>JAMZEH010000055.1:19605000-20205000 GCA_024699665.1 Ostrea denselamellosa
TTAAAACGCTGGTGTGACTGTATATACATTTCATAAAGTGAAAATGCCATCTTAAATTCTATGAATTTAAAATATCAACTTTTTTTCCGAACCAGGAAAGTCTGGCGTCAGAGTAGGAATTTCCGGAAGTTCGGATCCAGCCATGACGGACTTTGGAGATTTATACGCCAACTTTGACTACCATGGGAATGGAGGAAAAATGGAGGTTATCATTGAAATAAATTGTAGAAGTGCTCCTCCCCCTTCCTCGATACTAATACATATATACTGTATTTCTGAAAATGTTTTCTAATACAGGTACCTTTGGTGCGTGGTTCGGCTCTGTTGACCCATCTCTTCACTAACGCTAATCCTGTAGTTACGCCATTTTGTTTGGCCAACTTTGCTGGACATCACGTTAATTTCAAATGTCCCCTGGAACAAACAAGTATGTTTACCTCGCGGTATTTATATCTATTTCAGACAATAAAACAATACAATGACAAATATTGGAAGACTCTTTCCTAACACTATGTATATTTCTACAATGCTATAGTATTGGACGCTGGAAGTGGGCATGCTACTGCCACCTGTTCCGGTGGGGTCTTGCATCTTAAACTACGCAATACAAAACGAATCAAAGATATCACAAAGGTACAATATGCTGCCCGATCCAAGACCCGGTGGACCGCTGGAGACCACCCAATGAACAACTGTGATATAAACCGATGCCGACTTTCTGATGGAGGAACGACCGTGGAGGTGGATGTTCCGAATTCCCACGGTTATTTTTCAATACTACATACAAACAATTAGTCATTTGTCTCAGTCAGTATATGAAAAACAGTTTACTTAGTGAAGTAGTAAATTAACATCTGGTTCGTAGTATGCATGTTCTGATGTGTTAAATGAAAAGTCTTGCGTTATAGATTACATTACCATGAATCAACAGAAATCCCACTGTGAATAACATAATTTATAAGTGAATTTCGATATGCGTCAACTCCAGTTGCGATAGCTTAGTGGTAAAGCGTTTTCTTTGTAACCGGGAAGTCGTGAGTTCGATCCCCACCCATGCCACAGCCCCGTCAAACCTAAGACGTAAACAAAGTTAGTGATTGTTCCTTCGCCAAACGTTCGGCATTGAGAAGTGAAAATCACGGTCTTTCGTATACGACCTTTAAAAACAGAGGTCTCTTGTCACGACAGTCGTTGACAAGTTAAAGAACCCTCACTGCTACGGCCCTGAGCGCTAAGCAAAGGTCTATATTTGTGGCACTTCACCTTCAGTTGGTGACGTCCCAATATGAGTGCAAAACTCTTGACGAAACATAAAACTAACATCGAAACCAAACCATATCCATCAACCACGTGATTACACAGAATTAGATATTTGATGTATTTATTATTGTGGATTATATATTATTGTACAGGTGTGATGGCATTTGCCTTTAACTACGTTGGGCATTACGTCACGCCATGGGATTGGATAAATCACCCAGAAGAAGTCACATGTCACAATCGACGTAGTGAAAAACGAGGCGTGGGTGAAATAGCGTTACATGCATCGTGTGACTCCAATAGAAACCTTCAGATTGACGTTGATATCGGTCATAATGATATCCAAGGTATAAGCAAGGTATACAACTTCCTATATAACTTGTAAAACGAGTTCTGATTGTTTGACAAGCTAGATGTAAATTTTCGTACACCCTGCTGAAGCCAGAAGTAAATAATGTGACGTCACAATTGATTTGTTTCTCCACACGCTCGAATGGAATTGTGAACATTGCTTATAAATCATAGTTCTTAATCAATAGTGTTGGTTTGACCCATTTCATTTACTCAGTAATTAAGTGACATCATTTACATGTATTTGGTTGCAAAGGAAATAAATTCGTCAACCAGGCGTTCAGCCTCAGGGTGTATGGAATGCAACACGGGGCAAATCCCCGATTGGACCAGGGTAACAAATATTGCTGATTCAGCACATAAAAATCCTTGTACATGCATAGAACAAGTATTTTATTCAAACAAAAATGACATTTCGCTTCACACACGAGAACATGCGATAGCCAGGACTATACTCTACATCATTTATAATGAATACTAATTAAAAAGCATGAAGACTTCGAATTTGACGAAAGTGGCTTCTCGCAAATAAAGGATATCAATTCCTCCCATATTCAATTGTTATAATGTGTCTACCGTATCATCTAATCAGTTTAATACAATTTATTTTTCTTTTAATTGCAACATATTTATCTTCTGTAATTCAATAGGGATTGAACACACAATAAACTTAAATAGTTAACATCGTAACAGATTCAGTACGCCGTCGAGCCTGAGAACACCTGGGGAAATCCCCCCGCTATGCATAACTGTAATCCTAGTGTATGTACCCGCAGTGGAAACACCATCATTCTGAGACTAGGGGCACCGGCTCAGAGTGTCAAGTAAGGGCTCTGTTTTGTGTAAAATTTATCAAGAATGTAACGAGTGTACTGAGTGTGTTGAATCCTCTGATAAGAACGGAAACGTTCACTTACTCACTTCCATCGATGCACCAGTAAACATGCATACAGAAAGTGCACGACCACATAGCAGACATTCTGCCTTGGACTCATTATTTAAGATCAAGTACATGCCACACTCTTTTCTGAAATACGCAATAAAATGTCCGATAAAACTTCCATAGAATCGCTTTAATTAAGAAGAATTGCTATTAATGTACCACATAAGCAGTTTAGTTTTCATTTTACGATAAAATGCTAAATTATCTTTATTTTGATAGTTACTGAAAGATATATATATATATATATATATAGTGACTTTTAAGTCTATGAATAAAGAGTTCAGCACTTAGACCCTTTATATACTACTCAGCAAAACACACGCAACCAACTAATACGTATTTTAAATTAAGCATACAGAAGTAACCTATTATCATCTAGCATTTTCATCAAAGGGTCTCCGGGTTCTTTTGTCAAAATAAAATTCTTAGAATGTTCCCTCTTCTGATAAATGTATATTTTTATAAACCAAGCAGTTTTGTGACCAGATGGAGTGTTCTGTTGCAGTAAAAGAAACCATTAAAATGACCCAGTAACAAGTTTTCCAAGTCATTCTGTAAAACTGTCCAAGGACAGGCATCTCTAAACTCAAATAAGTAAGAAGTTTCCTTTACGAGAATAGTTTCAGTCTTCATTCTTCTGTGTGTGTGTGTGTGTGTGTGTGTGTGTGTGTGTGTGTGTGTTGACATGAATAAATGCTTTACTTTTAATGACTTAATCTAGTAAGTACCTCTTGATTAGCTTGTAATGAAAAAACAAACAAACGAAAAATAAACTCATCAATGTGCAGTGCGTAATTCCTAAATCACCCTCGTCACGCAGTGGATAGAAACCTGGGTTTCATTCGACCCCGAGAGTTGCTTTATAAGATGTAGATCGCCGGTTCGAATCACACTACGGTACAAAATCATAAGCGAGTGTGCATTCCCTATTACATTTTCCACCTTATAAATAATTTGATATGTAATTGTATTGAATGCTTTTTGGTAGACTGGCAATAAATGTAATTGGTTATATAACACTGCCGCACCAACACTGGATAGATCGGCCGTACAGAGTAGTCTGTGGCGGACCAGATGTTGGATCTGCATCTTCAGGTATCATTATACGCATACGTTTTACTGCAGGCTTCAAGTAAAATTATGGTTTGACAGCTCATACGCTAAATAATACAATCATGGATATAGAACATTTGCATCCAGGTGGAAGTCACGTGACTCCAGCGCCTACCCTCCAATCCGTAACCACACCACCTCCGTACCATACACAACAGCAAACAATCCGAACAACTGCTTCCTCCAAGCCTCTAACTCAGGGGTCAAAGTTCATCATGGAGCTTAATGAACCTGGTGACGAATTACCAAATCAGACAAGAAAATTCCTGCTGTATTTCCAAAGTCCAGTTACCCCTCACATCAACAGCGCCGACAGTACAATAACATTCACTCCTAGCAGCGGTGGCACGTACTCTGGGTTTATGCAGTTGGCATATCTAGGTGCAGGACCAAGGGGAGATCACTCAAATGATACAGTTCTCGACAAGTACCTTGGTGTGTATTCCTACAAACCTAAGGCGTCATATTGTGTACAGAACGATCGAGCCTACGCGAGTTTTGATTGGAACCCCAACAACCAATATGCCTATCAAACGACAGGAACACTGCTTATGATTACAATGCCGCACCATGTAAGAGATCTGATTGTTTTCACATAATTACACGTCATGTATCAAAAGACTTCAAGAATATGTTCAATACTAAACAATACACTGGCTACTTAACTCAGAATTAAGTTACAACACAGATATCATCTCCATATTGCAGGCTCTCATCTTGAAAGACCATTTTGCTGCTAACTTGAGGTCCACGGTATATACGTTTAAGGGTTTCGAGGGAGCTAGTTGGTTATTAGATATGGAGGCCCCACGTGCCTCTATGGAACCCGATCCTGCTGGTGTTCAGGCCATAAAGTCCAACCATCAACATCTCCAGGTTAATAGTTACTTTTGATGACTCACATCATGCGTTACAAAAACCGTACAGTTAACTCTTCTGAAACAAAAGATGAACCACACGAGTAACTTTTTCATGAGGGTTGGAACTGCGACGCTTCATACCGGCATACTTATCGCAAAGAGCTAACGCGCTTCCTGAACTGTACCGGCGTGAAGCGCCGCAGTTCATCACCTCAAGTATTTTCAAAAGTGAAATTCATTTCTTGTATGGTTATGACGATAATGTCTGTATGAATTCATGAGATTTTAGAATTTTGTAGGATATCCATGCCATGCATTTCATATGAATTTTCTTTTTATCAATAAATACTTGTTTACTTTATACATGCTTTGTAGATTATGGTTTGGACTCAATCCAATTTTTTTTCTAATTCTTGTTGCCATTTCTATATATACAGTACTATGATATACTTTAGCAACTTGGTTTTCATCAAAATTGCATTTATCAGTATTCATTTCTAGAAATATTTATTTACAGATGTCTGAAAGTTTTACTTTAAACGGTAATTGTTAAAATGACATCAAAAAATGTTCGGTGGTCCTTAACTTTTGGTTACTAGCATTCAAGAGATTATCAATACTATTATTTTTTTGTCCTTATATATCACATTAACCCCCCACCCCCACCCACCCACCCACACCCCACCCCATAAAAATGATACGTCATTTCGATACAGTGTAAAAACCTCGTGTTTGCACGAACAATTGCTTTCGTAAATAACAAGTTGAGTTTTAACCGTACTACAGGATATACTGCGAGCGATTGAGAGAGACGCTTCTCAGGCCAATCTGGAGACATACTGTTCCCAATCTGACAGTTACGGTGTTGGGAAGGGAATCGGCATGCACGCACGACTGGCGAGCATTTCACGTGCGTTTGGTACTCATCATTACCAGACCCTAGACGGTAAAATTCGACACTGTCTGGAAAAGTGGCTGCGCATAGATGGCAAGTTTTCTCACAGCCTAGAATTTCACAGATGCTTATTCTATGACAAAAGGATCGGGCACAAGGTGTTCCTAGAACGCCCTCTCCTATATGACAGCTAATGACATAAAATAATGTTCAAGAAATTAAGAACAATAAAATGGTATCAAAGGTTAAGAGATGAATTACTTACATAAAACAATTATGTTTTGCAGATATACATGTACAAAAATAAAAGTTGGTGTACATTAATACGAACGAATAAACCGAAATGAAATATAACTTTAACAAACAATCAAATCTCTTCGTTTGAAAATGTCTGTTCGTGGAAGTTAAATCGTATACGTCAATATATTACCATTAATGTCTTACATCGACCATATTTTGTTTTTAAAAACTGGTCGAGTCATTGAAAACACAAATTACTTGATGCATTGATATATCAGAAACTTGAGGTAAAATATTCATTATTCTCAGCAGTTGTGATGCTCAAATGCCTTTAAGTTTGTCACGTCTTCTCATTCATGCATTTGTCAGGTCCAAATACAGTTGTTTCTTTCTTTTCTGTAGACACTCTCCCAGACAGAAACAGATTCCACTACGACACCGTATGGGGTGGGCTGTTCCTCCGGGGAGAGGATGGAGAGGCCCACTTCTACACCGATTACGGCTTCCCCTTCTACAACGACCATCATTTCCATCTTGGATACTTTCTGTATGCCCTCGCTTACTATGTACGCCATGACAAGACCTGGGCTCAGCGTATGTAATTTAGAAATCTATTGCTGGAATTTTCAGCTGCACTGTACAGGTAGAAAATTATGTAAATCAAAACGTTTACACTTTGGCACTTGATTATATGGAAGGGTGTGCACTTTGCAGTCGGTGTGGACAAACCAAGCACGCACATTAAATACTGTATATTACAAATATTTTACGTAGGTATTCATAAATGATTCGGCACGAAGAGTAATTGACAACCTGTGTACATGGCAAAATTGTTTTGATTTTGTTCAAATAAATCTGAGCGCTTCGGGGTGGGGTAGGGGCTTGGGTGACCTCCAGATTTCAGGCCCTAGCAGCAAGTAACCTCCTTTTGAAATGCCTGGTTACGGGCCTGTAATTCACATGGACAGAGTTCTTATTTCATTTGGCATATATGTAGTTAATTAATCACTGTTAAAGGAAGTGTGAGAAAGGAAAAGGGCCAACCCTTTATCATTCTGAGTTATTAGACGTTTTCTGCAGTTCAACTTAATCATTATTGTAATATCTTTAACTGATTCATAGGTGTGCTGTGATGTCACATTTATTGAAAGATACATCTGTGTTTTAAACGTATTCTATCTGAGACGTTCATTGATAAATCAATGACACACTTCAAATTGGGGAGATTTCCAAATCATTAGATATAATTTTAATAGACTTTGAATTATAGATATCATTATTCCACTCAGGAGTATCTTTAATTAATTTGCTGAATTGATTCTATTTAACTTTTCACTTATTAATTGGAATTATCTTAAAATAATTACAAAGTGTTGCATTTTTTGGTATAAATATGTATATATTAGTATTCTATACATGTAAATGATATGTGTGTCACATTGAATGACACATATTTGGATAACTGCATTAATCTATCGAGTGTTTTTTTCTTCTTTATCCATTGACAGAGCACCGGTCCAGAATATATGCCCTGGCACGAGACGTCGGAAACCCTAGTTACAAAGACAAATTCTTTCCCGTGGTTCGTCACAAGGACATCTACATGGGTATATCGTGGGCATCGGGCGTGGCACCGGGGGAGCGGCAAGAAGAATCGTCCTCAGAGGTCAACACACATCTGACAACTCCCATATAAATCAACCAAAACAGTAGATACATCCGACAACTCATAAATCAATCAGTAACTCTGTCAATTCATAAATCAACCAACACACCTGTCAACTTCATATAAATCAACCACCATACCTGTCAACTTCATATAAATCAACCACCATACCTGTCAACTTCATATAAATCAACCAACACACCTGTCAACTTCATATAAATCAACCAACGTCATATAAATCAATCAATATACCGGTGAACTTTATATGAATCGACCAACATACCCGTCAACTTCATATAAATCAACCAATATACCATTCAATTCATAAATCAGCCAACATCTAAATCAACCAACATACCCGTCAAGTACTCAATATAATTAATCAACTTCATATAAGTCAGTCAACATCCCCGTCAACTTTGTATGAATAAACCAACATACCCGTCAACTTCATATAAATCAATCCCGTGTCACAGCAGGTGTGGCACGATAAAGATCTTTCCATGTTGAAAGTTCGTAAGCGCCGAGCATAGGCCTAAATTGTATTACCCTTCACCGGTAATGGTGATGTTTCCATATGGGTGAAAAATTCTGGAGTGGGACGTTAAACAAAATACAACCAATGAACCAAACAACCTCTTTTGGGGTCATAATATACATATTGTACCTTACATGATGTACGGAACGAACTATGGTAGAATCAATGTCTGAAGAATTTTGTAGATTAATGCTACAGACATTAGTCGCTCAAAAGAAATTGCAAACATGAATGCATTATGATGCAGGACTGTCATTACAGACCGCTGTTCTGTTCTGATATGGGTTTTCAAAATGTACATGCGTTTCTGCGGGATTAATGTAAATTTATGTATTTTGTATGATTTCTCCAAAAATTAATGATATGTAAGTATTTAATCGGGGATTTAAGTTATTGTTAATTTCAGTGTTGATTTGTATAGTCAAGCGTATTTAGAATTAAATAA
The DNA here is from genome assembly GCA_024699665.1 of Ostrea denselamellosa. Lineage (NCBI taxonomy): Eukaryota > Metazoa > Mollusca > Bivalvia > Ostreida > Ostreidae > Ostrea > Ostrea denselamellosa. The sequence continues at coordinate 19,613,312 of JAMZEH010000055.1, forward strand.
ACATCATAGTTTTCAGTTTGTACTACGTTTGTTTCGGGTTCAATTTATATCATTTATATTACTTTCGTTCATGAAATACAAAAAGGGTGTGCAATGTTTTGTGGATTTGAGACTATTTTGAGGATTCACACAACTAGTAATATATTTAAATGGTCTTAAGATGAGAAGGGGAGTCGAGTCTAGACAAGTAAAATCTCCAAACACACATGTCTCTTGCAGTCGTTTACTTTCTGGTTAAAATCATCTCAACTAAATTTGTTGATTAATATGACTTTACAATTAACTCTTCATCCTGTTTGGATGTTCAAAATGCTTGTTTTCAGTGTGGTCCGATCTAATGAAAACTATAAAATTATAACATTGATCGAATGATTTCTTCATATCTTAGAACTGCGGCCCGATACCTTCGACGCTTGCTTCGAGTTGATTTCTTGTAGGATTATGATATGGGGAAATGTACTGTTTCAGTCCTTGAACTGTTACCACGCTTTGGCAGCCCTGGGAGATGCGCTGGATGATCCCATTCTGCGCGGAATAGGACAAGTGATGCTAGCGCTAGAGGTCGCCTCCGTCCGCGAGTACTATCACGTGCGTGACCACAATTTCAACCAATTCCCACCAATTCTACAGAAGTTTGGCGTGGTTGGTCAGATAGCGGAGAACAGTTTCTACGTCTACACTCTGGACTGGGGCTGTGACCCTAACGTGTTCCCCATGAGACATGGTTGTCTGGTCGGTATCCAAATCATCCCCATCACCGCAGTATCCCGGTATTGGATGGACCAGGTAGATATATGGGAATATTGATATCTTCTATTTATGATTACCTTTACCATACCGCAAGGCCCTGGGCGCTAAGCATAGGTCTAAATTTGTGGTACTTCAACTACAGCTGGTGACGTCTCAATATGAGTGAAATATTCTCGACGGGACGTAAAATAAATAAACAAATCAAAAGAACAACGTTGTATATATGTTTGATGATACCGTGCTCTAATTAACACCATTGATAGTAGCAGAACTGGAATCAGTGATAAGCAGATACATGTAATTATAGTGAATGATAATATAATGTAGGACTGGGCAAAGCACATTCTGAAGACTTGTGATTGGGCAATCAATCCCTCACATGCAACCGATTATCACCTTGCCAACCCTAGCGACCTTCGAGACCTTGGAACCGTGAGTACATTTCGACCTCTGACTGAAATTTGTAACCTATTATACACTGTAGAATTACAGATATAAATCGATACTGTTTTGATATTGTAGGGCTGGAAGGCATTCTGTTACGCAGGTCTTGCACCACTTGATGAATCTCACAAAAACGCGGCGGCTAACTTCCTTAAAGACAAATACCCACGTGACCTGGTATCTGGAACTGGTGCAGCTAGCACCCTGCTTTTTATATACGAAAGAACATGATGATTTTTACCCTTTTAGGGCACAAGCTTTAAACAAAGATTTCGATCGATGCATCGCTAGATGCATGTAATACAAATGAAGTTTAATGGCATATGTTGGAATAGAATATTTTGAGAATTTCAAGAATCTTGCAATTCTCAAACTTGTTTTAAAATTTGGCTACATAATTATTTTAATGAGTTGTAATTTTATCAGAATCTGTTATTTATGGAAGTTGCAGAAATATTTGTAATAGGAATTATAAGGGCATTCTCAAATATTTCAGTAAGATGTAACGTATATCTTGTAAAATATTCACAATATATTTACGAAGACAGACTGTTGTTCGTTTGTAAAGCAGTGAAAAGGAGGCTGTGTTTTAGATATAAATGTTTTGGATATTTGCTGGATTGCCATAAATGAGTAATGATAATGGCTTTTTACCTATTAAAGGGCGTGGTTTTTATATTCATCTCTATACAGTTGTAAAAGGTAATCTTACCATTATTTTATCGCTAATGGATTGCCTGAAACACACACACACATACACACACACAGACAGAGAGAGAGAGAGAGAGAGAGAGAGAGAGAGAGAGAGAGAAAACATGCTAAAGCATCTAAATTAATCAAATTAATAAATTTAACATGAATGAGATGGAGTATGCAGCTAGAATATCTCATCCTTACTCGTAATTCTCACTTCTAAATGCCGAGCGTTTGGAGAAGGAGCAATCACTACCCATGCTAACGTCTTGGGTTTGACGCGGCCATGGCACGAGCGAGGTTCGAGCGCACAACCTCCTGGTCACGAAGCGAACGCTCTAACCACTGAGCTACCGCAACCGGTAGGACAATAATTGAATTATTTCTCTCTCACTCTCTCCAAATGAATTAATAGTATCATTAATTCAATTGATGCTCGCAATAATTCTTTTAAAGAGAACAACTATCATATTAGAGATGTCTTCAATTATACATATCCACAACTGAATTAATGATCTCTTTATTGTTGTTCTCTTTAAAAGAATCGATGCGCGCATTAAATCCTTATACATAAACGCTGTAAAGAATTAAAGATATCTTTGAACATTTGAATTAGAGAGATAATCAAACCTCATGTGCCGAGTTTCAAAGTAAATTTTGCGACCAATAATTCCTGCACATTGGTGAGCGCATCAGTTGAATTTATGAGAGCAACAAATGATTTGATTCGCGCATCAAATCAATGATTGCTCTCTTCAACTGAATTGATACGCGCATCGAATCAATTATTGCTCTCATCAATTGAATCTATGCGCGCATCAAATCAATTATTGTTCTCATCAACTGAATTAATGTGCGCATCAAATTAATTATTGCTCTCTTCAACTGCATTAATGTTTGCATCAGTTTTCATCAAATTAATTATTGTTCTCATCAATTGAATTGTACATACTCACCACAATCCCCATCCTCCCTCATGGGTAATGTCGGCTGGTAGCATATCGAGCAGTGTCATTGCAGTTTTACACAATGTAACAAGTCCTCCTTGCGAACTGAGGTATACATGAAACACGTGTAAATTTTGTCATATCTTTAACGTTTTCTTTCGCTTAGAATGTCCTAATAAGAAACCAGAAATAGGCGTGTATAAAATTCGGGAGATAAAGTGTTCCGGCAAAAACTCATAACTCTCCTACTTGAAAATGATGAAGGCTCCCTTAAGAGTGGTTTGAAAATGGAGGGAAACGCATAAAGCAACGACAATCTTGAAAGCAAAAAAATAAATAAATAAATAAATAAAAAAGAAAATAAATAAATAAAATAAAGGTATTTTCAAAATCTAGAGTATGTAGGCCTATATGTTAACTTGATAGATTAATGAAAATGTAAATCTGATCAAAATCAGATCCTATCCGCTCACGTAGATCGCTACATATATAGTAGCTCAGGCTCCCGACAATTTAAATCTCTCCCTCCCCCCTCTCTGTGTGTGTATATATATATATATATATATATATATATATATATATATATTACTATCTATATACTATCTATTTTTTTTAATTGTGATATTTGCCAGCGTATTTTGTTGTTGTTATTTTTAGTGATAATGTACATGTGTAAATATTTTATCTATAAATGTCTTATGATTTAATCTGTCTGTAAATATGTTTTTATACAGGACCACATTGTGAACTAGTATGTAATACTAATTGTGCTATCCTGTCTAAATAAAGAATTTATTTTATACACACACACACACACACACACACACACACACACACACACACACACACACATATATATATATATATATATATATATATATATATAATTGTCTTCTTGTAAACAACTATTCAGTGAATAGTGTAGTTATTTAAAACGTCGAGAGGGTCTTAGATTTTAATCAGATTGTACAAATGTTGGCGATGGTTGAGATTAAGATATAACTCAACTTGCTGGGAGAAAAAGTTTGCTTAACGGGATTTACTATATTTCCTAATTTATCAACAGCAGGAAGAAAGGCATTTTCAAAACCAAAAATGCATCGTATGTATGTAACGTTTATAGATATGTTCGCGCTTATCTTTAAATCAAAATACTTATCCTTAATTCTTCGTATATGTACATAGTATCCATATCTTCAAAATTGATTATACATATGTCTAGGTATTGTTGAATTAAACATATTTCTTTAATTCATTTGGAGAAAGATACTTTGCACACACACACACACACACACACACACACACACACACACACACATATATATATATATATATATATATATATATATATATATATATAATTATTAGTATTATTTATTTATTTATTTACGCATATACTTTGACTTGTAGTACTAAAACGCAAAATATCCCCCTTTTCAAAAACAAAAACAAACAAACAAACAAACAAAAACAAAAAAAAAGGTCAACACATAACAGAAGATAAAAAAAAAATCAAATGTCCATTTTGGCGCCGCACTGTATTCCGGAATCTTTCTCGAATAGGAGGTATATTAATTGGCAAAAACTGTTGAAGAGACCACGGTCTCATCTGATCACGTGGTAATCCTTTCAGTTTATATTGACCTTCACCCCATATCACAATATAAACTGAATTCCGGATTGTGGAAAATAAAATGATCAATTAAAATATGAATACTCTTTGAAATCACTTTAAATGTCGTTTTGATATCGATCTGCATATATGTAATTACCCTAACACATGTACATCGTTAGTATCGCGTGTCCCACAACAGTATCATCGTATATATAACGAATTTTAAAGATTCATATTTTCACATTTTCTTTTATTTTCCACAATCCGGAAGACACTCACCTGTGCATACTACATCATCTACATATATGATTATTTATTCATTCATTTATGTTAACAACGAATGGTCTCATTTATTTGTCGTGGTCTCAACTACATAATTCATACATGAGACCATTCCGTCTTTTTTGCTGTTCAGGGGCCACAGATTAGCCAAATATCTCTGATGATCTCATCTGCTGAATTCATGCATGTAACCATTCAGTCTATTTTTAGGTTTAGGAGTCATAGATTAGCCAGATAACAGTCATAGTCCCGTCTACAGAATTCATTTACGAGACCATTACAGTGTAATCTATTTTTGATAGTACGGTGTCACGAAGTCATCAGATATCTGCTAAGGTCCCTTCAAAACAAACAGATCTCTCTCTCTCTCTCTGTGTGTGTGTGTGTGTGTGACGATTTGACCTTTCTTTCCATTTACAGAGGATTTTATGAGTATCACTACAAAGATGGTGTTTTGTAACTGTATATAATTTCCCTTTCTGATAAGAAATTACCATTATATATTTTTCTTTCAATTTTTTTTATTTCATTCGTTTTATTTTAAAGATTGATAGTGTGACAATGCTGAAAGACATGAATACAGTACAAAAGGCCAGACCTGTCAATAAATAATTAAAAGAGATTTTTTTATTTTTTTTTTTTTACTTTACGTCAATTTGACGCCCTATCAAGACCAACACTGATTTTAATATCAATCAATCGGTGAAAAGTATTATAATGTCAAAGGTTTTATTCGACAAACAAAATGTTTCAGAAGTTGCAAGTTTGTACAGTATTGATATACAAACATAATTTATGAAATGGATTTTTTTTTAAAGTTACTATAATACAGGATTTACACAAAACTTCTAAACACAGCTGAACTTTGTGTAAATTTGTTTAGGGAAAGTCTTGTAATAGAAGTGAAATATTTGTATTCTCAAAATGTTATACACTGTTCTTGATAAAGATTTATAAAATTTTAGTTTTCATTGCAAACTTCATTGGACTCGTAGTAATACATCCGAATATATGTTGCGAATGAGGCTTAAGAAATACAAAAATATGAAAATATTTATCCGTCATAAAAATGTGGATAATGTATTTCATTTTAATCATTTTATTCTTTCATAACAAATTATGCTCACTGAAATAAAACCTTAATCAGCATATAACTTAAATTGACAATTAGTTTCTAAGAATAGCAAAAGCATTAAAGATTAGATTGATTGATTTCCTTTCTAAAACCAAAGGAAATGTACAATGTATGTTTTTTGCATTTTCATCATTATTTCTCTAAGGGTTCATTATTTTTGCAGATTAAAATCAAATTCAACAAAGACTTTCAGAAAATTAAATTCATTATCTACATTTTGTAGATAAATCGTAAAAGAATGCACTTTACGGAAATCAGCTATTTATATTGGTATTTGATAGATTAAGGTTAAGGCTGGTTGGAAAAATGACCCCCGGTCATTATTCTACGGGGGTCATTATTCTGCTTTACAGTTGGCATGCCGTTTTTAGCTCACCAGAGCTGGAAACTAACGTGACCTTTTTTGATCGCTGTCTGTTTGTCCCTAAACTTTATATATTGTCATCTTCTCCAGAACCACTGGGCCAATTATAACCATACTTGATAGAAATCGTCCTTGGGTAAAGGGGTTTTAGTTTAGTAGAGTGGGCCACAAAGCGGATCAAAGTTACATGGAAATAAATCAGAAGCATCTTTAAGAATTTTTATCTCTACATTATCTGGGCTATAATTAGTCATGTAGATTTGGAAGTATTTTCAAGAAGTTCAAATTAAAGCTTGATCAATCCTGGGGATCCGAAGGTGGGATGGAACCACAGTAGGAGATCAAAGTTTTATATGGGAATATACAGGAATTTTTTTAAAGAGCAGGGTCACTAGCTGCAGATCTGTAGCTCTCTGAGAAAATGTTGGGACAGATCGATCTAAGGCCATACTAAAACATATCCAAATATAAACGTTCACCCGTTGTATGGATTCAAGGGGTTTTCTATGTCCCCGCGACTATAGTCGAGAGCGTATTGTTTTGTTCTGTCTGTCCGAATGTTTATCCATCCTGGTAAGTTTTGAAAGATGAGTGATTGAGCTTTCGTATTTCATATATGCATATCTTTTGTCAAAATATTTTCATTTGGTACATTCTAACCCTGTGACATTGACCTTGAACTTAACCCACTTTAAAGAAAACCTAACCCATTAATTATTTCCTAAACTAATGATGTCATGTATAAATTCTGTAGATGAGACCATGAGAGATATTTGGCTAATCTGTGGCCCCTGAACAGCAAAAAAGACGGAATGGTCTCATGTATGAATTGTGTAGTTGAAACCACGACAAATAAATGAGACCATTCGTTGTTAACATAAATGAATGAATAAATAATCAGATTTGTAGATGATGTAGTATGTACAGGGGTGTGTCTTCCGGATTGTGGACAATAAAGGGAAGAAAATAAAACTATGAATCGTCTTTAAAATCATTTTAAATTTCGTTATATATGGTGATACTGTTGTGGATATGTGTGTACATGTGTTAGGGTAAATGCGCATCTTTTTCTTCTTCCGGTACGGACTTTACTCAGGATTGAGTTGATATCAAAACGACTTAAAATGATTTCAAAGAGCATTCATATTTTTTATTCATCATTTCATTTTCCACAATTCGGAATGCTTACTCCTGTTTACACTGAGGTCAATACCCAATATAAACTGAAAGGATTACCACGTGATCAGATGAGACCGTGGCCTCTTCAACTGTTTTTAATTATTTATTTCTACTTTCACTTTCTCGCATTCTCGGATCATTTATTGAAGGAAACTGAAAGTTTGCCTTAACTCTATTCATTGAGGAACAATCAAGACGATAATGGCTGGGGACCAATGGAAAGATGCTATAAGGAGGAATTACTCGTTCTTTAAAAATAACATTGCGGATCCCCTCGACGTTGTGGAATATTTGTTCGGGGAAACAGAACCTCCTATACTAAATGAAAATCAGATGGCTCAAGTAAAGGTAAACATAGTATTAGAGAATAGAGAAACATAGTATACTCTACAGTATCTGTAGTTAGAGAATCTGTACTCCATGACAATCCCATGGTTAACATACCACTTACAGATAAAATGAGGAAAAGTAATTTTAAACTGTTACTGGCCAAAAATAGTGAAAGCATGCTGTAAAATATTTTATTGATATGCTGATGAAGTACTACATTTAACAGAAAGTAAAAAAAAAAAACTTTATTGTGGTTTAAAAGGCAGAAGGCACTACATCAAAGAAAGTTGGTAAGATGCTGGACATTTTGCTGCGGCGAGGACCAAAAGTGCCCCAGTCTTTATATCAAGCATTAATGGAAACAGAGAATCGCGAGTGTGCCGGAAAATTAGCTCCATACCTGTTACAGCAGGAGAAAGAAGCCCTAAAGAAGGACCCTTCAGGCAAGTTAGATGTAGACAAATTGCTGCTCAGATGGCGGGATTAAGATGAATGTTCCGATAAAGATACAGCATTCAGCATTGTAATCTGATTTTATTGATCAGCACTGACACTTTTTTGAAGTCTGTATGTTAAAAACATTATTTATGTCTCTTTGTGGGAAAACATTTTTTTTTTTTTCACTTTCTGTTGGTCTCTCCATCTGTCTGTCACAACCTTGTATGTACGTAAAATCTATATAGTTGCTATCCACTCTGTAGTCACAACATCTTGTGAATGCTTCTCGGAGTCCTCCTTTATAACTTATCGGATAGACTTGAAACATTGTACAATGTTTCATTTCCATTTTTAGATGTGCATTATGTCGGGACGTAAGGATCCAATTATTTTCCTAATAGTTATAGTGGATCTAAGATGGGTGGAGAATGTAAAATAGCTTGTGAACACTTCTCATCCAATATGGCTCATCTGATAGATTTGAAACTTTGTACAATACTTCATTAAATATATATTTTCATGATGCTCACATTGTTCTGACCCAGGGATCTAATATCATGCACAAGTGACATTAGTCACATCGATGTTGAATCTTTTCTTCATATCTTTCCTCAGTGTACAAAGTCCAGTTTGTAATGTCTATGTTCCTGCTCATGCTTTCTTCTCCATTAGTATAGGTTTTGACAAAAATTTAAACATTTTTGTTATGTAATCTTTTGTTTTTTGTACAAAATATAGCATAACAGATTTGGATATATATTCAAAAAAGTACAATAAGTCTCCTGTAACCATACATGAAGTTGACGAAACTGTTGATTCTTACCTGTAATAGTACATTAAGTTAAAAAAAAACATTCATTAAATTAACTTATGCCGGTTTTAAATGTTGAAAGCAAGCAAGAAATTTAATACGTAAAATGGAATTTTTTCTGGATTTCAACAGTAACCAAAATGAGCAAATTTTTTATTTAATACACATTTACACACAAATATATGAAGTTTTCAACAATATGTCACCTTTGGAGGTGACAAATCCAATGCGAAATGACACATGATATCCTGATGCATAAGAACTTCGTCAACATGCACATCAGGAAGTTTTCTTTAACAGTAAACAAATCGTTTCATCCTTTTCACACAATCTGTACATGAATGCTGGCCAAGGTGGATCCATTCCATGAATGTTTGAAAATATTTCCAACAACATGTCCTCTTTTTGAATCAAAATTTAAATAAGAAATATGGATTTCCTGATGAAATGTTAATCTCACTGGATGCAGTGGTTTTCAAAATCTCTCAACATTCTCAACACCTTGGCTAGCTTCCACTAATTCATCCTCAGAAATACTGGAAAACTAATCCAGGTTTAGATTAAATTTTGGCTGTGGTCTGCTGTTTTCTTCTTTCCTTATCAAGTATGTCACTCAAAATGCCATCTGTATTTTGATTGAGTTAGAAATATACTTTCTCCATCCGATGAGGAAAACTTCACTCATGAAAGTTTACATGGGAAGTAGTCAGAAATCAAGTGAGCTTTCATTTAGATCTAATTTTAGCTGGTTCATATGTTAAGTAGGATAGAGTCATCAGAATGGACAGTTTTCAGACTTGATCCTTTACTAAACTATTTTTTTGTGTAACCAAAATTATAAATGTATTTTTATATGGAAATTTAGCCCTTCCTCTTTACAACATTTTTATACTTGCTCAAATCTTTGTGTCAAACAAACACTTTAAGCCTTAGCTCTGTATTATATATACATTTGATAAATAAATGTGAGGCATTGTTTAGTATTTGGATAAATGAATATGTGACATTGTTTAGTATTTGAATTTCATTATCTAAGTGCTTAATTTGGAAAATTTTTGCAATGTGCAGAGTGGCCTCCACGAAATAAAGAGCACAAAGAAATGATGAAGGAGCCTGTAACCTATCTACGACCTAATGACCCCTGTTGTTACCTACAGTATGACAACACAGAGGAGGTTTTTATATTAAGAATATATTCACACTCATCAGCTCTTTCAGTACCCATGGTATCATCTGACAAGATTGTAAACTTATGTCCCTTTTCAAAAACATTAATCCAGAGGAGGATATTTTGTTTTTTAATTTAGTAACATAAACTATGGATAAGATGCTAGACCAAGATTAGAATATTGCTTGTTTCCCCTTTTGATACACCATTTTGCCACACGGTTCAGTAGCTAGGAAAATTATTTATTTCCTGGTGAAAAAGTAAACTGCGCAAACTATTTTCACCACGTCTTTGAATGTACGAAGTTAACAAAGTCCATTAGCAGAGAAAATCAACAGTATAGAGAAAGTGTGACATTTAGAAGTAAAATAATTTTCTTGGGATCAATAGCTATAAAGATTTTCAAGTCTGCACGAGTGCTGTTTTAGGATTGGTTAAAAACAAAAACAAATAAATATGAATACAGGTCTTGAGATGTGTCAAATTCATTTTATTAATTTACTAAATACTTGAAATACCTTACTGTATCTCCAAAGTAGTCATTGATAAATCAGTTTAGAAGTTTACCCAGCCTTAGTTTGGGTAATGATTTCTTATAATATTACACAAAAGGAAATATTTTTCAGAACTCTTACCCTGATATGAGGTTTTGACACAATTTTTGAAATTCTGATTTCTGATTGGTTGTTTGTCATTTGTAAAACATCAGGTACATATACTACAATGATATATAAAAGTAAACAAAATAAAGTTGTACGGACAGAATGAAGATTTTTGGGAGGTATATCTTAAGTAGAATTTAGTGATGATTACAAATTCAAAACACCAAAACTTAATTGTGGTGCTTTGAATTGTTTGCTAAGGATGAAATATTTTCTAAACAAATCAGATATACAATTCTCATGTTCTGCCCAATACACATATATCATTTGATGTCTGTGCACATGAAATGGTGTAGACTGTGTAATGTACAATATTTGTACACATGAACTGGTGTATATGAATGTACAAGTACGATATGTACCATGTATGTACAAGTGTACAGACATGATATAACATGCAACTACACATGTACACACTTGATATAATATCATTTAAGTACACATCTTCAGGTATGATATACCATATAACTAAACATTTACAGGCATGATATTATGTAACTGCACATGTAGAGATCTGATAATCCATGTAACTACATATGTAGAGATCTGATAATCCATATAACTACATATGTAGAGATCTGATAATCCATGTAACTACATATGTAGAGATCTGATAATCCATGTAACTACATATGTAGAGGTCTGATAATCCATGTAACTACATATGTAGAGATCTGATAATCCATGTAACTACATATGTAGAGATCCGATAATCCATATAACTACATATGTGAAGATCTGTTAATCCATGTAGTGACACATGTAGACATTTCATAATCCATGTAACTACACATGTAGAGATCTGATAATCCATTTAACAACACATGTAGAGATCTGATAATCCATTTAACAACACATGTAGAGGTCTGATAATCCATGTAATGACACATGTAGAGATCTGATAATCCATGTAACTACATATGTAGAGATCCGATAATCCATATAACTACATATGTGGAGATCTGTTAATCCATGTAATGACACATGTAGACATTTCATAATCCATGTAACTACATATGTAGAGATCTGATAATCCATATAACTACATATGTGAAGATCTGTTAATCCATGTAACTACACATGTAGAGATCTGATAATCCATGTAACTACACATGAACATCATGATTATATATAAATTATTGATTAAATTTTAAAATATTAAATACGATGATGACATGAAGAAATTATTTCACATTGTAATGGACTAGTATCATATGATCATTACTGAATCCTTGGATATTCTATTTTAAGGTGTATAGCATGAAGAAAGCATGTCGAGGCCTGGTGTTCATCATCAATAACGAACAATTTGTCAACATGCTTCCAAGGGAGGGAACAAAATTTGATAGAGACAATTTACAAAAATTATTCAAAGCTTTGCACTTTGAAGTCATTGTAGAAAACAATTTGACTGCACAGGTGAGTTGTCAGTACTTTCGTAAACTTCATTGATCATTATCAAAGCTTTTCTGTTTAACTAGTAAAGCTCTCAAGTTTATGACTTTTTTTATGAATTTAGTGCAAATTAAATCCAGTTTCGCTTTGCACTGAATTTGGATTGCATTGTCTTGAAGAATAGTATATAATCCTGGCATGCTCTGAAATTAGATTAATTCAAAGTGAAATTGAAAGTGGATTTGTGTGAAAGAGACATTGGTGCTGTACTATTTGCTGGGTTAAAGTGGTTTACAAATGTATGCAGGATACTTGCAGTTACACATACTGTAGATTCCTTATTTTACTCGGGTGCTTCATCTCGCAAAATGACTTCTTGACTTCAAAATCATGAGAAGATGAATTCATGAGTGGACTGTTGATCGAGAGTTTTTACAAAGTAGTTCAGCAACTTATTTTCACAAGTGGCACTTCTTGCTATATTACGTGAAAATTAATACCTCAATATATTTAGGAATATACAGCACATATGGACATATATGTGGTTGTTTGTCTGATTTTTCAAAAATTTGCTGGTCCAGATTCCATTTTGCATGTGAATTAAGGCTATTTATAAGTGATGTTTTGCAAATAAGATAAAATCCATTAAAATTTTGCCTTGTACTGAGCATGTTAATGCAGGTATAGGTTGAATGAGACATGCACTGCGTAGGTTTGACTATGATGTCACTTTATGACATTATGTATCGCTTACTACAAAGGTAAACATAAATGTATCAACAAAATGGCTTTGGTGCAAGGGTATACACTAGATAAACTAAGACAATGACAGAATGAGAATAAGTAGAGTTGTATATCGCTATTGCTGCACAAATATTATCAGTTCATTGTATAAATTAATTCACAAAAATTAAATAATTCACAAATATTTAAAATGTAATAACTGGTATCATTTTCTTAAAATAACAATTGAACAAGGCCATGGATGGGATTTGCACAGACATAATGTTGATATGTATTTGATTTCACCTTACTTTATAAAAGAATCACCATAAAATTTTGAGGGCATGTCATTTCGCTAGATCAGTTTTGTGTAAATTCCATTCTTGCAGTCATTGTCATCGTTTGATGTGACGTAGTGTATTTAAGTCATTCAGCATCTGTAATTTGAACCCTATTTTGCATCATAAGAGTTACATATGAATTTACTGATTCCAAAATAACAAATAAATAGTTTTGTATTTTTAGATTCTCGTTTACATAGAAAGGATTGCAACTGACCTTAAATTGTAATTTGCATTTTGCTGACCAAATGAGTTTGGTTTTGATGATGATCGCTTAGATTTATGATGTAACTGATTATTAATTACAAACCACTGAAAAAATATGAAAAGTCATGGTTAGTTAATTTTAAGATTTAAAAGTTAATTTCATTAAAACTGAAAAGATATTTCAAACCACTAGTTCCATCTAAATCAGAAAAACTTGTTTGTTACTCATATCATAATTCATAGAAGATGAAAGACATTTTGTAGAATATTTTCTATGGTATGATTAAAATGGAATTTAAAACAACATTTTTAAGATTCAGACTTCTATGTGATATGACCCCAAGGTAGACCTTGTTAATCCATAATAAAATGATTACAAATATTACATGTGCAGAGTCTAAGGATTTGTTTGCACATTTTTAAATTGCTTGAGGCAAGGACAGTGTCTACACAAAATAAGCAATTGTGACATATCTTGAATATGTATAATTTCTTTAAATATGTTACTCATTGTTAGTGCTATGTTTACATGTCTGTATAACTATAACACCAGTGTACAGTGTATATAGTTAAATCACTCTGTCAAATTAAAATTGAAGAATGATATCTCTTTTAGAGTTTTATATGTCTTATGTTTATCATTGGTTGATTTTTTTTCAGGAGATAAAGGATAAAACCCTCTTAATAAGACAGAGTGAAAGGTTGAAGAACATTGATTGTTTCATTTTTATTATTCTGACCCACGGTGGTGATGAAGGAGTGTTTGGTGTTGATGGAAACCCAGTTCCCGTAACCACACTCACAGAAATGTTTGAGCCCAACAACTGTCCAGAACTTAACGAAAAGCCAAAAATTTTCTTAATTCAGGCATGCCGTGGGGGTGAGTTGTACCTAGATTTACAGTGTCACATATAGATCTACATGATGAGTATGAGTGCAAGGCATTATTTAATGTGTTTAGCCTCTCTCGTAGCCAGAAATCACCTTTCATACTGAAAGTTTCTGATAAATTGTGAGACTCTTTTCCAACAATAAATAAACAGTCAAGACTCATTATCTCGAACTTGATGGGGCTGAGAAAAAACTTTATTCAAACGCAGTAGCATACTAATATTTGAATTTGACATTTTCTATATATACAGACAAGAAAGAAATGGTGGACCCTGTTGGTGGCTCTGGAAATGTGGACCCTGGAAACAGTGGTGCAGATGGTGATGGACGGAAAGACCCTGTCGACATGGTCGATTCTCCAAATGTAGACAAGGAACCCAACATTTCTGCCACTAAAACAGTTCACTCCAAGTCAGATTTCCTTATTGCTTACTCCACACCAGCAGGTAAATATCACCTACTTTCTATCTCGTGAAACATTCTGCCTTACACATTGCCTACCCTTAGCTCACACTCCCATATACCAGTTTTTATGATACCTATATTGCTCAAGACTGCTGTGGAGTGTTGTGATTAATTATACAGCGTTTGAATGACAACTTCATTCAGACACGTAATGAATTTTTTCATAATTCGTCAAAATGCATTTTGTACAAATACCTAATTGATAATGCTAGCATACAATTTTATTTGACAAAATGTATATCAGGAAAATATGTTAAACTTATAACCAGATTCAGATTATCTGCTCACCAGCTTCGAGTAGAACAAGGTAGATATAATGGCACAGCAAGACAAGATAGATTGTGTGAATTCTGTAATTTAAATGAAATAAAGGACGAATAACATTTTATTTTAATATGTCCATTATACAAAACCCTCAGATCTATATGTATCAAAAAGTATTACTGGTCCCATGCTTCTATGTATAACCTTATACAGCTTTTGACAACGAAAAATAGAAAACAACTTTGTAATTTGCGTGAATTTCTAAACTGTGCTTTGCTTTTGCATTCTAGTCAAATTATCAACTGACAATTGCTATGAATTACTTGAATTTATGTATTAATCTGTGTTTGTCCATCCTCTAAATATTCATGCCACTCTTTATATATTTATACTGTGTATAACTTCTCTTGTTAAAACATATTCATATGTTCTATGCTGATGAGCCATACGGCTTACGGCCAATAAACAATACAATACTCTTTTTGGTGACTGTACACTCCTGGTTGTCCAGTTTTTTGATATTGAAGTGGCCTTGCATGTAGACACTGAATTTTACTTGAAATTATCTTTCTGCACTGGTGTCATTGCACATAATGAAAATACAGCTGTTGGGTTTATAGTTTTATTTATCTATCTTTTAGAAGGTTGGTGGTCTCTTCCCAGGTACATTGTATCTGGGTTTTCTCTTCCACCAATAAAAAACTGGATGCCACCATATAACTGAAAAATTTTTGAGTGTGGCTGAAAACAACAAAAAAATCAATCAATCATACAGTTTCATTGAGTATGAAGAAATCAATATGCATTCAAATGTATAAGAATACCAGATGCCACAAAATTTTTTTAGGGACCAGGGTTGGGGATAGCAAAGAATGCAAGCTGCAACACCTTGACACCTTGTCTCTGACTTGGTTTTGAATTTCACATACACTTAGGTACCAGTCTGTAGCCTCTCCTCCCTTTAAAGAGGTAGAGAGGGTTTGAATACTTCTAAATACTGCAGAACCCAAGATGCCAACAATGCAAAAGGAACAAGACTCAGTTGGTTAAGCATAATTAGCCGATATGGCACAAACTTCCTCTTTTTATGTGGATGAGTGGATATGCCAGCAGACTCTCTTTGTCACAGTTCCCTCCTAAAAATAATTGTGATGAGAGATAAGAACCCTGTATTATAAAGTCATTTAAATCCACAAGTAATTTTATTGATTGCTTTATTAGATTCCCAAATTCCAGTCAAAACAATGGTTCATATATGCAAGGTCTGTCATATTCCAGTCAATGAATGAGCCTACCCAGTGTTAGTAAGTTACTGGCATGAAAAGATCCGAGAACAGAAAAATCTGCAAATCACAACTCTGAGTGAAAGGGGATGGGATGGAAGGGGATTTTGTAATGTGTGGTTTTTGACAGGATTTACTAATGGGTAAAGGAAGTGAAAGGCTTACTAATGGTTAATTTGTACCACAATTGCATACGTTTTGATGAACACTTGTCAAATTATTTCCAAAATAGGGAAATACACATTTGAAGACTTTTATATACTCAAAAGGTAATCATCTTATATTTGCCATTAATTACTTATAATGATGTTAGTAACCAAAACTTCACATCTTTGACTGTCGTGATTAGGTTCTCTGTTCTGTTATGTGACCAGGTTCTCTGTCCTGGCGGAAGAGAGATGCAGGATCATGGTTTATGCAGGCCATTGTCTGGATATTGAAATATGAAGCTCATCTTAAAGATCTGGTGGAAATGCTGGGAAAGGCAAGAATTGTTTCACCATTTTATATTTTAAAGTTGTTTTACTGAAAGTTAACATTGGACAGGGCACACAAATTGTGTGTTATTGAATTTCAAGCCAGTCTATGAAAAGTGCTTTGCAAGAAACAAATTGCTGCTGAAAATGCTCATCAATTAAATGAATAAAAATAAAAAAAGTGCTTGAATTCTCTCTATTCAGTATTTAGATTTTGACCATGTATGTCTATATGTCGATCATTACATTTGTATGTCTATATGTCATTATATCTATATGTCATTACATTTGTATGTCGATATGTCCTTACATTTGTATGTTGATATGTCATTACATTTGTATGTCTATATGTCATTATATTTGTATGTTGATATGTCATTACATTTGTATGTCTATATGCCATTACATTTGTATATTGATATGTCATTACATTTGTATGTCTATATGTCATTACATTTGTATGCCGATATGTCTTTACATTTGTATGTTGATATGTCATTACATTTGTATGTCTATATGTCATTATATTTGTATGTCGATATGTCCTTACATTTGTATGTTGATATGTCATTACATTTGTATGTCTATATGTCATTATATTTGTATGTTGATATGTCATTACATTTGTATGTCTATATGTCATTACATTTGTATATTGATATGTCATTACATTTGTATGTCTATATGTCATTACATTTGTATATTGATATGTCATTACATTTGTATGTCTATATGTCATTACATTTGTATGTCGATATCTCATTACATTTGTATGTCGATATGTCATTACATTTGTATGTTTATATGCCATTACATTTGCAGTGTTATGGTCTGAATCTCCAACATTATTGTCAGTAGAATCAATATACTGTATTTTGTATCATAGATGCACCTAATAGGCCCAATACAGGTCTTCCAAGATACAGATTCACTCTGACTTTTATAACATATTGAATGTAATTGTAGGGCATATGTCACTTCTGGATTCATAAAATAAGCCAACGTATCTTGAAACAATGAACATTAACAGTTGTAAAATATAGTTTGACATTGGGGCGACATAAAGGAGTGCTTGGAGATTTCACTGAAATAAAGTTAAAGAATTGACTATATGATAGAATAGGACACTTGACAGGCTGTGTTGGGTTATTAGCTCACATATTGTTACATTATCAATCTCCTGTTATGTGAATAAGTTGAACTTTGTTGTAGGTGAACATAACTTACATCAGGAATCTTCTCTTTTACATGTTGTAGGTGAATAATCTGGTCAGTAAGGGTCTTGCTGGGGAAAGTGGGAACCAGTTTGTGACAGTATCCAATTATCACTCATCACTCAGGAAAAAACTGTACTTTTTCCCAGGAATATACGGAGAGAAAAGAGTGCATCCTGATTGTATCTAGTTATACTGTGATTTAGTTATCTTCATCTTGTCAGAAAAACAGAATTTAAAAAAGAGTGCCTGTACATATTTATTGAATTTGAGACCTTAATTGATTTAAGGATGAATAGCACACCAGAGAAATCTGATGTCGATGGATAGTTGAGGATACATTACAATAATATTTTGAAATTGAAAACTTCTGAATTTATCGTATCTAGGTAAAGATTGCAGTTTTAGTAGACAATAGCCTGAAAAAATATTAAAATTTCTGCTAGTCTTGAACCCACGATCTACAAATCAACAGCTGACACGTTCACCTATCCAGCTGAGCAGTTATTGCTGATACAGTGTATTTATGTTTTCTTCATGTTTCATAAGAAAGTCAGCCATATATATATGATGTGATAGTCATTCTTAATACTTACACCCCAGAATCCTTTCTAAATGTCACAAGAAACTTGTCTATCTAATTACCTACTCCGTTTTCACATACCAAAGTTTCTGTCTCTGCCTACTAACCATCAAATTGAGTGGACTATTTTTAAAACATTGTATTTGACTGGCTCTTTGATTTCTATCTCTTGCACATGTTAATTTTAAAAACAGATAAGACTAATCCAGATAAAGTAGGCTAGGACTCCAGTATGTGAGAATGATATTGTCTGATTAAATCTTTTATCGACATCTGCATGCATATAATCTTCTCAAGAATAACTGAACCAGAACAGCAAAAATTTGTTGGAAAGTTTTCGTATACTATTTGAGCCCCAAGACCAGGGAGGGGTTCAAAATTCATATTGTAACATTAAAGAGAAATCATTAGAAATCCTCTGAAAAATTACAAAAGTACAATTATATCAGATGAAAAAGCATTCATGCACCTTCATATAGTGTAGAGGTAAGTTTCTTTATACCAGAGTGAGGCCAGAAAAAGGTATCCAAGATTTACCCAGGGAAATGCCTCGGGTCAGGTGAGCAATATGGTGGATAGACTTCTTGTTCTTTTTCATCCTCCCATCACAATGCAAACACTCATGGGTAGGATCAGACCCATTCTGTAAACATTTTGAGTTTATAAGACTGTTCATCATTACCTGTTGCAGTAGGACATGCTGAGCTTGTTGATTGACAGGTGCATGTTCCACCTTCATTATAATTCATTACAATTCAAACTGTACAATTTAAGCTGTATTTAGTGCATGCAAAGGTTGATCTCAGAGTTTGTTCCTATTTGAAAATGTTTATTTGTTTGTGATATAATTATTGAATGTTAGGGTAGTGCATTTTAAAAATGAATTGAAATCCTGTTAGATTACTTGGAGTTGTGCAGCATTATACTGTATTTGCTTGTATCAAATGGTCACTATCCTCTCAAGTATGTGTCATAGTCATAATTCTTCATTTGCACATCAAATATGTCTCAGTACTGAGTATGTATGGTCACAACACATTGCGTTTTATTTCCTACTATAAGCAAAGATACTTTCCTAACTATTTTATAACCATATAAGCAGGTCATCATAAACAATTCTTATATGTGTAAACCAACTTTTATTCATGGCAATTTTTATTTTTTGCAATTTACTAGTGATAAACTGGTTTGTGGCAACTAATTATTGAGACAAGATAATCTTAAACAAAGAGACACAATAGGACTAGTTTGTGGCAAGAAATATTTGTGATGACAAGATTCTTGTGAACCTAAATTTCTTGCATGCAAATAAAAGTTAATTAGTTTACTGTAATCTATAAATTTTCATACAAAAACAGATTGTACTGATTAACGTATGTTTACTGTCTCTTGTACATAGGAAGGTATGCATTCATATGTAAACAGGTGATGTTCAGTGCATTGCTCATGTGTCTTGTTATAGTCTAAATCCATGGCAAAATTTTCTAACAAGGGAAATAACTCATATAGGAAGTTCCAGATCACTGAAATGAATTTTCTGCTTTCCATACAATCATCCACTTTTAATCCAAATATATTGATTTTAGAGACTGGTCTTATATTGCTGTTGTAAATTTTGAATTATGGGTAGAATATATGTAAATGAATAAGCATTTACTAATAGGTCGTTTTAATAATGGAGGTATAAATGATATAAGCAGGGGGTAATTCATGAGCCAATTGTGCAAATATTAACCCATTCATTATTTCCATTGTTTTTATATTGATGTTTTGATGCATCATTAATGAGAAAAGAAATTATATATCTAAATATTGAATAAATTTTGATGTATCATAGATTCATTTGTGAAAATTAGTGTCTATAGTTTTCAAGGTGTTAAAGAAATTGATTGTATGTTTGTTTTCCGCCACACTCAACAATTTTTCAGTTATCTGGTGGCGTCCAGTTTTTGTAGGTGGAGGAGAGAACCCAGATACAATGTACCCGGGAAGAGACCACCGACCTTCCGAAAGTAAACTGGCAAACTTTCTCACATATATTGGCGCGAGCGGGATTCGAACCTGCGCCGACTAGAGGTGAGAGGCCTTGTGATTTTGAGCGCAAAAAAACAATGATCAATCTCATAAATCCTATAGAGAGTATAAAACTGAGAGTAGGGCAAACATGGACTCCCAAAAACCAGAGGCAGGATCAGGTGCCTTGGAGGAGTAAGCATCCCCTGCTGACTGGTCACACCTGCCATGAATCCTATATTTTGATTAGGTAAATGGAGTAATCTGTAGTCAAAATCAATATGTGAAGAATAGCTAGCCTAACAATTGATATAAAATGCATCTGCCAGCATTTTACCTCATGATGGGTTGTATTTGCAAAATTAGATCACAATATTGATGATGGAATTTGCAAAATGCTGAATATGGGAAATTAATGATGGATAAGTTGAAGTCATCCCATTTATCATGAAGCTGAGTTGTTAGTTTGTCATTCAAACTTTTGATGCAATTATTGTTTGTTGCCTTTTGAAATTATTTGGACTTGCAACAGACAACAAAGGAACATGTATAACTGATGGTTCTATATTATGAAATATATGCACATATATGTTAATATTAAAATATTCACTTCATAAACTCTGTCTCTTAGTTTACCATGTGCAATGTTGTAATTAACATTTTTCTTCTTCATCCAATGTTTTCATTCTGCAATTTATTTCTACATATTCAATGTTAACTTAATTTGATTTCATGAATTTGAGGGGACTCTGATTACCTGGTTAATAGAAAATGATTTTTAAATTTTCAATAAGAGCTTAGTAATCCTTAGTACATATGAAGTAACTAAATTTTTATGCTCTCTTTGAAAAAGGGGGCATGTAGATTTGCACCAGTTGTTTGGCATGTCAGTCAGTAGACAATGTGTCATCTGCCCAATATCTCAAGAACTCTTTGCTTGACAAACATCCAACTTGGAATGCTTGTTCTACCTAAGGATTAGATATCCCTATAGATGTTGATGCCACATGGTCAAAGATCAAGGGTCAAGCTACTTTGGACATAGGAATATATTGTCCTCTCAATATCTTGAGGACCTCTGCTTGATGAACATCACACTTGGTACACCCGTTCCCTCATAGAAGTAGATGCCGCCTATTGGATTTTAAGTCACAAGATGAAAGTCAAAGAGGACATATTAAATATTGTGTGCTCAATATCTTGAGAACCGTTAGCTTGATGGACATCATACTTGGTAAACAAAGTATATATTGCCTATTAATCACAATGTCAAAGGTCAAGACTGAGACTTGACATAGTGAAATATTGTATGCTCAATGCTTTACAGACATAAACTTGGTACACAGGTTTCCCCTAAAAAGTAGATTTCCCCTATCATTTTCAGGTCACAGGGTCAAGAGTGAAACTTGACTTAGTAAGATCTTGCCTGTTAAATATGTTGAGAAACCTTGACAAACATTGGAATTTGATACCTGCTTCTCCCTATGGAAGAGATGGCCCCCTATTGATTTGAGATCAAGGATCAAACTGTACACAGTAAGATATCTGCTAAACATCTTGAGAACCCTTTATTTGACAGACTTCAAATTTGATACATTAGTACCTTCCTCATAAGAGATATACCTGTTGATTTTTTAGGTCACAAGGTCAATAGACCAGACTGGATAATGTAAGATATTGTCTGCTCAATATCTTCAGAACACTTTGTTCAACAGACATCAAGCTCAGTAAACTGGTTCAACTCTAAAGGAGTAGACAACTCCTTTTGATTTAGAAGTCACAAGGTGAAAGGTCAAACTGGACATATTAAGATATTGTTTGCTAGTATATATTGAAAACTCTTAGCTTGTCAGACATTAAATATAGTATAATGGTTCCCCTTGAATAGTAAATGTCCCTTATTTATTTTAAGGTCAAGGGTCAGAGTTAAAATAGTAGATTTTGAGAACCCCATGATTGAGAAGTCTACATCAAACTTTCTACACTGGTTTGTAGCTGAAGGAGTAGATTACTCAATTTAGTTTCAAACTATTCAGGACTTAGGAAAATATTGTTCACTCAGTATCTTGATAACCTTTTGCTTCCCTGATATCAAACTTGGTACACTAATCTGGTATTTTCTATGAAGTAAATTACTTCTATTGATTTTGAGGTCACAAGGTCAAAGGTCTCTGGACATGCATTAGAAAATAGTGTCTGCTCAATATCTTGTGAACCTTTGGTGATGGACATCGGACTAGATACACTTGTAGCCCCAAAGGAATAGATGACTCTCACTGATTTTCAAGTCACAAGGTCAGAGGTCGTGACTCAAATGACTGGTTATTTGGAAATGTCTTCTCAGTATCTTGAGAGATCAGACTTTAAGTTAGTATTGTGGTTGCCCCTAAATAGTAGGTAAGCCATACTATTTTTCACTATCATTACAGACATTTTAAAGTTGATCCTTTTCAGTATTGCCATATTATACACACACACACATGTACACGCACACATGTGTACACACACACACACACACACAATGTTTCTTGTTTCTAAATTTAAAAAAAAGTTTGACTTTGGAAAATTTTCATAATAATTAATACTGAAATTTAATGTACAAGTGATTATAATAAGAGGTATTGTGAATATTTTTTTCATTGAATTTGTCTACTTTATTTTAAGTAACTTTTATTTAATTAAACAAAGGTGAATATAAAACAGACTTTTATATTGTAGTACAAACTACCAAATTTAATGCTCTCTCTCTCTCTCTCTCTCAGAGGGAGCACACACTCTTAAATTTAATTTTGAGACCAATATAAAATCGTTATATCCACTTCACTGGTAGGGGAGTATTAGTCTCGTTAGGACAGTTCTAATTTTTTTAGTCGTAGATTTTTTTTTCATCTGCAGTAAAATTACACTCTTTACAAGAAGCCTTATCGAGAAAAATGTCTTATGAGTTTATGACTATCTTCCATTTTCTACAAGTGTATGTGCGCTAATTTTTAATTTTGTTGAATTAGGAATTAAAAATGCTTTTCTTCGAATCAGAAGTATAATTTGAAAATATGATGGCTGGGAACAAACGATCAGGAGTTTATTTTAAGTATATATTTTTCATGAAAATATTTTAAACTGTAAATTTTCTTCAACTTGATGATACTCACTTCTCCTAACCCCCCCCCCCCCCCCCCCCAAAAAAAAAAAAGAATGGAAGGTCAACCATTCAAAGGGAAGCTTAAGGTTATTTTCTTTTAGTTATTTTTCGTAACATCTATAATACAGATTTTATTCAGTGACTTAATAAAACACACACACACACACACACACAGAGTGAGAGAGGGGGGAGAAATCGAAATATTTTATGTATAACTTGCATACTTTTATGGAATGACTGCGCATGTGCTGCAGAAATGTGTACACATCCGGCATGTGAATGTCCACTGCGGTAATTTTCACAAAAGTTAAGGATTCCATTGTATTTCAACAAGGACACGACTCACAGAACACCGACAGCAATCCACATAGCAGCATGGAGACGGTACCATCTGATTTTATTGACGGGGATTTCAGCGAAGAAGACGATGCAGATGAAACACAACCGTGGGCACGACTCTTGCCGCTTGGAGAAGGATTTGTTACAGTTGGTATGCACGATTTGTTGTCGTTGCATCATCAGACATCTTAAGTGTTATCTACTGTCTTAAAAACTACAAAATGTACGCAATTTTATAGGGATCAGTTTACGTTGTGGTTAACGAAAGAGTAAACCGAACGTGCTTATTAATTAATCCGAGATTCCTCTGACTCTTACCCTCGCTTTTATATTGTGACGTGCTGGGGGAGAGTTGCAGCGGAGGCCGAGTTAAGAAGTGAAAATTCATCAACACCAGCATCTTTGAGAACTGAATTTCAGGTCTTTGAGTCAAAGTTTCAGGTCCCAGCATGGAACTGGTTCATTCAGTGGAGAAAGATTCTCCTTTATTCCTCATTATTTAGCAAACAAATAGCTCCTGCAAACAAGGTGTAGCTATCAGAGGAATCACCATGTTTACCTGCATGTCCATTTTTTGTTCATTCCTTCTACTTTGCATTTAAGCTTAACAGTTTACAAAGGGACATTTAGAACCTCATACTTTGTACAAAGGTGGCAGCTTATAAGGCCATCCTTAAAAAAAAATGTTTCTTCGGAATTACTGCCTGGGGAGTTTCAGACCCAGGAGGCTTGGAGGGAATGTAATAATTTTTTTTTTCATTGTAGTTGGGTGGGACATAAAATAATATGCAAGCAACCATCATTGAAGTTGGTTTTAGAATTAATAATAAAAATTACAATATATAACAGTGTACATATTTATTTTTCAGATTTTTTCCCCATTTATTTCTGAAACAAATAAGCAAAAATTTTTATGATAAACACTTAAAACTTTGATGAAGGTAACTGTTCTAATCAATAATAATATCGCAAAGATCTCTTTCTATGTATTTTGAATATCAAAGCTATAAATTCTGTTACTGAAACACTAAAGGGATACTTGACACATTGGTCTGACATTCTGTTTGTCATCGATATTCTTACCAATGCTTATTGCAGATAACAAGAAAAAAGCGTTTTATTGATCTGACTTGTTAATTCAATGTGGATGTCAAGTCTGATGTTAAAAAGATGAATAATTAGATGAGCAGAGAAAGTTGCAAACCTTTTAACTGATGGAACAATAAAAAAATTAAGTCATTTTGTCAGTAAAATTTTGCCAGCTCAAATGATTTTAGTGAGGTGGGTGGCAATTCCAAACAAACTATAATTTTATTTTGGCCTGATCAAATGATGTGTAATGATTAATCACAAAATCTGTTTTCCATTCCATTTTCCAGGTTTGAAACAAAGAAGCATTCATTGCACCTTCAACATGTAACACTTTCTATATGCATGCAATGGTTTTGTTTGCGATATACTGTACTCTGACAGGTCAATTTTAAAGTCCCTGCATGGGCCTCTTGTATTTCTTTCTGAGGAAAAAAAAAGATTGCAAATATAAAGCACTCTGAAAGAGAAAATTATGCTAGAAATCCATCATTTTATGAATCATCTGATGCAGAATATTGTATGTAGTGTAATACACATGCTCAAGTTGTTGTGCGGACCTTAGGAGGATCCATCTATTTTTAACATGTAAAATTTTCAATTTGTAATTTCTGTGAAGTTCCATGAAGAACACCAGAAGGATTTTAAATGGGAACATAAAAGATTTCACTTCAAGACTATTCTCTGTGTAGTAGATTACATTTTCTGTTCCTTGAATGATCAGAATAGGCTACCAAGTCAATCTGGTATCCACTCAGTGATACCATTAAATTATTTTTTCTACTATAACACACAGTCCTAGTAAAATTCTTGAATTATAGGTAACTAATAATTCTTCCTAGTAACAATGGGCAGCTCAGATATAAATATACACTTAATTTATGTTTATATTAAGATTTAAAGAATGATGAATATTCCTTCGGCCGTGGAGAGAACTGTGACGTTTCATTCAGTGTCCAGATGGCAAAAACAAAGCAGTGCTTCCAAGCTTACAGCAAAGTTCACTTCAAATTGATCAAGGTATTTTATATTGATAAGTAATTCTAAATACAAAGCACTGCTTGTTTCACAAAGGTCTACCAATGATGTGTCGTCTTACAAAGAGTTTTGTGAAAAAAATGATGTTTGTATAATGTAAAAGATGCCAGTATGTGTATTTAGTCACTTCAATAAATTAGTTGACACTATGATTCCTAGTACTTTTATTCCATCATAATTGGATACTCAGAAGCATATAAATTTTGGTCTGTCTGTCTGTTTATCCACAAAAACTTTAACCTTGGCATAACTTTTGAATCGATGGTGATATGGCTTACATATAAATTCCTTGTGACAAGATCTTTTTTGGGGGGGGGGGGGGTGCCAGTTATCTTGACCTTGGGGTTTGACTTACCTTTAAAAAACTTTAGCCTTAACTTTTGAATGATAAAGCTTTCATATTTTACATGTTCATTCCTTGTGACAAGACCTTTCTTTGGGTATCAAAGTGTTTGATCTCTTGAACGTGGTGTTTAATGTACTTTTAGAAAGCTTTTACCATGGCCATTCTTAACTTTGCTGCGATACGGAGACATCAGTGTTTCTCCAATACATCATGTTTCTTCTTATTAGAGATATCTGATGTACATGTTATTTTATTTTTCATAAAGAAACAGACAAGTACTGGGGTGTTTGTGTTCTTAGAAGATACAAGTAGCAATGGCACATTCATCAATGGGGAGAAAGTCGGTGAGTCAGTGGACAGAATCTACAAATACTTCATGTCTTGATTAAGTCACAAAAAGTTAAAAGTCCTAAGAGACTTGTGGTAGCAGTATTAGAAGTATTATAATATCTAATGATACAGTGAAGTCGAGCAAGCAGTACTTCATCATACAAAACGCTACTAGCTTACAAACAAGCAGTTCATTGCATTGTGTAATTATGAAGTGTACATACATGTAAAGTGAGATTTTACGTAATGTTTATATTTTGTAGGCAAAGGAAATAAACAAGCTTTGAAAAATAATGATGAAATTGCACTTGCTTTGAAGAAAAATAAAGGTAATATTTTTGATATAAGATAATGTTTTGTTCATGTTATGGATTGGTGAGCATACAAAAGTTTAAGATAAATCTTGCAGTTTGTTTGAAACATTTCACATTTTTCACTTTTGATTATGCTGAATATACTAAATACACTGAAAACACTTTATACAGTAAATATACAATATACACTGAATACAATAAATACATGAAATATACTGAATACTCTGAAGACAGAAATTGCCCTGAATAAACAAAATACATTGTAAACACTGAACACACAAAATACACTGTAAACACTGAACACACAAAATACACTGTAAACACTGAACACACAAAATACACTGTAAACACTGAACACACAAAGTACTGTACTGTAAAGTACTGTAAACACTGAACTCACAAAATACACTGTAAACACTGAACACACAAAATACACTGTAAACACTGAACACACAAAGTACTGTACTGTAAAGTACTGTAAACACTGAACACACAAAATACACTGTAAACACTGAACACACAAAATGCACTGTAAACACTGAACACACAAAATACACTGTAAACACTGAACACACAAATACTGTACTGTAAAGTACTGTAAACATTGAACTCACAAAATACACTGTAAACACTGAACACACAAAATACTGTACTGTAAAGTACTGTAAACACTGAACACACAAAATACACAGTAAACACTGAACACACAAAGTACTGTACTGTAAAGTACTGTAAACATTGAACTCACAAAATACACTGTAAACACTGAACACACAAAATACACTGTAAATACTGAACACACAAAGTACTGTACTGTAAAGTACTGTAAACACTGAACTCACAAAATGCACTGTAAACACTGAACACACAAAGTACTGTACTGTAAAGTACTGTAAACACTGAACTCACAAAATGCACTGTAAACACTGAACACACTGTAGTTAAAGAAAATATTCCCTTTACAAGTGGTTTTAGAAAACTCCTTAGTTGGAAAATCTCCCTACATAAGATAATATATGGATTTTAGTGAAAAACTTCTTTTATAATGTACATTCTTTTAGCATTTTCTTTCATTAGCAGAGTCCAGTAATATAAATAAAAATGAGTGATCAGTCATTTATACATTGAAATTTAAGAAGACGTACTCTCCTGTCCCTCCCCCAAATGTGAAATGGGTACTAAAATCTAAAATGTGATGAAACTCTATACACAGAATACATTAAAGATTGAAAACATTGAATACACTGAATACTATAGATACATTGGATAATTAAATATTCTGAATACCTTCAATAATGAAATATGTTGTATTCATTACAAACATTAAATATGTTGAATGCTCCAAGTACATTGAATACATAAAATATGCTGAAAACACTTAAATATATTGAATTCATGAAATATACTTAACACTTTAGGTATATTGAATACATTAAATGTGCTGAATACACTAAGAACATTAAATATGCTGAACATTCTAAATGCACTGAATACTCTTAAGTGCACTGAATACACTAAATGCACTGAATACACTAAGTACATTGAATACATTAAGTACATTGAATACACTAAGTACACTGAATACACTAAGTACATTGAATACACTAAGTACACTGAATACACTAAGTACATTGAATTAACTAAGTACATTGAATACATTAAGTACACTGAATACACTAAGTACACTGAATACACTAAGTACACTGAATACACTAAGTACACTGAATACACTAAGTACATTGAATTAACTAAGTACATTGAATACATTAAGTACACTGAATACACTAAGTACATTGAATACACTAAGTACACTGAATACACTAAGTACATTGAATACACTAAGTACATTGAATACATTAAGTACACTGAATACACTAAGTACATTGAATACACTAAGTACACTGAATACACTAAGTACATTGAATTAACTAAGTACATTGAATACACTAAGTACACTGAATACACTAAGTACATTGAATTAACTAAGTACACTGAATACACTAAGTACATTGAATACACTAAGTACATTGAATTCATAAAATATGCAGAATACATTATGTACATTCAATACATTAATAAACTGAGTACATTTAATACATTAAATACTGAATACTTATATACATTGGACTCGTAAAATATGCTGAATACACTGAGTACATTCAGTACACTAAATATATTGAGTACAATCTATATATTTAATAAGTTGAACACACTGAGTACATTCAATACATTGAACACACTGAGTACATTTAATACATGGAGTACATTTAATACATTAAATACACAGAGTATATTGAATCTGACTGACTTATTGTAACATTCCATGTTTTTCCATATTGGAAAATAAGAATATGATAAATTGCCATTATACTTGCACAGTATATCATGAATTCACCTTACATGTGGTATTTTGTCTCTGTATTGTGATACAACTTAAACATACCTGTATATGTAATTACAGCTTACATACACCTGTATATGTGATTACAGCTTACACACACCTGTATATTGTAATTACAGCGTAAATATACCT
Source organism: Ostrea denselamellosa (assembly GCA_024699665.1). Lineage (NCBI taxonomy): Eukaryota > Metazoa > Mollusca > Bivalvia > Ostreida > Ostreidae > Ostrea > Ostrea denselamellosa. The sequence continues at coordinate 19,643,116 of JAMZEH010000055.1, forward strand.
GTTAGTTGTATTCATAGTTTACATATACCTTTTGTTTTGTAATTTTCAGCTTATATGTATCTAGACCTCAGTATGGATGAGGACAGTACCGTACCCCAGCTGATCCGAGATAAATACACCCTGGGCAGGACTCTTGGAAAGTACATATAGCATGACAAATACATATTTTCATATATGTGCACACTTGATATACTTGTAATGCCACAGAAATGAATGGTCTGATATATAAGTCATATTTATGAAGTGGTTTTGTTAGTAAATCATTTCATCACATTGTCTTGTTAAGAAAAAGTATCACTGATACACTATGTGAAATATTTTAAGGGGAAGTGGAGAAAGATGGAGGACTTATTGTTCTGAGTCTTTAGTTGTTTTCAGATCTCACTTGAAAGTGATCAACTGAACCTTTTCTTTATTGCTTAAGGCAATAATATTTTTGCATTTGTCAATGAAGCACTTGTATATGAGTTACAAGAACTGAATTGCATGGACTATCAATTTTCTAACTAAAATAAAGATTGTCTCAAGGCTTGCTCCTGTGCTAGCTACATCTGACTTTTATTCAACAGAGGTGCCTGTGGGGAGGTGAAAATAGCATTCTCCAAAGGTACCTGTGAAAGGTTTGCTGTCAAAATTATATCAAAGAAAAAGTTTACAGTGGGTGGCAATAACCAAGTGGTGAGTACACAAACATGGAATACCCATAACACTCGTTTTCTGTCAGTAAACTTATCAGTTAACTGATTCATTTCAACTACATTTCAGAACTTAGGTCAGCAAGTTATGAATGAAGTTAAACTATTGAAAGCATTAAAGCATGTAAGTATGAAGCATTAGAGAGTGTAAGCATTGCATCTTGAGTGAATGTTTTATTCTATGTATGCATTCAATGGATTAAACTTCATGTGATAATGTGGCAAGGAAAAAAAAATATGATTGTAAACTTGCATCAGACAGATTTTATAAATACTGTTCGCATCATATGGAAAGCTGTATTTGACCTAATGACGTTATATTGAGTGGGCATGAAGTAAAGAATGACATTTGACCTGCACTTGGCATTTAGATATATTAAAATCGGTTAGATGAATGGTGTTAGGGTCAAAGGTCAGCGGTAGTGGTGAGTTTAGAAATGATGTTGACATTTTTCAATGCATATAGCTTGCTGCTGTTGGACAGCTTCATGCACATGAGCACTGTATGGAGTCAAAGGTCATCATGTCTGGATCAATCCAACATGGTAGGGATGTCTCTCTAAGGATGAGTAGATAAACTGGATATCATAGAAACTTTTTGTGTGATGAAAACTAAAAACAATTTTAACACAGGAAATCATTTACATAGTATGTGTATTGGCAATACTTTCACTGGAATATAGATTCGGTTTGTCTGTGGTGTTCAGACACTGTAAAAAGACATGCTCACTTTGAACATGTATGTCACTCTGAGAAGTTTACATTATGCTTGTAGTCTCTGTTGTTTACCTTGAGATCCTTCAAATAAAACAAAGGGGTTTGTCAAAAAGTATTTCTTTATTATATTTAGCATTTACCAGTTAAAAACTTTTCAGGTGCATTGAGAAAGATAAGACATAGCATATTAAAGTGGTAGGCTCATGCCCAGTGCTTGATCTGCAGTTTTAATGTGTGTAGATACAGTCATTTTTATGTTTAATACACTTCTGTTTAAACTAATGTTTAGAAAGTGTATGTGAATTGTAAACATTTCGTAGAAATTAGTAAGGACAAATGAAATTTTCATTAAAATATGTCAGACATCAATTTTGGTAATTTGTAAAGCGATATTAAAAACTCATGTTAAAGTGCTGATTCTTCTAGTAGCTATACAAACTACCTCCCAAAATTGATATTAAGTCCATGTCTTTCTAGTAGAATTTAATCAACAATATTGCACCATGAAAACAAAAAATGATAATTACAAGAGAAGTACATTCAGTTGGTATGATTTCTATACTGGCATGTCACCCAAAGCAAGAGCTCCCTGTCATGTTGAAGACATGTGAACACCTGGTTACCATTGTAAATTCCATTCAGTGCTTAGTATACTCTGGAATATATGAGTTGCACAGGGGAAAAAATGTCTTAGAATGGTCGAGGCTTGATTTTTATCTGTACAGTGTATGTGTACTTATGAATGCTGTCGTTGTGAGACTATAGAGTGTTCTTGTGGAATTAACTCTCAAGTTTTCTGGTATATTTACAGCCATGCATAATAAAGATAGAAGATGTGGTAGACACACCCGATGTACTGTACATAATTCTAGAACTGTAAGTAATGATATAATGGCAAGATTTACTGTTATACCACATTTATATAGCACTTTATCTAATAACATAATTACCCTAAAGCATTTTACATGTAAAACAAGCTAAAGTAAAGAAAATGAATACATGAAATGAAATAATGGTAAACTGAGGTTAACATAGTAACTAAGAATGAATGTTTTTTTCAATACTGTAAATTTGGAACCATTATCAAAATATAGTAAATTTGATAAAGAATATATCTTAATATGTACATCGAATCCAGTATTCCTATACCAGTACATGGTTTAAAGCCTGTTAACAAAACACTTTCACAATGTTTCAGATATTAATGTTAATATATTTTCAATTCAAGATAAAAAATGTACAAATGATAATTACTGACTTTAATTAAGTTCATTTTGTGTTTATCAAACTTTTCAGAGTAGATGGTGGAGAACTGTTCGACAAGGTTGTCAGTATTGGTCAATATAATGAACCCACAGCTAAACTTGTCTTCTACCAGATGGTGTGTGCTGTAAAGGTACAAGTTCAGCCTTTTATTTTTTTATTTGGTATGGAGAAGCCATGACTTTGTGAATGGTATCTAGGTTCAGCAACTCCATTCATACCTTGTCAGTACATTTTAGTGTTCTCTTTCAGTATCTTCATGATGAAGGAATTACTCACAGAGATTTAAAGGTATGAAACAGAATCATGTTGAAAATAAAAATTTTATAGATGAATTTCATATACCTGGAATTTAGATTACTATGGAATCATTATTGTTCGTAGATTTCATGGATACCTTTTACCAACAAATTTATGTCCCCACAAACCAGTTATTCTTTGTAATAGCTTCTATTGTGTAATGTTGTTACTTTAGAAATGACGATAACCCTCGAAATTCCATCCCCACGAACTAATAAATATTTGGCTACCCACAAACAATAATGATTCCACAGTAACTTACTTCAACCTAGTTTTAATTCACAGTTTTATTGATTAATCCAATTTTCTTTCTATCAGCCAGAGAACATTTTATTGGCAACAGAGGATAATGAATCATTGATCAAGGTTCGTATTACAATTTTGCATACAGCTGTTGTACCCCACATCACCAAAGTTCTTCAGGGTGTACTGGTGTCACTCCATCTTTCTCTCTATCTAGACAAATATGACTTCCTTGCTGGAGGTCAAGCAAAGGTCATATGTCCTGTGATCCTTGCATGAAAATTTCACTTGATGTAGAATGGTACTTCACTTGACATAAGTGATACAACACTAGTATAATCATATCACTGATGGTTATTAGGTCAAGGTCATATTGTAGTCACTGTGAAATTTGAAAAGATGGTTTCCGGATTGTAAAACATTGAATTTTATCATAATTTGTAATACTTCACACTGGTAATAATGATTGAAGATAGATCCAGTTAGTACTTTGTTGAGTAGATTGTAGGTTATTATCATATAGAAATAATCTTTGATAAATAGAATCCAATATATTAAACTAAATCTTTAGATTACTTTGTTGGGGGAGATGCTAGGTTTTCATAAGGAAGATACTTAGTTTTGGTGTGCTTTCAGAGGTATTTGTCCCAATAGAACAGGAGCTTGTCTGTACATGAATTCAGACTCTTTTTCTAAAATTTCAATGTTACATTCTGTAAATTCAGAGAGTATTGCTTTTACCTGTCTTGAATTGATCTTTGTGCAGGTTACAGACTTTGGACTGTCCAAGTTTGTTGATGCTGGGAGCATGATGAAGACTTTCTGTGGGACTCCCTCTTACCTGGCCCCCGAGATTCTGCTGACCGTGGGGATGGGGTCATACACAAAAGCCATTGACTGCTGGAGCCTAGGAGTTATCCTATATATATGGTAGTATATTCTACATGAAATGATGCTTGCATCATCTCAACATTTAGTGGGGGGGGGGGGGGGGGGGGGGGGGAGGGGAATGGGCAACTATTAAATCTTTATTTTAACACATTATACAGGGTTAGACTTTTACTTTGAGGTGTGTATGTAAAGTAGACTAGGATTAAATCTTTGTGGAGAAATTATAGTTCACAAAAAATAAAACCACTCCCAAAAGAATTGGCTTGAACATTAGACGTGTATTTTGAGTGAATTACTCTGAATGAAAACAATAGAATAGCAAATTTCATTATGTTGTATAGAAAGCAGTATATTTTCGCAAGTTTATTTAAGAAATGTATCTCAGTTTGGACATGTACAAGTTGATATACCTCAAGCTTCTTGTCCCTGACATATTGAATGGAGAGTGCCAAATACGCTGGTTTGAAGAGGCTGAGATGTACAGTTTCAGAAACTGAAGGACATTTCTTATATTTACGTTTTAATCATTTTTATTGCATTTTTGATAATTATTAAAATTGTATTCATTAATCATACACTGTGATCAGCCTATTTCAAAAGTTGATGATTTGTGAGATATCATTCTTCAGTTTAAGTTACAGTATAAAGAATATTAAACAAAAAACAGAGTGACTGTAAGTGTTTCTAAGTATAATGTCAAACCATTGAGAATGATATGCCATGTCAAATTGAAACATGTTATTGAGGGAAATAAATCAATTCATAATTCAAAATTGTTTGATTTTCATAAATTTTTGTTGTTTTGTTTGTTTTTTTGTTGTTGGAAAAACAGATTTTTTGAACCAGTTTTGTAGAAAATACTACTTTCGTGATTCGTACATTATGCACAGTAATTGGTGTGTATCTAATAATGATGCAATGGATTATTTCAAAACAAGTAACCTTTACAAGTAACCTTTACAAGTACATGTATGTTATAAATTTTCATAAGATGTGAGCGAGTGTATAGTTGGTGTAAATCTTGTACGGTGAAAAAATTCATTACTTATAGATGCTGAATGTTAATATCTGTATGTTACATTTAAATAGGACAGAAATAAAATGAGAAAAATTTCAATTTTGTTTCAGTTTGGCAGGTTATCCTCCTTTCTCTGATGAGAGAGAGGATATGTCTTTAGACAAACAAATCAAGGGAGGACACTATACATTTCCCAAGGAATACTGGAAGGATATATCAGAGACAGGTATTTAATTTATGGAGATTATGGGTTTTGAGCAAGTAACCTTACAAATATGTCTACATGAAACAAGTTTCGTATTTTAGATGTGTATTTCATTTAGCAGATAGCTGGTCATGAAGAAACATTTGTGTGTACAGTGCTGGTGTTCTATCAGTGATAAGCATGTGCTGTACCATTGTTTTATTATTCTTGTTAAAAATTGTGCCCAAGACCTTGTAACTTCAAACCTGTAATTAATCTTTCATTTTAACATTTGAAAAAGAAATAAAGTTACCCAGCGTTCTATAGTGTATTATACAAATGACTCCTTTCTTCCATTATTTTTTTTTTACTCGCATAATACAAGGGTACTAGACATTTAAGATATTTACTCTTTAAGTATGTGAGCAAATGCAAAGTGAAAATTATTAGATCAATACTTTAATTTTCACAGATTCCTGGAAAATACATAATGTTTATTTAAAATCGTTGATATATAGTAAACAGTTTAAAACAATTTTTGATTTTTCAGCAATAGACCTTATTAAAAAGTTACTGACGGTGGACCCCAAAAAGAGAATAACTTTGGGTGAAGTTGTCAACCACCCCTGGTTCAAGGTATGTGACGAAAAGAGTAGCAAATTGTGGAAGATACCACTTACAGATTTTACTCATTGAACAAGTTTTATCAGTGTGTGAGAACAGAATTGCTTAGGTCTGTTCCAGTCAAATGTACATGATACTTAGAATAATTGTCTAAGAAAAATATACAGTGTATACATGGTTTTAGTGAGATGATGCCATCAGAAGTCTACAGATAGATTGTGTTTTTGTTTGTGTGAATTGCTGTTATGGCTGGGCACATTCCTTGGATTTGAGTTCACCTGAGCTGAAAGCTCAAGTGAGCTTTTCTGATCACCCATTGTCCATCATTTGTCGTCCTGTAAACTTTTCACATTTTCGACTTCTCCAGAACCACTTGGCCAATTTCAAATCAAATTTGGCAGAAAGGATCCTTGGGTGAAGGGGATTCAAGTTAAAGAAGAGCAAGGTCCTTTTTCAAGGAGAGATAATAGTGAAAGAGCAAAAATATACTGACTTACAAATATGTTGAAGAGCGAAATTCCGAACAATTTGGGGGTAGGGATTTGTAAAGTTTGTGAATCAGGAATTCTAGGGAACAAAATACATGTATTATTAATAATAAATCACAATGCTCACAACATAAATTAAAAATATATATATACTTGCCAACCAAATCATGCAAATAACAGGTTAAAAACATATCCAAATCATCAACTACACCAGTTTAAATAAAATATTTCAAACTCTTTTGAATTCAACTGCCCCACGAGTTTTGGGATTCACCTCTCAATTTTAATTCACCCAATTTAATGTTGTCTTACAAAACACAGTAAATAACAGTGGAGCCACAAACACAACAATGAATGTAACAGGAAGAGTCCAAAACCTTGCAAATGGTGGATTTTTTGTAAATATACTTAACGATTCAACTTTGTCATCCAGAAAAAAGACTGTGATATATATGTGCACTGTATGATTCCAACTTGAATGACAGACTTTATACAAACAGTAATAAATTAGTACTATTAAAGAGATAAATATTAACTCTGATTTGTTTAAATTCATTTAACAATTTAAAAAAAAATCTTCTCAAAAATGATTTGTGTATTGTACAAGATACTTTATGTTTAATTGTGTTAACATTACATAGCTACAGAGTGTTTTGTGGCTTTGAAGGCCAAACAGTAGAAAAACAATAAAACTAAAACAGAAAATGGAGAAAGGGAAGGGGAACATTTGATAAAAGGAATATCCCATGGTTTGTAGTTTTATATGATTCATTCATATCAACTTGTTTATTTTCTATGCCCTTGCCAAGACTTGGAAGATACATTGTAGAAAACACACAACTCATAGGATATAATTCATATCAAACCACAAACCATAGGCGATCCTATATTTATACAATTACTGATGTCCTTGCGTTTGATATATATGTAATGTTCACAGATGCCCTCACAGGTGATACATGTTCTTTGGAACATCCCAGTTTTCACTTGTAATGAATTACACTTTCAGAATTTACCTGCTCTGTATGTCTTTTGTTTACAATGCATTTTGACATGTTTTAATGTCATGAAATTTGGTGTACAGGACGAGGGGATGAAGAAGAAGGCCAATACTTTAATGTACCCAGAATCAGGCGGCATGGCACCACCATTATCCAAGGTCAGCTTTATATTATTAATGGGGCCAAAGCTGTGTTAAGTTTTCTTTCATATAACCCATCTTCTACAGGCATATATATATATATACACTCACGTGCCAAATTAAAAGTCACAAGATGGCTGACGTGCTAAGAACAGCTTAAATAGTGTGCAGAATTCATGGTCTAATTTCTCCAAATCTAGAAATGGTACTTACCCCAAAATCTCAGTACTTCGTAATGCATCCATTGACAGCAAGAACAGCTCGTACTCGCTTAGGTAGAGACTGGTACAATGATTTTATATACGTCGGAGTTAGGGAGGTCCATATTTCTAAGACATTGTCAATCAGGTCCTGTCTACTTTTTATTTGAGAAATCCGATTTTGCAGTTTTATTTTAACAGTTCTCCACACATTTTCAATAATATTAATGTCTGGTGATTGTGGAGGCCAATTCATGGTGTTGATACCGTTTTGGGTTTTCCATGCACAAGTCTCCCTAGATGTATGCACTGGTGCATTGTCCTCCTGGAAGATATACGGTCTGTCCTGTTGATATTTAGCAATAACTGGGCAAAGATTTCCATCAAGAATTTCTATGTACTTCCTAGAATTAATATTCCCTTCTATGGGCGTCAATGTACCAACAGCACCATAAGTAAGACACCCCCAAAACATAACACTTAGCTGTGGAGTCTGTTTGTCACTGTAGATTCCAAGGCAGCGTGGTTTCCATTTCTCCTCATTTTTCCTCCAGACATAACTTTCCTATTTCGTCCTAAAACAATTTGTGTTTCATCTGAAAATATCACTCGTGACCAATCACGATTAACGGTCCAGTGTAAATGAGATCGACAGAAGGTACGACGCTTCAGTCTATTCCTTTTGGAAATGGTGGTTGTCTTCTTCACAACTCTTCTGTGATACCCATTTTCATGTAATCTCCTTTGAACTGTGCGTTTGGATAGCTGCTGTGGTGTATTTTCATTATATAAAGCAGAAATATCTGACAATGTCTTTCTGCGGTTAACTTTAACTACATTCAAGAGTCTCCTATCTGATCTTTCACTGCTCTGCCTTTTTCTGCCACACTTTGACTTCCTTGCACTTCCTCTGATTGAACTGACATTTTCCTGGTTTTCATTCCTTTTCAAAAAATGGCACACTGTAAATCTGTTTATTCCCAATATTTTTCCAATTTTTCCACCACTGTTGCCCTCACATTTCAGTTTAAGGATCAATTTTTTTCTGCTCATCTGATAAATCCTTCCCTCTGGCACCCATTACTTTTTCCTGCAGTCGACAGCTTTATTTGTAAACAAACACTTACCTCCCTTTGATCAGTCAGTAGGCGACATCTGAATCTATACCCCAGTTAAAAAGTACGGGGTTAAATTATCCCAGTATTAGTGTTATAGAAAAAAGAAATTGCAGGTGTGTGAAATTTGACTTGCAAGTCAGCCATCTTGTGACTTTTAATTTGGCACGTGAGTGTGTATATATATATATATATATATATATATATATATATATATATATATAAAACACTAAAATTAACCAAGTACAACTAAACTAATATATACTGTATATAGTGAAAGTGGTTTTTTTTTTAATCTTTACAACTCCATGACTTAAAATTAAATAGTCTTGATAAGGAGCAGAGTATCTACCCACACTGTCAAAGTTAGGGGTCGGGGGTAGGGGGTGGGGGAGGCTCTGTTACCAGGGTGGAGCTCTATGATCCATAATGTGTTATCTCTTTAAAAATCTTGATTCCTGGATGTCAAACTGAGCAAATGTAGTAATAATGATGAGAGAAGCTGTTATGCAAATTGTGAAATTTTTGGCCCCTTGGGTTAAGAATTCAGGTGGTAGGGTGGGACTCTTATAATGAAAATGCACATTTGTATACAGGAGAATTCTCACCGTGTGCTATTTTCATTCATACATGTATACATTGTCAAGTGAATTTTCCCAGATTAAAATTTTTTTCGAAGTTGTTTTTGCAACTTTAAAGTAATGAAAAAAATGTATAATTACTCAGTTTTAAATCTGATAAAGGGGAAATGGGCAAAAGTAAAATCGGGGATGGAATTTATCCTGTATAAGACAAGTGTGATGCAAAGAGGAAATACATGTCCACTGTGCACTATAAAAAATAAACAGCAATATTTTTACTACAATGTGTGTGAAGTTCTTGCTATTTTTTGTGATAGCCTGGAAGAAAACGGTCATTAGAATCCACAGAAGAATGCTCTGCTGCCAAACGACAAATTTCTGTAGAAAGTGCTGAAACCAACTCAACTTCTTCACTCTCTAGTACACCATAATGGTGAAATATACAGGATCATCACACCAGGGAGGAGACATTGTGTTGCATACATCGCCCCTGGGAGAGGATGTACATGTTTTGTGTTTGTGTACCTGTGAGAGTAGACATACGTGTATGGTGTTCATGTATCTGTTGGTAAATCTGTGTTTACAGAGAGACAAGCTTTGTGAGGACCAATCAAATCTACTGTTGCAGAATCTTTTATACATTTGTGATATTGAATGTTACACCATATATTGCTGAAATTAACATGAACAGTGTGTGTCCCAGTGAAAACAGAAATCAACACTACACCAATGCACTTTTGTGCATCTAAGATTAAATTTTTGTGTAGTGAAACTTGCCATAGTCGTATAGTAGTCACTTGTGCAACATAGTCAACTGTCACCAACTATCATACCAAATAGCCATTTTATCCTGCCTTTAATGGCTATTTTGACTCGTCACATGACTCGCATTTGGGATGTGTACTCGGCATAAACAATTAAGTGGTTTCCAATGCGCTAACATAAACTTTATTGGTGGAGAGATGAAGGGGAAAAAATTGATTTTAATTACATCTGGTTTGAAAATTATTGAACTAAATGTCAATATTTTACAAGTTGTTTTTACAAACTAAAACAAGGGTGTTTATTTCAAACAGAATGATGTAAAATTTCCTGTCTGGAGTAACATTTTGTGACAATTTACAAATAATGAATAGGAATGCCTTGCTCCATGGCAAGGGAAATGTTTTTTGAAATTTATGAAACATTGAAGAAATATCTATGAATGACTACTTAAGATCTACATCCACTCAAAACTAAAATTAAATAATTCAAGCATTTCACGAATAAATTAAAATGGTCAAATTTTAATGTAATTTGTCCTCCGAATAAATTAAAATTCTCAAATTTTAATTTCTCTTTACAAATATAAATGTACATGTAACAGCATTCTATAGTTATGCATGCACATACAGTATGTGTACAGAGTGTGTGTGTATGTGTGGGATGATGTTGATGAGTACTTATTAGTATTTAGAAATGTTCATAAATTCCAAACATTTCATTGTTTTTGTGAGTAATAATCATGTTAGTTAAAATCAAATTGATTTAAATCATTCATGTTCAAATAAATAATTTGAGTTTGGATGATGTTCTGTAAACCTGCCTCCAAAATCCACTGTTTGTACATCTGTAAAACATCTTGTAATGGAAAATCTGTGAAATGTACATTATGTGAAACTGAACTTGCATTCTGTGAAGGGACAACAAACATGGTGTATTATATTAAAGGCCGACATCTGTTAGAATCATTGTTACCAAGTGCTTGACTTTCACTTATATGAAACTTAAAACAGAGAAACACCAAAATTTGGATTATACCTGCATTTCTGTGGGGAAAGTGAACTTATATTCAGGTGTCACCTTTCTATAAAGGCCACTTTTACTGGTTCCCACAGGTGACTGTTGTATACAAGTTTAACTGTATTTGATAGGTAGAATTTTTAATTTTAATATACAGTTTATTTTACCGATTGCTGTAATCATGTATATGATTAACAAATCAAATGAATAAGAAAAAAAAAATTGGTCAGATTTTGAATGTACCATACAAATCCAAAACACTGTTTTTCTTCATGTGTGACGAAGTACAGGGCATTTACAGTGGGGATTTCATACTGCGGATCACTTTTAGTTTGCAAGAACTTACATATTATATTATTATGTATACATCCACAAGAAACAACCTTCGCGAATCATTATTTATTGCGCAAGTCTTCTGTGTAAGAGTTTATTCACAAGAATGAATTTTTTGCAAATGGCAAGTCTCATGAAATTACATGTAAACAATATTCTCTTGAACAAACTGGTGTACCATATGTTTCAAGATCATTTGGTGACGAGCTCTTAAATCCTCGGCATTAAAACACGTTTTCGTATGAGAAAACTGATCTGAGTTTAGCAATGTTGACATCCATCTTTACAGTGCGAGTGTTTCCATATTTGTGTTTATATTTTGTGTTCCCTGGGCACTGTTCAGGTTGTATGGACATCATCAAAAGATTTTTGCATTTTTTAAAACAAAGTTCATATATTTGGAGATGAATTTCCTTGTGTTTTGAAATTTAAAACCATTTATGCACATTTTGTTTTCTTTTATAGAAGCATTTAGTTTTAGATTTGTAAATATTGTACATTTAGATAAATAAAATGCAGATACACTGCAGACATTTTGTTTGCTTTTAACTTCTTGAAGCTGTTTCATGTGTGTTTCACCAAAAATAACTTGGTGACCTACAAAACAGGAGTGCGTTACATTACCGGTACATATTTAAAATTGTCATTACTGCCTTATTCTCATTACTGTGTCAAAGTAGGATACGGTACTACACAATTTACACACATCCACATATATATGTACATTTCCATTGTATTTGCCTTTGATATCTCTACAAATTGTAATGCTAGGTATTTTGGCTTGAATGTGTTGCAGTTGTAAACAGTGCATCTACAATTTAGATATGAAATATTGTTTAAGTGCTTATGCAAAAGTTTTGAACAAAACTTCTTTCAACTTACAGGGTTCTCACTTCTATGAATACATATTAATATAGTATTTCTATTTTAACAGACAGGTGTAATTTCTGACAGAAATGAAAGTAGAATGTAAATAAGAATGGACTGCAACATTCAACACTATGTATTTTTCATGAAGTGCTAACACACTTCATAAAGTTTGCAGGTGTAAAGCATCAGGTCATTCCTTCTTGTATTTTCAAAAGTGAATTATTTTTATATGTTACCATGACAATGCCCTCTCCATTAGCCAGTGCCTTATGCATACATATAAAGACTCGTTTCCCCTGCTTGCCACAAGGAGATGGAAGTAGGAATATAAACCTAATGGATTAATGTAATATCCCGAGACACGGTCCGTTTACACCAGTTCTCTGTACTTCTTTAATAGTTTGGATGGTCTTTCATAAGGCTCTTCCTCAGTCTAGCTTTTACAGACCAGTCTGATTTTCAGTCTTCCAATACCTCTCCTGTCCGACTCTGCATTGTCATGGTCCAATATCTCATTTAATACTATTCAATCATCCAGGTTTGTTTTGCAATGGCTTTTGCAGGTTTTTTTCTACACATCTGCCCATCTTAGAGGTTTTGAAAGTCTTGATTAAATCTGCATCCCACAATTTGTAACCAACTTTTCAATGGAATCCATGTCATTCAACTGACTCTACTGTACATAATTGCCCGAGTGAATTAGATAGAATAATTGTACTTTGATCACATGGTGAGTGAAATAAAACTGAATGCACCTCATAATCTGTACCATGCATACTTACGATGTACCTCGGAAGCAGGTTTGTCATGGTAATGAGGGTAATTGCCAATCTTGTTCATAAATTGTAGTTGTAATATCGATCTTAAATCTCGGTGAAAGTAGCAGTAATGAGTTGTACATGTAATTTCGTACTGAGAAGCATTGATGTGTTTTATCCCCAAAACAAAGCAGCCTCTGAAATTTTTAAAATACTTTTGATGTATACATTGTGTTTTATCTAAATTTACCCATTTCTGGTGGAGAAAGAAAAAAGTAAGATTAGTGATTTCCTGAATTTACTTGCATGTATATTCATATATCACTGAATCCCAATATGAACTTAAAATGTACAGCATGATGTGCTGATGAGCACAGCAAACAAAAAATAAGGAACGGAAAGAACTGTCTGCTGTGAAATAATGTAATGTTCACCATATTAGGTAACTTTCATCCGCAACAATCAAAAGTTGGACTTCTTACAATGTCACATGCACTGAAATATCAAAAACAAGTGGGTGCTAACATAAATCACTTTCTTCCCTTCTTTCTGAGAGACTGACCAGCACCAGAAAATGCTTCAAAAGATTTTTCCTCCTGGAAATAAAACAATAAAAGGAATATAGTAAATTAATTCATATCCTGCTTGCACTATACACATAATGTTGAATTCACTGTAGTGGTGTCGGTGTGTTTATACATATAATGTTGAATTCACTGTAGTGGTGTCGGTGTGTTTATACATATAATGTTGAATTCACTGTAGTGGTGTCGGTGTGTGTATACATATAATGTTGAATTCACTGTAGTGGTGTCGGTGTGTTTATACATATAATGTTGAATTCACTGTAGTGGTGTCAGTGTGTTTATACATATAATGTTGAATTCACTGTAGTGGTGTCAGTGTGTTTATACACATAATGTTGAATTCACTGTAGTGGTGTCGGTGTGTGTATACATATAATGTTGAATTCACTGTAGTGGTGTCGGTGTGTTTATACACATAATGTTGAATTCACTGTAGTGGTGTCGGTGTGTTTATACACATAATGTTGAATTCACTGTAGTGGTGTCGGTGTGTTTATACATATAATGTTGAATTCACTGTAGTGGTGTCGGTGTTTTTATACACATAATGTTGAATTCACTGTAGTGGTGTCGGTGTGTTTATACACATAATGTTGAATTCACTGTAGTGGTGTCGGTGTGTTTATACACATAATGTTGAATTCACTGTAGTGGTGTCGGTGTGTTTATACACATAATGTTGAATTCACTGTAGTGGTGTCGGTGTGTGTATACATATAATGTTGAATTCACTGTAGTGGTGTCGGTGTGTTTATACATATAATGTTGAATTCACTGTAGTGGTGTCGGTGTGTTTATACATATAATGTTGAATTCACTGTAGTGGTGTCGGTGTGTTTATACATATAATGTTGAATTCACTGTAGTGGTGTCGGTGTGTTTATACATATAATGTTGAATTGACGGTAGTGGTGTCGGTGTGTTTATACATATAATGTTGAATTCACTGTAGTGGTGTCGGTGTGTGTATACATATAATGTTGAATTCACTGTAGTGGTGTTGGTGTGTTTATACACATAATGTTGAATTCACTGTAGTGGTGTCGGTGTGTTTATACATATAATGTTGAATTCACTGTAGTGGTGTCGGTGTGTTTATACACATAATGTTGAATTCACTGTAGTGGTGTCGGTGTGTTTATACACATAATGTTGAATTCACTGTAGTGGTGTCGGTGTGTTTATACACATAATGTTGAATTCACTGTAGTGGTGTCGGTGTGTTTATACACATAATGTTGAATTCACTGTAGTGGTGTCGGTGTGTTTATACACATAATGTTGAATTCACTGTAGTGGTGTCGGTGTGTTTATACACATAATGTTGAATTCACTGTAGTGGTGTCGGTGTGTTTATACATATAATTTTGAATTCACTGTAGTGGTGTCGGTGTGTGTATACATATAATGTTGAATTCACTGTAGTGGTGTCGGTGTGTTTATACATATAATGTTGAATTCACTGTAGTGATGTCGGTGTGTTTATACACATAATGTTGAATTCACTGTAGTGGTGTCAGTGTGTTTATACACATAATGTTGAATTCACTGTAGTGGTGTCAGTGTGTTTATACACATAATGTTGAATTCACTGTAGTGGTGTCAGTGTGCTTATACATATAATGTTGAATTCACTGTAGTGATGTCAGTGTGTTTATACATATAATGTTGAATTCACTGTAGTGGTGTCGGTGTGTTTATACATATAATGTTGAATTCACTGTAGTGGTGTCGGTGTGTTTATACATATAATGTTGAATTCACTGTAGTGGTGTCGGTGTGTGTATACATATAATGTTGAATTCACTGTAGTGGTGTCAGTGTGTTTATACACATAATGTTGAATTCACTGTAGTGGTGTCGGTGTGTGTATACATATAATGTTGAATTCACTGTAGTGGTGTCGGTGTGTTTATACATATAATGTTGAATTCACTGTAGTGATGTCGGTGTGTTTATACACATAATGTTGAATTCACTGTAGTGGTGTCGGTGTGTTTATACACATAATGTTGAATTCACTGTAGTGGTGTCGGTGTGTATATACACATAATGTTGAATTCACTGTAGTGGTGTCAGTGTGTTTATACACATAATGTTGAATTCACTGTAGTGGTGTCAGTGTGCTTATACATATAATGTTGAATTCACTGTAGTGATGTCAGTGTGTTTATACATATAATGTTGAATTCACTGTAGTGGTGTCGGTGTGTTTATACATATAATGTTGAATTCACTGTAGTGGTGTCGGTGTGTTTATACATATAATGTTGAATTCACTGTAGTGGTGTCGGTGTGTTTATACATATAATGTTGAATTCACTGTAGTGGTGTCGGTGTGTTTATACATATAATGTTGAATTCACTGTAGTGGTGTCGGTGTGTGTATACATATAATGTTGAATTCACTGTAGTGGTGTCGGTGTGTGTATACATATAATGTTGAATTCACTGTAGTGGTGTCAGTGTGTTTATACACATAATGTTGAATTCACTGTAGTGGTGTCGGTGTGTGTATACATATAATGTTGAATTCACTGTAGTGGTGTCAGTGTGTTTATACACATAATGTTGAATTCACTGTAGTGGTGTCGGTGTGTGTATACATATAATGTTGAATTCACTGTAGTGGTGTCGGTGTGTGTATACATATAATGTTGAATTCACTGTAGTGGTGTCAGTGTGTTTATACACATAATGTTGAATTCACTGTAGTGGTGTCGGTGTGTGTATACATATAATGTTGAATTCACTGTAGTGGTGTCAGTGTGTTTATACACATAATGTTGAATTCACTGTAGTGGTGTCGGTGTGTGTATACATATAATGTTGAATTCACTGTAGTGGTGTCAGTGTGTTTATACACATAATGCTGAATTCACTGTAGTGGTGTCAGTGTGTTTATACACATAATGTTGAATTCACTGTAGTGGTGTCAGTGTGTGTATACATATAATGTTGAATTCACTGTAGTGGTGTCGGTGTGTTTATACATATAATGTTGAATTCACTGTAGTGGTGTCGGTGTGTTTATACATATAATGTTGAATTCACTGTAGTGGTGTCGGTGTGTGTATACATATAATGTTGAATTCACTGTAGTGGTGTCGGTGTGTTTATACACATAATGTTGAATTCACTGTAGTGGTGTCGGTGTGTGTATACATATAATGTTGAATTCACTGTAGTGGTGTCAGTGTGTTTATACACATAATGTTGAATTCACTGTAGTGGTGTCGGTGTGTGTATACATATAATGTTGAATTCACTGTAGTGGTGTCAGTGTGTTTATACACATAATGCTGAATTCACTGTAGTGGTGTCAGTGTGTTTATACACATAATGTTGAATTCACTGTAGTGGTGTCAGTGTGTGTATACATATAATGTTGAATTCACTGTAGTGGTGTCGGTGTGTGTATACATATAATGTTGAATTCACTGTAGTGGTGTCGGTGTGTTTATACATATAATGTTGAATTCACTGTAGTGGTGTCGGTGTGTGTATACATATAATGTTGAATTCACTGTAGTGGTGTTCAGCCTATTCCTTGATGAGAAAATCTTTCTTATTTTACATGTTTATGTACTTATATCAAGTTGTCTAAAATTTATCACAGTCGGACCTATTGCTGTGTTTGGCATGAGCACAATTTAGTGCTTCTATTTTTGATAATGGACAGATAAAGATATTCACATAATAGTACATCTACAGATTTTTGCTGTTGTTTCATTGCCAAAGCAGCTAAAATTTTAATCCTATTAAAATAAGTATCATACATGCACAGTGTCTCCATTATTTCATTATTGACCTTACTTACCTCCAGTGTTTCGTTGTTGACCTGACTTGCCTCCAGTGTTTCATTGTTGGCCTGACTTACCTCCAGTGTTTCACTGTTGACCTGACTTGCCTCCAGTGTTTCATTGTTGGCCTGACTTACCTCCAGTGTTTCACTGTTGACCTGACTTACCTCCAGTGTTTCACTGTTGACCTGACTTACCTTCAGTGTTTCAATGTTGACTTGACTTACCTCCAGTGTTTCATTGTTGACCATCTTACCTCCAGTGTTTCGTTGTTGACCTGACTTACCTCCAGTGTTTCATTGTTGACCTGACTTACCTCCAGTGTTTCACTGTTGACCTGACTTACCTCCAGTGTTTCACTGTTGACCTGACTTACCTTCAGTGTTTCATTTTGGCCTGTCTTACCTCCAGTGTTTCATTGTTGACCCGACTTACCTGCAGTGTTTCGTTGTTGACCTGACTTGCCTCCAGTGTTTCATTGTTGACCTGACTTACCTCCAGTGTTTCATTTTGGCCTGACTTACCTCCAGTGTTTCATTGTTGACCCGACTTACCTCCATTATTTCATTGTTGACCGTCTTGCCTCCAGTGTTTCAATGTTGACCGTCTTACCTCCAGTGTTTCATTGTTGACCTGACTTACCTCCATTATTTCATTGTTGACCTGACTTACCTCCAGTGTTTCATTGTTGACTATCTTACCTCCAGTGTTTCGTTGTTGACCTGACTTGCCTCCAGTGTTTCATTGTTGACCTGACTTACCTCCAGTATTTCATTGTTGACCGTCTTGCCTCCAGTGTTTCAATGTTGACCATCTTACCTCCAGTGTTTCATTGTTGACCTGACTTACCTCCAGTATTTCATTGTTGACCGTCTTGCCTCCAGTGTTTCAATGTTGACCATCTTACCTCCAGTGTTTCGTTGTTGACCTGACTTACCTCCATTATTTCATTGTTGACCTGACTTACCTCCAGTGTTTCATTGTTGACCCGACTTACCTCCAGTGTTTCACTTTTGACCTGACTTACCTCCAGTGTTTCACTGTTGACCTGACTTACCTCCAGTGTTTCATTGTTGACCTGACTTACCTCCAGTGTTTCACTGTTGGCCTGACTTACCTCCAGTGTTTCATTGTTGACCCGACTTACCTCCAGTGTTTCATTGTTGACCTGACTTGCCTCCAGTGTTTCATTGTTGACCCGACTTACCTCCAGTGTTTCATTGTTGACCTGACTTGCCTCCAGTGTTTCATTGTTGGTCTGACTTACCTCTAGTGTTTCACTGTTGACCTGACTTACCTCCAGTGTTTCATGTTGACCTGACTTACCTCCAGTGTTTCATTGTTGACCTGACTTACCTCCAGTGTTTCATTGTTGACCTGTCGCTGGGTTCTGATGAATTTGATTGTGCCCTTTGTATAGCCATAGTCTGGTATTCCCCTGCAATTATCCAAAAATATATCCACCTTTCAAAATTTGGTAAAAACTTTCCAAAACATGAAAATTTGAAATACCTCACATGCCTCATATTTCACTGATGGAAAAGGCAGAAATCTTGATTGACCCAAGAGGAAGTAAAATCACCAATTTCGTCAGTAATCTTGCTTCTATTGCTGTCTGCATAGAATATGCTATTGATTAATGAAATGGGCACCTGCTATGCAAATCTGACGATTGTTCATACTAATTTTGTTGCCTTTAAGATGTCACACCTGTAATTGTCCAATCAAATTAAGCTTAGTTAATCATAGTTACTTGTGTTTAAACCAATTGTTTTTTTCATGTGAGATTTTTCATTGCCCCTCATTCCTTTTAATTTGTATGCCTCTGAGTAGGAAATTTTGTGTAATCTGTAGATAAATGTATAAATGTATAATCACCTGCAGTCGCCGGATAGCTGAAAAATTGCTCAGGCGACTATAAATAAAACAAACAAACAAACAAATATAATCACCTGTCTACAGAGGAACTGTTTGATGTTGATTGATGAGGTTACTTCCTGAGGTGCACTGAAGCTGTTTACATACATGTGGAAAATAAATGTGAGATGACACTTTGTGACTGTAGTGTGTACAATATGAAATGTCTCTCATAATTGTCTCTTTATAGGAGTGGTACAGGGAGATAACTCTTTGTGATTGTAGTGTGTACAATAAATGTCTCTATAGGAGTGATACAGGGAGATAACTCTTTGTGATTGTAGTGTGTACAATAAATGTCTCTGTATAGGAGTGATACAGGGAGATAACTCTGTGATTGTAGTGTGTACAATAAATATCTCTATATAGTGAGATTATATTGTGTACAATAGATAGATGTCTCTGTATAGGAGTGATACACGGAGATAACTGTGATTGTAGTGTGTACAATAAATATCTTTGTTTAGGAGTGATATAGGGAGATAACTCTTTGTGATTGTAGTGTGTACAATAATTGTCTTTATATACAGGGAGATTGTAGTGTTTACAATAGATAGACAGTGATGGTAGAACTACAGGAAGACTAATCTACCGAGTGGTTACATTAATGGTAGAGCTACAGGAAGACTGATATACTGAGTGGTTACATTAATGGTAGAACTACAGGAAGACTGATCTACTGAGTGGTTACATTAATGGTAGAGCTACAGGGAGACTGATCTACTGAGTGGTTACCTACAGGGAGACTGATCTACTGAGTGGTTACATTAATGATAGAACTACAGGGAGACTGATCTATTGAGTAGCTACATCATATGGTAGTATCAGGGAGACTGATCTACTGAGTAGCTACATCATATGGTAGTATCAGGGAGACTGATCTATTGAGTAGCTACATCATATGGTAGTATCAGGGAGACTGATCTATTGAGTAGCTACATCATATGGTAGTATCAGGGAGACTGATCTACTGAGTAGCTACATCATATGGTAGTATCAGGGAGACTGATCTATTGAGTAGCTACATCATATGGTAGTATCAGGGAGACTGATCAACTGAGTAGCTACATCATATGGTAGTATCAGGGAGACTGATCTACTGAGTAGCTACATCATATGGTAGTATCAGGGAGACTGATCTATTGAGTAGCTACATCATATGGTAGTGTCAGGGAGACTGATCTATTGAGTAGCTACATCATATGGTAGTATCAGGGAGACTGATCTATTGAGTAGCTACATCATATGGTAGTATCAGGGAGACTGATCAACTGAGTAGCTACATCATATGGTAGTATCAGGGAGACTGATCTATTGAGTAGCTACATCATATGGTAGTATCAGGGAGACTGATCTACTGAGTAGCTACATCATATGGTAGTATCAGGGAGACTGACCTCTTGGGAGCTGATGTGTTAGCTTGTACTGGAGATGGCTCTGTTCCTTTCTTCTTCCCATCCAGTCTGTTACCTGCTCCACTGAACACCTGCAAACACAAAACAAATGTAAGTACAATAATGTTCATTGAAAATTAATTTGCTGAAGCTTCTGAGAAAGGTTATAGGTGACTCCTACCTTGAATGAGGAGTCTGTAACATCCATGTCATCCTATAAATAGCAATTAAAGGTGAATTCAAATTGCACACATTTTAATTTGATGAAAATGGGTAGTCAAAGCCTTATTCAATCAGATTTCAATCAAGCAACCAAAAAACAAATTTGAATATACCACTTCCGCTGATGCCATTTCTTCCTCATCTTGTGCTTTTTTCTGTGCCTGGGGTTCTTTATATCCCACAGGAGGAGCAAAGTCCACCTACAACACAACTTGCACTTCAACACAACACAATCAGTAAACACAACACATTCAGTTAACACAACACAATCAGTTAACACAACACAATCAGTAAACACAACACAATCAGTTAACACAACACAATCAGTATCAATGTTCAGGCAAATAATTCTTGGGGTTTACTCATTTAAATAAAAGATTTCATCCATAGTTTTTTGCCTGACTTCATATCAACATGTAGTAATGTAGAAATGTGCAAATTTTTAAAAATATTTTCAAAACTGAGTGTACCCTAGATAATATAATGATGAAAATTGCAGGATCTTACATTCATATCACACTCGATGATTGAGACAGCCCGGTCTGGTTTGGTCTCCAGCACCAACATATCATAATTCTACAAGCAAAAAAAAAGCTTCACTTACTTTGTTATCATGATAAATGACTCCCCTAAATAAGGGATATGTATTCAAATTAGTAAAACTTCAAAAATGTATATCATATGAATACCTACTCTTTCATTGTATTTTATAGATATGATATCATCTGTAGTCAGGCATGCAAAACTACGAAGCATATTCTCCAACCTACAGATGCTAAGGACTTTCTAATTACTCTTTGTGATATTTTGTTAAAAAAGAAAAATGCATATTTAATAGCGACAACTGTCCACAATAACCACATAAAACAATATCAAAGATGATCTTTAAATATACAGCATCTGTTTCAGAGTTCAAGAAGCATTGCTTCAGATTATATGATACATGTATTAGTATGGATACCTCACTTAAAGGTGTGTGATATATATATTTGTATGAACACCTCACTTAAAGGTGTGATATATGTATATCTGTATGGATACTTCTCTATATCTGTATGGATACTTCTCTTTAAGGTGTGTGATATGTGGATTTGTGTCAAAGGATACACTGCTTTAGGGTTTGTAATATCAAGGAAATCCACAGACTGTGGTTGAAATCTGGCAAATGTGGCAACTTTCAATGAAACATTCTCCACTTGAATCAAGTCTCCCTCTGTTAACAACAGGTTAGTCATCATCTACAAAACATTTGTCCAAACAGATTTAGTAACAGGACACTGCATGCCTATCAACCTTTCATAAATATGTTCAGTAATTAAAAATAAGTTATAGGTCATAAATTAATAATAAGGTGCGACATGTTTTTTAGTTACCGTAAATAACTAATCAATTTTGATAGGCTAGTGGTGTCTGATGGTTTTATCCAATCAAACAAGAATATAGTGCAATAACAATCATAATTACTGAAACAAATTTGAGATCAAGTCTTAATACTATGTACATGTATTTGTGAAATACTAGACTTCCATCTGTAGTCAAGTCAAATTTCATGGTGTCATCCTTGGTCTTTAGTGGTATTATACTCTTTTTCTTTTACATTTACCAACTTTGAAGTTTTTAATTTGAATATATATGTAGTCCAAAGTTACAACTAATGTTAACATTGCTAAAAGACAAATACAAAGTGCCCCCAATTTCAATTCCGTTGGGAGGGGTGGGAATAAAAGAATTTTGCCAGATATACTTTGTTCATTGTGTGTATATGAAGGCAGGCAGGGAGAAACCAGTATATACAAGCCCAGGGTGGAGTTATTGTATACAACCTGCTGGAGGGAAGGGGGCTAGTACTCATAAAAAACCCATCGGGGGGGGGGGGGGGGGGGGGGGAAGCTATATATATATATATATATATATATATATATATATGATAAAACAGAGGGGGGATTGATTGTGGTGGTGGTATATATACAAACCCAGTAGGGTATATAGATCCGTCCCTCATCTGCAACAAACTCTAGGACACCACAGTGAGTTTCACGGTTTTTTTTCTTGTTGGTCAACTTAAACAGCATGGGATATTGAATGTGCAGTCGTGCTGAAAACAAATAAATATATTTAACCAATAAGTAATTACTAATTAAATATTTTCATTGTGTGTATATGCATGTGTTCATTTCCAGTCTACAAGTTGTGTGTTTGTCCACATGTATTTGTTCATACGTGTGTGACTTTGGACAGTTTTAATTTTATTTATAACCGGTTCAACTTGTTACAACTGAATAACCTTCCCATCTTACTAACCCAGGACATGCACTATTGATACCCTTGAACTTGAAGGGAACAGACATTTAGTTTTTTTCCCAGAAATTTGATTTCTGGAAGAGTGTTTTTCTTTGATGTTTACCATAATTCATTATGGCAGAATTGTCAATACAGTGCATGTGTCTATTATATACAGATATAAATATATATGATATTGTAATTTTTAATTTGCAGTCTGTGTTCTAAGTGACATAACCAACCATTGCTAGTTTGATCCCATATTAGTCATGTTTTGCAGCAGATTCTGAGTCACCGTGTATTCTATGATGATATGATTATTGTGTATTCCATAATGATATGATTATTGTGTATTCTATGACGATTATTGTGTATTCTATGATGATATGATTTTCGTGTATTCTATAATGATATAATTATTATGTATTATATAATGATTTGATTATTGTGTATTCTATAATGATATGAATATTGTTTATTCTATAATGATATGATTATTGTTTATTCTATAATGATATGATTATTATGTATTCTATAATGATATGATTATTGTATATTCTATAATGATATGATTATTGTTTATTCTATAATGATATAATTATTATGCATTCTATAATGATATGATTATTGTGTATTTATTCTATGATGATATGATTATTGTGTATCATATGGTTTTATGATTATTGTATATTCTAGGATGGTATGATTTTTGTGTATTCTATGTTATTGTTCTATATTCTATAGTGGTGATACATTCATTGTGTATGATATAGTAATAATATGATCATTGTACATTCTAAAAGCAATTTATACTTACTGAGTTGGTCTAATGCTGATGGAGGCATAATTACTGTAAAAAAAAAAATATAAATGGAAATAGAAAATGAAAAAAAAAAACAAAACACAATGATTAATATCTTAATTATTTCATTTCTGTAGTGATAGAAAATATTCCTTCATAGCATTTTGCAATAAGTAACAAATATCTTTGTCTGTTATCATTCCGTCAGATGCACTAAACATTTACTGCATCATTTTGTGAATCATATTCAGTGTGGCATTTATCATATTATATGTTTTTATTTATAGATACAAACTTTTCCCTCCTCGTTCTACATCATCTCTCTCTCCTAGCATGGTTACAGAATAACATCGGTATGTCATATTAAAACTCCTCCCCATCTCTGGGAATATCTGACCAAATCCAAACTACAACACAAACATTCATACACGTAATATATTTTTCTACGATTACCAATATTGGGAGGGGTATATAATGGGGATAAAAGCCATCATTCATGTGGTAAATCTGTTCAGTCTTGTCAACATCCTGTCTTCATGTAGCAGGAATTATGAAATAAATCAAAAATGTCCATTACTCTTATTTCACAAGACATTATTTACATGATCATGCCTTATCTTGACTTGGAGCAGGAGAAAATTTTGGCAAACAAGATATGTACCTTCAAAATATCTGCATTTCCTTGTCAAAGCTATTTCTTGAATTCCAAACAAATCAAGAGCATGTAATATATCTACAGGTGTAAATGTAAAAAATATTTACATTTCAACTTAAATTTCTTTATTTTTTTTTTTGGGGGGGGGGGGGGAAAGATTATGCAATACTGCCAAAATAACAATCATGTTGAGTGGTGGATCTTGAGTAAGATTTGTAAGAGTGGCCACCCCCAATGGGTCTGCAAACCCCCTGTTTGAAGTGGGAAAGGTACAATATTAGGTCACAGCTAGACATGGCTGTTCTCTCCTGACTGACAAGTACATACAAAGTCTTCTATGAAATGACCACAATAGATGTGAATAAAATTTCCCTAGCATCCACCTGTCAGTGTTTACTATGAGTGAAGAATGACATTAGAAATACTAGGGGAAAAAGATGGACAGTTTGTTGCATACATTAGAGGTAGTACATCTAACTAGTCTATAGTATCTACTATTGCTTTTGATTTCTTGCTCCCGTAGGAGCGTTCAAAAATTGCACTAGCGGCCATGTTTCAGGCCACTGTGCGGGGTATTGGGTATAGTTTTCAACTAGCAATAACCACGCCTCGGATTAACCTCATCGGCTATGGTACCGCCACTGCGCAAAGCTAAAGTACATACTGTTGCCCACACATCATATCAGATACCACTAGTTATGTTATTGCAGTGTTTAGTAAATGCAAATGGAAATTCCCTTGCATTTTACACATAGAGTAACTTTTAACATACACTAAAAGCTTTACTTTAACTTTTAATTGAACAATTAATGTAATTGTTCTATGTTTTCTTTAATATGATACCCGTATTTTAAATTATTAAATTTTATATGGTAAATTTCTGGCATTTTATAACGTATAAAAAACGTCCGGAAAGGGAAGTAATCGATGTACCTTACGACACAGTTCGACTGAACTTTTGACATTTTATCAACAAAGATTTATGTCCCCACTTAACGTTGCCGTCGATGATATTTACTTTTAATTTGATGCAATGAATTCGTATGTAGATCTACTTGTCACGAACATTTATCTAATGCGACTACAGACAAGTCCCTGTGGTGTACTCTCTCAAATGACAGTTGTTGTATCACTGAGGCACACGTACTCCTCCTACGCACCTGATCCCACCTCTAGTGTGTTATGGGACCAGTTGTTGATATTCTTTATATATTTTATTTATTGGATTAGTGTTTGTTATGTTTACTTTTCACCATTTTCACTGCTGGAATTGATTGGTTTAGAAACATAAAACAGCTCAAAAATGTTATTTCTCCGCTTACCATTCTGTACTATTCTTTTTTTTTTTATCCTCCGACTAAATTAATACCAATCCACAGTTATTTCAAAATGAATATTAATAACGTATGACACTGACAGTTTGTGAGGATGACAAACAAAAACAAACTGAAAGTTCCTACACAGTACATGCGTACTTATTACTTTCCTTTTGGATTACTGCATTATGAGCCCGATTTTAATACGACACACACACACACACACACACACACACACACACACACACACACACACACACATATATATATATATATATATATTATTTTAATTGTTTTTTATCATTATTATTTAAACAGCAATCATATTAGACTGGCTATGTCTGTCTGACATCAAACGATGAACTAGGCAATTAAAGGGAAGAGCAAAAAGTAAAAAGTTAAGAAATGTGTATATTTGGTTTATTTTTCTCTCTTCTTTCCTTGTCTCTCCTTTTGCTATATATTTATACCAGTCGAATTTTCGGTGTTTATAAATGTACGAGTTATCTAAAGTGTAAACTGTTATCAAGTAAAACATGTTTTCATTGGTTAGATATGGGACAATAGGTTAGGTATTGACCAATAAGAACATTCATTCGGAACTCCCTGTCTAGTATTACGCGCTAAAAATGAACGACTTGACGATGTAAACAATAAAGCCAAGATCAAAGATGTTCCTTAAAGATATAAAGACTGGATTTTATGACTCTGTTAGGAACAGTGTAGGTGAACATTTTTTCATTTAAATATTTTCCTTAATTCATTTTAAAATGTCTACAAAATCATTGTATAAACTTAAAAAGAAAAGATAAAAAAATGTATCGGTGTTAGTTTGAGGATTGGTCTCTTATTTCTGTGCAACACAATTAATTGACAAAAATTGGTGTACCATAAAACATTTAGACGAGATGTTTTTGTCGGTAATATATGGCCTCAATAGTCAATGCATAACATGACGTGATAATACCGTTTACTGGTGTATTTAATACATTAAACAATTATTTATTATTTCAGCGAGTATTGGTACTTGTGGCCTTCGATGTAGACGCTCTTTGTGCATGTAAAATTTTACAGGTACATTTTTATCTATTGTTTTCTTTTAAGGGAAATTACCCCCCCCCCCCCTTTTTTTTTTTAAAATATCGCAGTCATCCAGGTTAGTCACATTGATCAGTTGTTAAAGCACCTGACTAGAGTTTCACGAAGCAAATGTTTGATTCCTGGTTTGGTATGTTGCATTTTCCCCATTCATGTCATATTTAGTACTCTAGATAGGCCAGCTCTTGAAACTGACAGGTGAAGATATTTGCTAAGTTAATACAGATCTAAATGTTTGTCTTAAAGTTTTAAGGTTGGGAGGTTTGTGGTGATCTGAGCTAGGTCTGATTGCCTTTGACCAGATGTCTGAGTTAGTAAAAAAACTGAATTCAAGTGGTCTGGATTCAAATCCCAATCTGGTTGTTGCAAATGTTTCTTTTCCAGCCCCAGTAATAATTAGGAAATTAACCAATGTCAGATGTGTAGACAGGGGTTAGCTTAAACACTTGAAAACCCTCAAGATTAGATAGAGATTTTTTAACATCATTGACATAGATTGCTAACAAAACTTACAGGGGTCATTTCAACAATTCATAGCTTCAAAAAAAATTTTTTTTATTCTCACCCTACCCTTCCCCTCCTCCCTATCATTTAAAACTAAAGCCATTTAAAAATCTCTTAAGAACCACAGGGCCAAGAAACTTGAAATTTACATGAAAGCTTCCTGACGTAGCGTAGATTCAAGTTTGTTAAAATCATGGCCACTGGGGATAGGGTGGGACCACAATAGGAGATCAAAGTTTTAAATGCTAATATATTGGGGAAAAAACTTCCTTTTTGAGAGCAGGGCCATGATTAGACATATTGATAGGCAAGCATCCGTAGGTAGCACCGATTCAAGTTTGTTCAATGGTGAACCCTCAGAACAGTGGGACTACAATAGAATATCAAAGTTTTACATGGGAAACTAAAAATGTTCATCTCAGTTACATTAATTAAAACAAATTCTTTTCAATTGTAGCAGGACCACATTAAATCATATTAAAATTCAAATGTTTCTAAATTGGGTGGATTCATGATTTTTTTTTCCTTCAGATTATTGAGCCTGGGGGTAACAATGGTTAGGGTGGATCAATTTAACATAATAATACATATATACAAGAAAGAAAATGTATTAAAAGTCTTCTCCATATCATCAAAGTCATGTTAGACATACTGGAATGGGACATCCCATGGTTATGTGGATTTAAGTTCAGTTATATTGTGGCTAGGTTGGGAGTCACAATATGGGGTAGAAAATTGTTCATGGGATTACATATTGAAAATTTAAAAAGAAAAAATCACAAAAGCTGAACAACAGAAGGGATAAGTGATTCGGGTGAGTGATATGGCCCTTAGACCTCTTGTTTTACATTGCTGCTATGAATCGACAATATGAAAAAGAGCTGATTTTAATCAGATTGTGTTTATTTTTGGGAAGTGTTGTATATATTTGAGAAGTATTTAGTTTCTTAATACTGTTGTTAGTTGTATTAATTACTATTGAGTGCAGTAGCAATAATTAGTACCAGTGTAAACCAAAATGATATTTTACAGGTAATTTTTCTGGTACCAGGAACTGGTCTACAACCCTTTTTGCCAGCTCATTATCATTACCTGAGATAATTTGTGAAAACAAAGGAGAATGAATCCAAGATGATCACAAACCATAGTTTGATAAATTATGCTCTAACCCTTGTGTGACATTACAGACACACTTCAGTGACACACATCATTGCTTTATTGCAATGAAAATGCACACTTGCATAGAATGTATATGTATTACTAACAGATTTAACTTGCCTTCATACTTGTGTTTATATTCATATTCTACTTCTACCAGCTACCTTCAAAGTCACAAATTTATGTCTGGATCAATTTGAAAATGTTAAATTGATGACATTATGCATTTGAAAGAATGTATTAACTATGCTCTGTTTAGTAGGACACTCCCTTGCACAAACATCTATAAAACATGAAAGTGTGGTTTATGTATGGTTAGCTAGCTCCCACCCCCTTTAGCTCCAACTCTTTGAAATTTTTTTGGTGGATTCCTGTATCACCCCCTGAAAAGTGACACCACATCCACCTTTTGAGCATACTAATCAAAATTAAAATTCTGCAAGTGATATCATGCAGTAGGCTTTGGTATTTGTCTCATATAAATTAATATAATAAAGGGAGTTTAAGTACCATTAAGTTTTGATGAGATATTTTAAAAAGGATGGGATTTCACATTTTCTCTCTCATGGAAAATACTAAATAGTAATTTTTTCCAGATTAATCTCAGTGTATATATGTATCGTGAAATATTAAACAAGTCAATGATTCTGTTTTGCATTTATTACCTGATTTTGATCATTAGTACTATGCAGTAATTTTGATACATTTGTTTCAGTGTTTATTCCAATCAGACCAGATTTTGTATACCATTGTTCCAGTGACTGGAAAAGAAAACCTACAACAAGCTTACATTGAAAACTCTGAAGGGGTTTGTACAATCTACTACATTTAATAGCAGTAACATAATAAAAAAAATGGCTTTATCAGGATTTATGTGAACTGCATATGTGTAAGGAAGTAGTGCTTGATTAAAGAGATGAGGCCATGAAATCTTTCCTTTAACTAACCCAAATGTTTTTCATGCAATGGACTTTACAGTTTAAGTTGTATAATTTAAATTTCATTTACTATTTTTTGAAAATGAATATTGTATTAAGATTTACAATTGTTGATTTTGGCTGAGGGCAACATAGTAAACAAGAGTCATAGTAATGAGAAGTCAGGGGACAAAACTCCCTACACTGTATACAATGTATCTACTGTCACAGTAAATAGGAGTCAGTGGACAAAACTCCCTACACTGTATACAATGTATCTACTGTCACAGTATATAGGAGTCAGTGGACAAAACTCCCTACACTGTATACAATGTATCTACTGTCACAGTAAATAGGAGTCAGTGGACAAAACTCCCTACACTGTATACAATGTATCTACTGTCACAGTAAATAGGAGTCAGTGGACAAAACTCCCTACACTGTATACAGTGTACACATTGTCATAGTAAACAAGCGTTGGGGACAAAATTCCCATGCTATATACAGTGTATGATATAGTATCTGTACTATTGTGCATTATAAATACAAGCCAGTTCTGTTTTAGGTTCGTCATGTTTTGATGATAAATTGTGGGGCCTCCATCGATGTAGTGGATATCCTGCAGCCAGAAGCCAGTGTCTCTTTCTACATTTGTGATAGGTAAAGGCTTTTTTAAAACAAATTTACTTTTACATGCATATA
This sequence comes from Ostrea denselamellosa, assembly GCA_024699665.1. Lineage (NCBI taxonomy): Eukaryota > Metazoa > Mollusca > Bivalvia > Ostreida > Ostreidae > Ostrea > Ostrea denselamellosa. The sequence continues at coordinate 19,673,674 of JAMZEH010000055.1, forward strand.
AAAATTTGTCATTCACATGTTGAGCATTGCTCTTCATACCCTCATGTATTTTCAAAACTGAAATTTATTTTTTATAAATGCATTCAGATTCTACGTTCATTTTTGTTAGAATTCCCAGCTGTTAAAATAGATGTTCAATATTTATCATGATTCATACATGTACATGTATTGTTAACAACTGCAGTGCATTCATGAGAAAATGGCTATCATTACATTTTATAAAAATATCAAAGACAAAAACTGAAAATTACCACCTGTTTCGAAAACATGTATTTATTTTGTGTTTTTCTGCTACACCCATCAAAAATACGCATCTATTCTGAAATGCCTCTCAGGTCTACAGGAACATTTCCTGATTTGTAATAAAAATATGTTTAGAATGAAGTGTATAATGTTGAAATTCTAAGTTGGTAGTATTTATTTCAGCAATATAAGCTTTCTAAACTGTCTCTTTTAAAGAGAAACTTTACATTGGCAGTGCCAACGATGATCATAATTTATAGCTATTTAAAGATTTCTTAAATTGCAAACTAGATTTGATTGTTTAATTGAACACCTTAACTTCTATACTTCCCAGTCACAGGCCAGTGGATATACACAATGTCTTCAATGCTGTGCAGGTCAAGCTCCTGATGAAGGAAGACGATTTTGATGACAATCCTGTTCCAGAATATGACACTGTCTTCAGAGAAGAGGATGAGGTATGAGGAATAAGTTTCTTTTGTGAACATTGGTGAAGTCATAATTAAAATAAAATGATCTATAAATCTCTCAAGATTGACTAACACTGTGTTGTATATGTAAATGTCATTCGGATGGATATGATGAAAAAGTTAGCTGTTGGTTTACATTTTAAACTCAGTTTTTTATTTTGGTGGATAACTGTAAACCAGCTTTTATTTGTGCTTATTTTATAACTAATGTTAGCAAAGGCAATTATGTCTTGAATCATTAATTTTTTGTTAGAGAGCCAACAAACAGAGTAGTTTGTGGTGACTAAATTTTGTGTGCACATAGATATCTCTCACATGCAGATGAACGGTTTACTTTTTGCAAGGCATCTGAGGATTGATGTGGAGATTTTTTATTTTTGAAAAAGTAATAGAGGTAAATCAGAAGTTTTCAAATTTTAAGTAGGTTTGTATTTGAATAGATTTTTTCTGAGATTGCATGTTTACATCATTTTCATCATTCTCGAAAGATCCATTTTTAATTTAAAAAATATTTCACCACTGTATGCTTTTATTGATGTGAAATTTTGATATATGTTTAGGTCTCCCTCTTTAAAAGAACAGAATTGGAGAATGGTTTCATATAGAAATTGGGTTTTAATAGTTTTTAAGCAGTTGTTTTCACCTTCCTCTTCTTCGTGTCATTGGAATAAGAGATGAAAGTAATTCATGCTTTCATATTTTCATTTTTATGTGTGAGTAGAAACTTATCAGTAAATGTAGATTAAGTGGAAACTTATCAGTAAATGTAGATCTAAAGTGAATTCTGGGATTCTGATTCAATGCACACAGTCAAACTATTTCATACTTATATATATGGTGCATAGCCTTAGTACTTTACTTCATTTCCAGCTGGTTTTCTAGAAATTCAAAAGCTTCATGATGTCTACAAAATACAGTACTCTTTTTTTTTTTTTTATGAATCTCTGTATCTGTATGTACACTTTCTCCAAAAGAGTCTTCCATCTACTTGTACATACGATGGATTACACAGTGTAAATGGTGGGTCTTGTCGTAGTAATTGTCATAGAACACAGTGGCTGTTATACAGTGTCAACGTTTTGTCATTGTTCATGGTGGGGCTTTGATTTTTCTCCTTACTGTTAATCTATAATGTAACTTTATGACAATGTATTGTTGATCAGTCACTTGGAATCAGCTTCTGTTGTATTTTCTGTCTGTTGAGTCGAGCTCTCTTGTCGTCTATTGGGTATTGATTTAAGAAAACGAGAGCAATGATAACAGCAGTAATAGGACCAGGAATCATGAGGTACCTCAGGGCCTGCCCCACACCAGGTGGCTGTTCACAGTCTCCCACTCTGTAGCCACCATACCTGGTGAAAATAAAAATGTGTCACTATAACCTCAATCTCCATCCATATACTATATGCATGTCATTTTCTTAGGCTATCAACTGTTAGAAGTCTGGTTCTCAGGCCAATTTTTATAGGAATGCATGCAATAGGGAGACAATTTTTTCTCCATTTTTACTTGATTACCTTTTATCAAAACAAAGTACATGCAATCAAACCTGATTAAAATTTAGCTATGGTAATAAATATTTCTTCAATGAAGTATGCATTAGAATACAACATTGTTTGGAATTTGGATCCAGTAGAATTTGGGAAGTTTTTTGTTTTCTTCAGAAAATACACAAAACTGCATCTAAAGGAATTGGTGTCGTTTATAAATTCATGAAGTCATCCATGAGACACCTTTTATGTACATATAGACTTGTCTGAGAACCAGAAATTATACTTTGTTAGGCCCTGTTGCTTATGAAAATAGATGTAACTTATACATGCACATATGGATTGTTTTGTCAGTGTACCTAATAGAGCATCATTAGGGATGAATTTGCTCTATTGGTGATTTTTCCCTCCCTGATTACATATACTGTTTAGTATATTAGAAAAAGGAAGTTATATTGAACAGAAAATATGTATTTGAGCAGAAAAATATACTGAAAATTATTATAAGGTTAGGGTGTAGCAAACTTACTTCAGAGCCAACTGAGAGGTGGCCACAGCCAGCCCTGTGGCCAACTTGTTGAAGAAGACATAAAAAGAGTAAAATATGGCGTCTTTGTTTTCTCCATGTGTGACGTAGAAATCATCAATGACATCAGGCAACATAGACCTAGAAATAGAAACATCCCTTGTCAGCACACTGTACTAGTTGTAGTATATGTAGCCTAATGGTTAGGACGCATGCATCAAAATTGAGAGTCCAGGGTTCGAATCTCAGTCCCAGTACCTTGTAAAACCTAGGATGTAGGTAGTAACTGCAGTGACTGTTCTTTCACCAAGTGTCTAACATTTAAAGTGAAAGTCGCAGGTCTTTCAGATATGACGTCAAAAACGGGGTCCCATGGACATGTCATGGTAGGCATGATCAAGAACTCTCACTGCTATGATGGTAAGACCCAAATAAAATATATATGTGTGTTTCTGGTTTCCCAACGCTACCTACATTTTTGCTGCTGACCCTAAATATTTTATTGATGATGTATATAAATAAAATAAAAATCCAAAAATTTTCAAATTGGAATTTTGTTCTTTTCATGTTTGAGTTTCCGATTTACAGTTTGACTAATGACAAATTCATTTCCGTGTCAATTCTCCAGGACTACTTTCCCCTGCATGTATATAGTATTATACAATAGTGATGTTGGAGTTGTAGCATAACAGAATATACAGAGCTGATCAGAGCTTGCTACTATAAATCTTTAAAATGCTTTAAAAGGATTTTTAATGTATATAGACCTGTATTCAAAGCATATCAAAAACTAAGATTTCGAATAAAATTTTATACCTACCTAACCTACCTAATTTTTTGGAGAGTGAAATAGGAAACATACATATATTTTATTTTGGTCTAAGTGCATGCACAGCTCAAAAGTTAGATAAAAATTAAATTTTCATTTGGACCGATGTTTTCTACCAAGTCACTGGTCCAGAAAATTTTTTACTGGCCTTGCCAACAGGATGACAGTTTTCAACAACTCTGTATTTATGTATACCATAGTAGGAGTAAGAAATATATTTGTATACCATGGTAGAAGTAGTGAGACTGCAATACTCAGGCCAGCAAACACTAGGATGACTGTGTAGGCAAAGAAACTGTCATGGAGAAACAACTGAGAGAGCAGGACTGGGATAAACAGCTGAAAAAGACAACAGAACTAGGATAACGAACTGAAAAAGACAACAGGACTCAGATTACTAAAAAAGACAACAGGACTCATATTACTGAAAAAGATAGCATGGCTGGTATAAACAACTGAAAAAGACAAAGTTTCAATTTGTTTACGGATCTGTTTCTTTTGTCAAGCCTGTTGTTTGTGTTCACTTACCAACATACCAGCAGCAAATGTTTTCTTCTTTCCTATCCTCACTTGTACAAAATGCCAGACTGGCAGACTGCAGATAGTGGAGGCCTTTGAATAATGATGAAAATTGATTGGATATTGTAGATTGTACAGTTACCATGATACCATGGAAACATACAATACTCACCATGATGATGGTGATGAAGGTGGAGAAATATTGACCCATGCCCAACGTATGGGTACAAAACAGAGCCAGGCTTCCTTGAGTTATCTGGGAAGTAGAACAAATGGTTCATATAACTATTATATGAAAATATTTATTTCAGTTATTACTCCATTTTCTTCTTTTGTAAAGAATTATGCTTGAAATCTGAAGTCTCCAAGTTTGTAGAGTGGTCTTGTCACACAATCCCGTAGTTGGTTGTGATAGATGGCAAAACTTGGGCCCTTATGATCAGATTTGTGAGTCAAGAGCTTTTGCACTGAGTTATGCAGATTGCAAGTAGATTTAAACTGTTATTAAAAAAATACTTTGAAACTCTCATTTCTGGGAGAAATGGAAAAACAACACTTCAAAGAGTATCCCACATGATTTCAGATCTGGGTGAAATCAGGTTATTTATGAAGTTTATATGAGCTATGACAATTCAGTTTCACTGTCTAATCTATACACACTGAAATGGCAACAGACAAAAACAGGACGGCCATTGAGAGCTTCAAGTAAGGTCGGAAAAACAGCACTTTTCGTAATCCCACAAAGAATCTCTCGCCTGGTGATACTTGTTTGGCTGAAAGACAGAAAAATTGACAGTTATGCATGTTGGGAGTTTGAGAAAGTGCAGACTACTGTAAACAGTGAACTGTTTCATCTGGTATGTCAGTGTGTGATATAACACTTACCTCTTTGTTCCTTTGTACCAAAGAAACAGATAATGATGCAGATTATATAAATACCAACTATAGTCACTGATGCATTATGATATGAACTGATCTGTAAAAAGAGTGGATAAATTCTTGAATAGTCATTCAGGTGTTCAAAATTGTTTATTGAAAAGCGGAGGTGTCCATGGATTTGATACCTGGTGTATTAAGTTGCTCTTGGTTGTCATGTTGACGTTTAACGATTTTGAAGCTTTGTTACATACTCCAGCTGTTCTGTACTTTTTGATGAAATGACCTTGAATGATTACCCCCATCATAACCCCAATAGCCTCAGCAACCATTCCTGTGTGAATGAAAATTTTAATCTTTACCAATACATGTGTTCAGGATTCAGATTGTCATTAGCTATTTACCGATAAAAAATTAAAATGGCAAAGAAAACCACAATTAAATAGCCAAAATGACCTGCAAGTTAAAGAACGAGCAGGCAGGATGGCCGATTAAATTTTGTATGTAAATGCCAGTTGTATCATATTTTATCTGTCTCTATCCAATAGACTCGTTACTTTCTTCTGTTGTAGATTGTATCAGCCAATAATAGATGCATATTAAATCGTGGTCTCCAGATTGCTTTATTTAAGGTCATACATGATATTTCTCAATAATGTATAATTTTCCATGAAATTTCATGTACAATTCACTTGCATTCTATCTTGTTTCTACATCAAAAAAAAATTGGAGTATGTTACCATGTCTGTTTTAGAGTTAGTTTTGTTGGTTTTTTTATGTGTATTTTAAAAACAAAAAACTTTAGCTATCGATCTTAATAATAACGTTTTAATTTCGTAACTTTACAGATGTTACATTTTATGTCATACCGTCAATTAATTGTGTTTTCTTGTTACATTCTTCATTTTTACCTTTGTAAAGTGCCTTAGAATAATTTGATTTTATATAAGGTGCTATATAGCCTTTCATTATAGAAATATTGTTATTAGAGTTAGCATATTTTGATAGTTCCTGGTTGTTGTATGCTTTATTTAAAGCAATATAAGCTGTCAAAATTGTTATTTTGGGGTCCTAAAATTTAATCGAAAATTTTGTAAACATCTACCTTCTAATACCTGATTTTATCGATTAAACTTTTGATATGTTGTATTTTTTGCATTAAATGCAAAAATGTTCGACAGTTGAAATTAAGTCTTCCCGTACCTTAATTTTCCCGACATTATTTCCGTATGCAATGACCTAAAGTTGAACTCATTCGGCAAAGTCAAATGCGCAAGCGCAATATTTCCGGTAAGCACGAAAGATGTCTGACACGAAAGGTTCGAAGCGAGGGAGAAAGCCGACTTTGGAATTTTGCGTAATGTTTCGAGCGATCCCTTAAAACTATCATAACTAAAAAACATACTATCATAACTTAAAAACATATAACATCGTTAACAGTGCCAAAATAATGATGGTAACTAGAATTTTATCTCACCTCGCCGTCCATATTTTAATGACCCGGATACAACCCGATCAACATCACAATCATTCGTGTCAACATCGGTTATCTTCGGGATTGTCGCCGACGATTAATCAGCTGCCATTGTTAGGGTCAAACGGAATGTCGAGGAATATATTTTTCATCACGTAAAGGTGTGTAAACGATGCATAAGAGAGGAAATTCGATGCAGTTCTTTTTTTCAATCACATCAACGTTCATTTAACCTCTTTTAATGCCACTATAAAAAATTGCAATTTTGGCAGCTTATATTGCTTTAATAGACTGTATCTTATTGATAATATCATATCGTAATGAAATTTTGTGATATGTATCATATCGAGAGGTAGGTGTATCGTTTCACCCCTAGAATCACCATTGTTAGAGGCAACAAACTTTTTTTTTAAACTTAGGAATAATGACTGATGAATCTATTTAAAGAAAAAGATGAATAAGAAAGAAAATGAGTGAGTAAGAAAAACATGATGAGGCTATCTGTAGCTGCCGGAATGAGACATGGATTTTAAAGTGCCTGGCTTTCCTTATACCCATGGGGTTCTCCATTCAGAATCAAATACTGACTCCACCCCTTCCCTAAGAAAGTGGCTGATTACAGGTGCTAAAGATCACTTAATGAGAATCCATACTAATGGATCAATATACGATGGCTTTGATTTTAAGGAATCTCTAGAAATATAGAAAACAAAAACTCAAGAAAAATATTTTAAATAGAATAGATGATTCACTGTTACACATGATCTGTTACAACTTGAATGTTAGTGTAGAAGTGTTTAACTTGGATCTTACTGTAGGTGAACTGTTAACTTGGATCTTACTGTAGGTGAACTGTTAACTTGGATCTTACTGTAGGTGAACTGTTATGGATTTTACAGTAGGTGAACTGTTAACTTGGATTTTACAGTAGGTGAACTGTTAACTTGGATTTTATAGTAGGTGAACTGTTAACTTGGATTTTATGGTAGGTGAACTGTTAACTTGGATCTTACTGTAGGTGAACTGTTAACTTGGATCTTACTGTAGGTGAACTGTTATGGATTTTACAGTAGGTGAACTGTTAACTTGGATTTTATAGTAGGTGAACCGTTAACTTGGATTTTATGGTAGGTGAACTGTTAACTTGGATCTTACTGTAGGTGAACTGTTAATTTGGATCTTACTGTAGGCAGTGATGGAGTCTCTTTCTTTCTGACTATCGCTGATACTCATAGTCATAGATGTGTATGGCACATGTACCCCCTGCAAAGAACAAAGTACAAGATGTACACAGATTGTTTTAAAGATACTGTGATAGCGATGTACATTGTTAGATACAGTAAATATACTGTGATAGAGATGTACATTGTTTGATACAGTAAAGATACTGTGATAGAGATATACACTGTTTAACATACTGCAGAGTCACTTTCTGTTACATGTCATTTCTCAGTGAGGAGTGTAACTGATTTAAGTTACAGAAATATAACTATAATCAGTTACAAATTATGCTTGCAAGAGTTGTCCTTCGTTGGAAATCCAGTGAACAATTGGCAAAATCATTGAAATATTGACTACAAATTGCAAAATTAAGCCCAGATTTGAATTCCGTGTGAAAAATGAAGCTTAAAAAATGTGCATAGAAATGGATGAAATCTCGTCCCGATTTTTTTTAAAGTGTAACGAATTTAGTCACTTCTAAATTCACTACCTTCAAACCTCTTTCACAAAAATTTCTAATTGATTTGCAGATAACAACTTTTTATATTCAATTTTATAAAGTCTCCTGAATTCATAAAAATTATAACATCCCATGTGAAAATTCTGCAAGCATGGTTAATTTTTAATTCAAGAAAGGGCCATAAGGGACATATTTCATTGATTTTGCATCTGAAATGTTGAAAATTCTATTTTTCCATGAACACAAGATTCAATCTTTGCAGATGTAGTGAAACTTCTGGTAAATTGAAATATGAAAATACCAGTGACCTTTGCAAAGAACAGCTCAAAATACCAGTAAATTATGTTTAAAGTTTACTTTTCAGTGATCACTGGCAAGTTATGAAAATAACAGTTTTACGTTATATTTTTCCGTAACTATTTTCAGTTATGCCCCTGACTGTTCATTGATGATATTCATGGGGTTTCAGTTTTCATGGAGTCCTATCCCACAATTTTAAAATTTCAATGAAGTACATTGTGTAATGTTCAAGGTAAAAAGACCCCATTTATAAAATTACATCCTCAAGATACTTTAAAACCTTGGATGATTCTACCAAATTTATATGATGTGTTTATTTTGTGATGATAGAGTTGTGGTTCTTGATGGTACTTCACGAAACTGTTTGTGGAGGATCAAAATCTGGAGGTATATCCAGTCCACAAAATATATTCCAGAGTAAATGATGCTGTGTAGTCCCATATGATCCCTTGAAATGTTGACACTAAGATTTGTGATTGGAACAACAACATTGTACTTGACTTTCATTTACATGTACAATAAAACACACTTAAACTGAAGTGCTATTGCAAATGATTTTGATTCATCATAAACACAATTCTTTATATCCTCCAGTGAGTTCATGATCACAATAATGTCTTAAAACTAGCAGAAAATAAGAATCGTTTCACTGTAAGAGTGTATTCATTGTAAACATGTTGGCCGTAACTTATGATTTACTGTACATGTAAATAAAGAAATGATACTGTGTTATAGATACTCACTGAGAGGAATCCTTGAAACAGACAGTAGAATGTCAGGTGCCAAACCAGTTTGCCCTCCTCACTGTAATCTGGTACCAACCAGAAACAGAAGTATGTGGCACAGGCAAATGGGGTTGTTAGTAAAATCCTGTTATATTAAAATATGATAAATACAGGGAAATTGTTAAATTGTTTATCACTAGTAATTTTTCAGTGTTGAAGAAGGTGAGAGATTGAAAAATGGTATGGATATATGCATTAATGAATATCATCAGAGAATCTGTAAACCTTAAAATAAAAATGGATGAAAAAAGACATTTAAGAATTACCATGGTCTGTACTTGCCCAAGGAAGTGTGTGTTGTCTTGTTGACAAGGTAACCACAAATTGGATCTGTCATAGCATACCACAGCTTGCCTCCAAAAACAATGACTGACACATAGGCAGGTTGAACCTGTAGAACAACATATAATAGACTCTACAGTTATTATACAACAGTTGAGAAGAAAGTCACAGGATTAGTTAGATGGGATCATTGAAGGTGGTATATCACATAATTTTGGCATTGGAACTATTTAGCGGATTTTTTTTCTGAAATGTAGATTGAATCTTGGTGATTTATATTTTGGTGCAATTAATTTAATAAGTATACCATTTAAATGAATAGAAAATTTGGTGCTTTTTGGCAAATTTTTCTGATCCGACCAAAAATTAAAACATTTCCAGCACACCAAAATTACCTGATGTACAGTACATATTACAAGTTTGCCAAAATGAAACAATCCATTTCTATCTCTTTCAACATGTTATTTACCTGTGCTACCTCCAAGAGAAAGATACTCATGAAGAACCCCAGAACAGTGCTTGTGATTTGATAGGGAGCACCACCGATGGCAAAACAGATTTTCCTCCACATAGGAAGTCCTTGTGACTTCTCCCATAATCCCTCAGTAAGGGCTGACTCCATGTCCCTGTGCATCTTACGAATAGGAAAAAAAGATGATTTCTTGCTATGCTGATGCATTATATGGTAGATGTGATATGGCACTGCATATGTTATGTCTACAAGAAGAATTATAACAGAATGGCTGGCTGGATATCAAATATGTCAGATTCACCAAAACTGGATGCAGTTGAAGAAACTGCTGACTAGACATTTTCTTTATGATTCTGACCTTACTGGTATCTACATATTTTCCACAGAGCACTGCATGCCTTCAAAGACTTTTCCACAATAACTCTTCTGTAATACACAATTTAATGATGACTGAATCATCCTTTTAGTAACAACTGTGCACATGAACAGGGCATGTGTGTATTAGTCTAGATAACATTTACCCTTTATCAATATCACCAGTTATCATATATGTATATTAAAGTGACACGAATTTAAATGTCCTGTCATGCTTTTAAAAGTTTCTTGAGGCAATACTGAACATTATATCACTGTTGAGTTTAACAATGAATTGTAGAATTTACCTCAGAAAAGACACCACTTTCTGAAGGTTTTATTTGACTAAATTATCAAAGTAAAATAAGTAAATATAGAATGACATTTATTGTTTAGGTTTGCTGTATTTTAGATCAATAAGATTATAAATGTGAGGAATTGGCTACATACAAATATACATTTAAAGCTGTGTTGTTTCTGGGTTTTACTGCCCACTGTAAAGGATTATGATCACCATATGAATGAAAATTACTTTCACAAGCATAGTTTTGTAGTACAAGGTATTTTTGATAAGGAGTGTACATCCTCAACAAAAGCTTTTGTCCTTGTTAATACTTAAAAACTTATTTCAATTTTGAAAATATGTCATGGTATAAAATGCTATGCTTCAAAACAGCATATTTCATGAAGTGTGTTATTTAGAGTCTTGACTCACAAACCTTTGAAAATCTCAACTCAAATCTCTGCCTTAAAGTTGAGGTTGTTGACTCACCTGAAATTTTGCTAGAGTGATATGTAACCAACCTTTCCATTTTCCACATGAGTTGAAATGGAGAAAGATTTGGGATTTTCTTGAAGGCTTTGGCAGTTAGAGTCTTTTGCATTTACATTGATTTATGTTTAAAAACTCAATTTACTGTTGATAGTTTATGTGTATACCCGAATTAATTGATTTACATGCATACATTACAATTTGATCAATGGAATAAGCATAAAACAATTGCAGTATCAAATTCTGTCACTGCATCTGAAACTAAATCAGTAGGAACTTGTGTAATCCTCTGTTAATGCTCTTTGTCCTTGAGTCACTCGATGTGTACAGGTATTTAAAACTGTAATATTCCTTAAGTATCTTTTTTTTTTTTTTAAGAAAATTAAATTTTACTTCATTTATCTGCATTAATTACTGAAAATCTGATGCAAGTGTACAGTGATGTAGCAGTAAGAATATCATAAATATGTTATGTATCTAGTTCAATATTTTAATAATGCCATCAATTCCCTCATCTACCACAAATTTTAACATGTACATGTAATTAACATTTAACACGAGATTTCATATGAGATTGCTGCTTAATGTGGTTCTCCAGATTTTCTGAGAAATCTCAACTATTTCCCCCAGCATATATGTTTTAGTGGTATGCTTATCGCAAATCTGAGAAAACTCCTAAGACACATTTAAGTTTGAAAAAATCTTACACTGGTGCCTTGATCTATGAGTAAAATGTTAAAAAAAAGGGGGGGGGGGTCCCTTAGATTTGAGAAAAACTCTACATTGGTTAGACCTTAAAACCTGACTCCATGACTAATCCATGTATATTAATTGATTTAATCCATATGATATTGATTTTTAAGTAATAAATTGCTTTCTCATATGAACAGGTTTATTAGGTTGCAACCATTTTAGAAAAATGCATAACCTGCATTTGAAGGTTATGCACACTGTTATTGCAATGGTCTAACAAACCAAAGAAAGCTGTTTTATCATTTATGTTTATTTTTTCTGTATATCTCTATATGTCTGTCCCACTTCGTTTTTGGCTCATAACTTAAATACTATGCTATCTTAAATCTTTTTCAGCTGATGCATCATCTTGGGTAGAGGGTGGGTCACATTTCATCTTGGGTAGAGGGTGGGTCACGCTTCATCTTGGGTAGAGGGTGGGTCACACTTGTGTGCCCAATTAGATTCCATTAGCCCCCTGGGAGTAAGCCATGGTGTTTCAGAGTTCAGCTGGAGATTCAAAGATCATTTTGATAAGAGCTAAATTACAATTGTCCAGTGAAAGATTAATTAATGAGTATAATGTAAGAAGGCTGTGGAATACTCACTCCTTTTCTATTGTGCAACACATAATAAGTAATTCATACTGTGTGAAAGAAATTATATAAATATATGTAGTAAATAAAAATAATTTTAGGAATATATCTGAAGTAGTTTGAGCAGTTCAAGAGATACATTGACAAGTCAATTGCAATGTGCAATAGACACATTACAAGGAATAATCTTGATTTTACCTCAGACCTAAAAGCAAAGATATTGGTGCAATCTTTAAATCAAATATTGACTTGATTTTGTGTTGTGCACTTTTGTCTGTTTATAATGAATGAACATTTCAAGGCTTATCATGTGCTGTGGCGATGCACTTTATTTAATATAAATGCATTGATTCAAAAGTATACAGATGTTAAATACAGGTATTAATGACCTGCAAGTTATTTAAACATAACAGCTGAAAATCACCTGATTTTGACTTGTCTCTATATTTGGTAATGATTTCCATATTTGAACAGTGGTAAAGGAAAATATTAGTCCAAGACAAAGACGTTCAGGTTGATATGCTTGTCACTGCACACTCCTTTAACATATTTGTTTATTTGTTTGTAGTTCAAAAAGTAGTTCATGGAATGTAAATATTCGTATGCAGACAGATAACACTAAAAAAAAAAACTTCTCCATCTAGATTGAAACAAAATGTATTTTCAGTTACTAGTGACAAAAACACAGTGATTGTAAATATTTAAACAATAAAATGTTTTCTTTCTTGTTTTATTGGGTAATGAAGGTGTCAAGCATTGCAGAAAAACTTCATAACCTGCATTTGTGGGTTCAATTCTTGCTCACGCCGATATATGTTAGAAAGTTTGCCAGTTTACTCTCAGAAGGTTGGTGGTCTCTTCCTGGGTACATTGTATCTGGATTCTCTCTTCCACCAATAAAAAACTAGATGCCACCAGTTAACTGAAAAAATTTTGAGTTTGGCAGAAAACAACAATCAATGAGACTTTATATTTTACCATTGATCATATCTTGGGTACTCTGTTTTCAGTCAGATTATGACTCTGGTAATGACAGCGATGATTCTGAGAGGTCAGGAAAACGACGGCGGTTTGATGATGCTTCCATTGAAAAACGAAGAGAAAGACGATTATGGGAAGAAAACAGGTATCCGTAATTCCATACACATGTATCGGAGTTGAAACTGCAGAAATATTCATCTGAAAAGTTAAAATGATAAGGTGAAATTTCTCAATGGTTTATCCAGAATAGCCTATAATTAAGGGGTATTGACAAATAAATTGTGTAGTTGACGTACATTAAAAAAATATTTCCAGAGCATACATTGCTCTTATTTCAAAATATATATTGTACATCAGTATATGCAAGTAATGATAAAATTCCATTTCAGAACAAAGGTTTTATTTGATTACACACAATTTTCAACTTTTGGCACATCAGTAAGTATCAGTCATTCATTTCAAATTATTTACGTATAAGTACTTTTAGCAATGGATACTATTAGAATATTTAATAAAGGTCTGAATTTAGATTTACAAATCCAGCCATTAAGCTCAATATATTTCTGCATTTGTTCCAGGCAGCTTTCATCATGTTTGAGCTGGCGTGGAAAATGTCCAAAGACACCAATGATTTACTATGGTAAGTGATTAAGCTAGCACAAGTTGTTTATTCTGTCATTCTGTTTCCTGTGGGTGATGTGTTGTAGATTGTTTTTTCTGTGGGTGACATGTTGTTGATTGTTTTTTCTGTGTGTGACATGTTGTTGATTGTTTTTTCTGTGTGTGACATGTTGTTGATTGTTTTTTCTGTGTGTGACATGTTGTAGATTGTTTTTTCTGTGGGTGATGTGTTGTAGATTGTTTTTTCTGTGGGTGATGTGTTGTAGATTGTTTTTTCTGTGTGTGACATGTTGTTGGTTGTTTTTTCTGTGTGTGACATGTTGTTGATTGTTTTTTCTGTGTGTGACATGTTGTTGGTTGTTTTTTCTGTGTGTGACATGTTGTTGATTGTTTTTTCTGTGTGTGACATGTTGTTGATTGTTTTTTCTGTGTGTGACATGTTGGTTGTTAATACTGGTTGTGACATGTTGTAAGTTGCTTTTCCTGTACATCACATGTTGTAGGTTGCTTATTCTGGGCATGTCATGCTGTAGATTATTTATAATGGGTGTGATGTATGTTGTTTTTTTCTGGGTGTGACATATAGGTTATTTAAACTGGGTGTGACATGTAGGTTATTTATATTGGGTGTGACAAGTATGTTGTTTTTCCTGTGTGTGACATGTTGGTTGTTTTTCCTATGCATGTTGTAGGTTGCTTATTCTAGGTGTGTCATGTTGTAGGTTGTTTTTTCTGTGTGACATATATGTTGTTTATACTGGGTGTGACATATATGTTGTTTATACTGGGTGTGACTGTCTATTCTAAGTGTGACATGTTGTAAGTTGTCTATTCTGAGTGTGACATGTTGAATGTTGTCTGTTCTGAGTGTGAAATGTTGAAAGTGGTCTATTCTGAGTGTGAGATGTTGAAGATTGTCTATTCCTTCTGGTACATGTTATAGGTTGTCTATACTTGGTGTAACTGACCAGTTCCTACACTACAGAACAACCAGAGATAAGTACATCAATGACATCATCACATTACAGGCTCATGTGTCCAGACACAACCACAGGTATTTACAGTTTTTTCTTGACTACCAGATAATGGAAACAGAATTAAAAGAACACCAGTGATCAAAAGAAAAAGGTTAATCAAAGCCTGCGTTAATAGACATAAAATGATACAAAGCCTTGAGACATTTCACATGTGTAAATATACATACACTGTATGTAAATAAAAAGATGCATGAAATACTTTGTAAAATTATGCTTTTTAAAATAAAAGCATGTCTTCTGATTATAATCGATAAAATCACATCGGAAGCAGCAATAACTGATGTCCCATCACTAATTCCTTATATATTACATTCCACTTTCATTTCTGTCAGAATTCCCAACCATTAAAATTGTTTACAACTGCATCACATTTTTTGAAGAAATGCCTATCATAATTTGTAAAGATATCAAAGAACAAAACATCAGCAATGTCTTTGTACCCTCACCACCGTAAGTAGACGAGTCATTTCCTCTGTCATGTTTACTTTTACTTTTTTTCCTCAAATTGGCCAAGTGCACAGTTACACAGCTAAATCTTTGATGAAAGGAATGAAGTTAAAACTGAATGCGGATGATATGTTGAAAATAAAATATGTAAACTGTGTTCTCATCACTTATGTGTGACATCATACATGTTTCAGAATACAGTGCATCCTGCATGAATGAAATCAAGCAAGGGACAAGAGAAATATTTATTAAAATAATTTTATCTTTCCTATGGAAAACACTGCTTCTCCTTATGTACTCACAAAGTGTGTAAACTGTATTCTGGGATTATCTTTCTTGTTGCAGTAGTTTCTAACCAACGAAATATAATGAAAACAAAAATCCCCTTAATGCTTTCATAAGATGTCATTAAAAGCAGATAGTAAGATGCATTCCTTACACAGTGTGTAGTTTATGTAATATGGAGTATATTTGGTCAGTAAATTCCAATTAGAACCCAAGCTTTGCTCTCACTGTATATGAAATTGACTTAACATGTATATTCCATATTAGCAAGGGCTAGAAATTCCCTAAATCGACAACTAGTATTTGATTGTGAGCACACAAAAAATGAACTCACAATATTCTTAGAATACTCACAATTTCTAAAATCAAAAACTTTTCCGTGTAAAAATGTATGCCACTATGTTACAACTGGTGCACTAGGTATATCAATTATAAATTCATTGTTTATTAGAAAGTTTAAGTCAAAAACATTGTGTCCTTTATTCATTGATGATATTAATCTTCTCTCCCATTTAGTCGATGCTTTCACGGACAATGGATAGAATTTGATTTTCTTAAAAGGAACATAATCATCATTTCTGCCACTGTCTTGTTTCCATCATCTTCTGTCTGATAATTGAAAAACCTGCGTAATTCTGATATGTGCCCAGCTGTCATTGATTTAAAAATGGTGACCAGAAATTTTGTAACTCATGAAGCTAGAAACCCAAACTGGGACGAGATGATTTTATTTCAAGTTAAGTTACAATGATGGGAAAAAAATCAACTCACAAGTTTTTGCGAGATATCAAATATCTAACTCAGTGTAGATATTCCATCTAGCATTTTATGATACGAGTCAAATTTCTTTAATTAGTGAAACCGGTCATGGTAGCTCCGTGGTTAGAGCATTTGCTTTTAACCGGGAGGTTGTGAGTTCAACCCTGCTCGTGTCATGGCTGCGTCAAACCTAAGACGTAAACATAGGTAGTGATTGCTCCTTGGCCAAATGCTCGACATTTAGAAGTGAGAATCATGGGTCTTTCGGATATGACCTTAAAAACAGAGATCCTGTGTTGTGGCAAGCATTGGCAAGTTAAAAGAACCCTCACTGCTGCAGTCCTGATGCTGAATGTAGGTTCAAATTTGTGATACCTCACCTACACATGGTGACGTCTCAATTTGAGTAAAATAAGATTAAAAAATTCTCTATGGGATGTAAAGCAAACAAATAATCAATTAGTCAATTAGTGAAAATCATTCACTTTGACTAAATTCACTTTTTGATTTGGAACACTAAATGACATGTGATGTAGGTAGTAAACAGAACTCTCTTTCTTTCCATGTCTCTTAATGATGACTGTATCCTGTGTTAATTTAATGTGGGCTGTTATTATGTGTAAACATATTATGTTGTAAACATATTTTTCATTGTTAGCTAAAAGATGTTTGGAAATAGAAAGTTTGGGGTAATTATTTGTAGTTTGATGTTTCTGTAGTTCAATACTATTTCTTATATTGTAACAAATAAAATATTGGAAATGTTTGTTGAATTTGATTAACATGTACAAAACAAGTTGCATTATAAATGGAAGGTTTCTAGAATGGGTTGATCAACAGCTCTGATTTATCCCCATTATTTCCCCAATGAACACTATGAGAGAACACACTAATATCGTGACTGCATTGCAGAGGAGAGGAGGACGACAACCTGGTGTCGGTGAACTGCCTGAAGATCTCCTACGAGGATGAACTACTTCTGACTCTCTACAGACACTGGTCAATATTTGACAGTATTTGTCATTCTGTAGGCACTGCCTGTAAATTTAAAATTTGGACCCTCAAGGGACAGAAAAGATTGCATGAGTTTCTGGCAGAAATGGGGTAAAAAAAATTGATTTTTTTTTTTTGGAATAAAATTTTTTAATTACAATGAGGGATTTTAAAGTTTAATACTCCCAAAGCATTAATATTAGGCATTTGGTTAACCTTCCAAATGAATATTGTAGATTACCACTGACACAGTGTAAACAGAAATTCTCTGCTATGGACTCAACGCTGAAGAAGAACATCAAGTCCATGATACTGGAAAACATGGAGAAATATGGGTAACTGTGTAATATCCAACAATACCTTAGACACTCCTCTGATATTTTCTAGAAAAGCTAATGAGATTGTAATTATTATGGATGATTATAATTTTTAGGTTTGAAATGATGAGTAGTCATTAACTACTGATGTTAACGAAGTATTGTGTATATATACTATGTAGCATATCTTTCCTCATTTGATTACAACTCAGGAAGCGGCTCTTGTGATGTTTTGGAATTTCTATTTTTAGATTAGTGTCAGATGATGTTGTCATCCCCTCATACAATGCCCAGTATGGATATAAAAACAAACTCTGTGCAGCTGATGTCTCTCTTGCATGTTCTGCTACTTTGGAATCCATTGTAAGTAAGCCGGTCGATACTTTACATAAACTTACAGAATGTGTATAGAGTTTGACAGGACAATAATTTGACACGTAATATAGGTAAACAAATACAAGTATACTGATAGTCTATTGATAAGGTCAATCTATAGGTTTATTGACCTCGGAGAAAAGCTCATTGACTAAGCATGAATTGGTTGATGTTTTTCTTTGAGGTCAAACTTTTTTTTTCTCCCAATGTACAATGTTCATTTATCATCTATTTTCATGTTTTTGCCAACAAATATTTTTAAACCCTGAAGAAGTGAATAATTTTGATTGGTATCATCCCTATCCCTCTAAGAAGCACACTGAACACCCCCCCCCCCCCCCCCCCCTCCAAACTCACATTTTTCTTGTGATTTTGTACTTTGATGTACATGTAGATATAAAAATATTCTTTGCAATTCATCTTTGATATAGCCCTACTGAAAATATGTTTTTTATGGCAACTATTTTTTGGAATAATTGTTTTTGTACATGTATATATATTTTTGGTGTGTTTTATTGCAGGATAAAGGCAACAACCCCACAGACAATTTCCTGAAAGCACTGGATGTTTTAAATAGGTATGGACAAGACATTCTAATTGCTACTGTGAAGGTTTTCAAAGTTAGAAAATAGACAGTGAAACCTGAAAAGGTCGACACCAAAACTTTGAAAGTTATTTGAAATTCAAAGACAGTCACAAGTGACTTCATGACATTTTTAATGCTGTTTTATTGTTTTTTATATATCAATAAAAGCACTGATAATTCAACTTCCTTTAAAAAAAGCTTTATTCCTATAAGATTGATTGTTTGTTTGTTTTCCGCCACACTCAACAATTTTTCAGTTATCTGGTGGCGTCCAGTTTTTGTAGGTGGAGGACAGAACCCAGATACAATGTATCCGGGAAGAGACCACCGACCTTCCGAAAGTAAACTGGCAAACTTTCTCACATATATCGGTGCGGGCGGGATTCGAACCTGCGCCAACTAGAGGTGAGAGGCCTTGTAACTTTGAGCGCAATGCTTTAACCACTTGGCCATGGGGGCCCCTTATTCCTATAAGAAGAAATAAGTTAAATTACAAATATAATTATAAAAAATGAATATATAGGTTGATTGTATTATTGGGATATAAAAACAAATGTAAGCATAGGGTAATTTTTGCATAATTGGTAAAAGGATTTATTCTTTGAGTAAGTATTGACTTTGTGTAGGTCTAATGTGGATTCCCTAGAAAAGGCAATAGATCTAGCGAGAAAGCAGCTGCAAGCAGTGGTCACACAGGTCCAGACCTTCCTTGATATCCATCAGGTCATCTCGGCCGGTCCTTTTCTCTATACCTTTATTCAGGAGGTAGGCAATGTCTGATACCAGCAGTTAAAATGGACCAACTGAATATTTCTGTATCGCAGCATGTATTAATCAGTAACAATTCATGTTTACAGTTCCAGTGAAAAGAAAACTGTGATATAAAAATATACAGATAGTATTTGTTATCATAGACTTTCAAATATTCTGAAAAATAAGAGTTTTCTTGATGATACATATAAAATTATGATAAATGATCATGTACATGTAATGTGAAAATTTATCAGAACTTTCAATTTTCATAAATAAAGGGAATTCAAGATGTAAAATTCTTCTCCAAACCAAGCTGTTTGGTGAGACTGGCCAGGTTCACTCTGGAGGCCTATTGTGCTGTGGTAAGTTAGTAATTTTAGTCATCAAACCATCATGTAATCTAATCATCACATAATCTAGTCATCACATAATCTAGTCATCACATAATCTAATCATCACATAATCTAGTCATCACATAATCTAGTCATCAAACCATCACATAATTTAGTCATCAAATCATCACATAATCTAGTCATCAAACCATCACATAATCTAGTCATCACATAATCTAGTCATCAAATCATCACATAATCTAGTCATCAAATCATCACATAATCTAATCATCACATAATCTAATCATCACATAATCTAGTCATCAAACCATCACATAATCTAGACATCAAACCTTTACATAATGTAGTCATCAAACAATCACATAATCTAGTCATCAAATCATCACATAATCTAGTCATCAAATCATCACATAATCTAGTCATCACATAATCGAGTCATCACATAATCTAGACATCAAACCATCACATAATCTAGACATCAAACCTTTACATAATGTAGTCATCAAACAATCACATAATCTAGTCATCAAATCATCACATAATCTAGTCATCAAATCATCACATAATCGAGTCATCACATAATCTAGTCATCAAACCATCACATAATCTAGTCATCACATAATCTAGTCATCAAATCATCACATAATCTAGTCATCACATAATCGAGTCATCACATAATCTTGTCATCAAACCATCACATAATCTAATCATCACATAATCTTGTCATCAAACCATCACATAATCTAATCATCACATAATCTAGTCATCAAACCATCACATAATCTAGTCATCAAACCATCACATAATCTACATGATATACAAGTTCAGGGTAGTTTTTATTAATGTCTAATAATAATACTTAGCTATATGCTGGAAGTGTACTTCCTGTAATAGTTGTTATTCTAGCTTTTTGCAGTTGTGCATGGACAAATGTTGGTTATCCTATGTTAATTTTTCTGAAAACATGGTATGAAAAGTGTACAGTTTTGTACCATTTTCTTTTGTGCAAATATATAGAACGACGACTTCAGAAATATGATTTATTTGACCACAACTTTCTTACAAAATACTTGCAGGACTGTAATAAAAAGTAAATCTTGTTCTCCAGTGTGCTCAATAGTTTGGAAATTTTGCACACAATATTTTCAGGTTTATGAGAATTGGAGTGAAGGAGTGCAGGCAGTAATTTGTGTCATTCTGAGGTCTTACAAGTAATGATTCATATAAATTGGATGTGACTGTTATAATTAGTTTGTCACACTAGAATCAAAGTTTAAGAACTACATGCCATATACTTCATGTCTCAAAGATATTACATGGATTTTGTCAGTTTTCAGATGCCAAATCAGGCCATTTGTGTATTTGGCTCTATAATGATCAT
This sequence comes from Ostrea denselamellosa, assembly GCA_024699665.1. Classification (NCBI taxonomy): domain Eukaryota; kingdom Metazoa; phylum Mollusca; class Bivalvia; order Ostreida; family Ostreidae; genus Ostrea; species Ostrea denselamellosa. The sequence goes on from JAMZEH010000055.1 coordinate 19,694,963, forward strand.
GAATCTAAAAGAAAGTGATTCATAGCTGAATACCGATTTCATGCAAGTTGACGTTTTTATTCAGACTCGCAACAAAAGAGCCCGTTCCCTGCCATTAGTGTTGGGAGCCCCTTTGGATTTGGAACAAGGGACAACATTAGTGATTGGTATTCCACCTTTGCAGCTTGACGAAGACAGGAAAAAGTAATTTTAAAAAAAATCACATATACGAAAAAAACAAGCAAACAAATGGCAAGTCAAGTGGACATATAAAAACTAATTTTAAAAAAGGTCACTATGGTTATAAGAGTAATATTTTAAAATTGCTTCTGTTTTCAGTTTCTTTGGCAAGGCTTTTGAACAGGCAGCTGCTAGTACTAACTCCAGGACTCTTCACGACCAGTTTGATTCTTTCAGTACGTCAATTACTTAATGATTTCTTTTCAAATGGAATATATTCTAAAAATCATATTTCATGGGAAGTACATCAAAATTCAGAAGTACAAGTTGACGCTCATACCAATACTTCTAATTCTGATGTAATGATCTCACACCAAGTTTGACTGGTTTGACTGCCAACATGTTAGTGTTCAGAAATCATATGTTTACAAAGTAAAGTGTATTTTGAATGTGATGTTGACTTGGTTGACAAATTGATGTTGGACTAATGGCTTTCTTGTTTTCTCCTATATTTCTCTGATTGATGTACATCAAGATATGAATAAATTTGCTTGCATTTTATGTTCTTTCTGAACATTTTTGTACTTAAAACTTGTTTGAAATATGAGATTATGACAGAAGATTCACTTATTTAATGCTTGTATGTGTTTTCTACATGCAAATTCTATAAACAGTATCTGAAATATCTTAATTCTCTGTCGTGTTTCATTCTGCTCTACACCTGTCAAAAATGTAAAAGTGTAGGCAATGCAAGTTACTCCGACAACTACAGTATTCACTCTGCTAATTTTATGTTGTTAATATTGCAGTAATGGAAATGAAAGTGGAGGACAAGAGCAAGTTCTTTGATGCTCTGATCAGTCTGATGCAGTAAGATTCTCAGTAACCGGAGTCAGCCACTCTACACAACACAACATTTTGATCAGTTAATATTTACAATGGCAAAGGACATGCTGTCCTATATCTTTTGCAATGCAAACTACCATTCTGATTTTCAGTGGAAGGAGAGGAAATCAGGGATAGAAACTCGATGGAGATATTTATGTTTTTATATTGGAATGTTAAACATTCCAAAATTAATTGTGAAAGTGCTGAATTATGAAATTTAGGCTTTTCATGCATTTACATGATTTTATCGTAATTTATATTTGTTGACATGTGATATTGAATTTAATACATCAGGAAAATAAAGATAATTCAACTGAATAGTGTGTGTAAATTTCATAAGATCAGAATACAGGAGGCTTGAAGATCTTGGAAGTCTTCTAAAAAATCCTTTGATCCACTCAATTCTTTACTTAAGATCCTCCTGTAGTGAATTATGTTTGCAGAACAAAGAATATAATCTTTTTTTTTAGTCTCCTACTGGCTTTGCTGAAGGGTACTATAAGTTTGCCCTTGGTCTGTCATTCAGAATCAATTTTGTAGACTTTTTTCCACATTGGATGAAGATATTTAACAGAAAATGTATATATAGCTTTGTCTCGGATAGTTACAGATCAGTTTTGAGCTTCATTACACTTTACCTACTTTTGACTGAATTGTGCCCCTTGATGAATGCTTGAGGATTTCTGGACTTTTCTCCGCATTGGATAAAGATGTTCAGCTAAAATTTTATTAATTTAATTTTGTCTTGGATAGTTAGACAAGTTTGAGTTTTTTATGCTTGACTTACTTTTGACTGAATTGTGCCTCTTGATAAATTGCAAGAATCAGTTTTCCGGACATTTCTCTGCATTTAATAAAGCTATTCGATTGAAATTTGAAACATGACTTTGTCTTGGACAGTTACAGATGAAGTTGAAGTTTAGTTACGCTTGATCAACTTTTGACTGAATTATCCTATCGGTAGGGGACTTTGTATTGCCTGCAATACACTCAGAATGCCCCCCCCCCCCCCCCCCCCCCCCCCCCCCCCCCCGTTTATCGGTGAAACACAAGATTATCAAGGTCTTCCTTCTTATCGGTAGAGGCACCCAATCAAAAGTGACTATTATTTGCCTTTTTTCCTTGTTCTTTGATCCGCTCACTTCTTTATTTCACATGGAAGTGTTGCATACAGCCGTGTGGCACTAGTTAGTCAGACAGAGGTGTAGCAGTATCTATTGGAAATCATGTCCGACATATTCAGGTCTATTTTCAATGATTTGTTCACACATACATTGTACATCTTTTCAAACTTGCACATCCAAAGGAAGACGTTTAACAATTTCGCGGTTCCTATTTAATGTTTAAGAAAAATACTCAAAACTACGGTCAAATTATCTACTGCTTGGTGAATGCAAACCCACTTTGATCACCGTACCCACGTGGCATCGTTGTGTTCGATACGCTTTCATTGTGTGCGTTACTGGAAAATTCATATAACGAAGGTTAACCAGGTTCAATAAACACGCTTTTTATTATACAATTTTACATGTTTAACAGATATAATAGTCATTGAATAAATTATTTCATACTTATTCGTATAAATGGGTAGTGCTCCTGGCGAAGACAATAATTCTCAATACATCAAAACGAAAGTGAAACAGTCGACACTTTAAAAGGACAGTCGGAAACACAGTCTAGTATTGTGCAATAAAATTCGGGTTTAGTGAAGTCCTGTGAATTAAATCTGCAACGAATCTGCAAAAATTCGTAGTCTACTTATTTGTTTTACTTCTTATAACTCCAAAATATCCCCATTAATGTTTTTCTGTCAACTATTTCCTTTTATGAGAGTCGTAAAACTACTATATTTATTCATGCAGCTCAGAGTTTTTGCACGTGATAGTGTCCGAGTCAACGGATGCATGGGATCGGCGGAATATGATATTGTATATTTAAATAATTACAATCGGAAAAACAAGAGAATGCGAAGTGACGTGGAAATATAGAGCTTTAAACTTCTGAAATTCGGCTAATAATTGCAGGCGATCACCTGACTCTCCGTTCCAATATGAAGAATATACCGTATAAAGGGTATTTTCTGCGGGTGGAAATTTTTCGATTCCTCAAAGGCAGCAAATAATATTCTGCGTTTCCAATTATTGCACTATACCTACCTATACATTTATGTATCGATATATCTTTTGCGATTGTAATTTTTTTTTCTTTATATTTGCAAAATTCTGCAAAAAATGGGCAACCGCAGAAAATACCCGTTATACGGTATATTCAACAAGAGACATGGATGACGGTATCCATAATATTGATGTTGACAAAAATATTAATGAAGTACATGTACATAAAAAGACGGCAAATAAACCACGATATCTATGATAAATTTAAAACCCTCTACAATGGTGAAATAACATTGACAAAGTTTGCTTAAGTACATTTTATCATTAGACATTTACTATCTTATTCAGTTTGAGAATTCTTTTATTTTCCGTAGTTGTTTTATATATATATATATATATATATATATATATATATATATATATAAGGAATTTAATGAGTTTGAAAAATGGTGCCCACGTAACCAACCTTCCTTTACGTAAACTACAAAGCAGTGAAAGTTGTTCAATAATTAGACAATGTAAATGGCGTTTTTCTTGAAACGCGAGATAAAATTATTTTATTCCTGAATAATTGAAGTATAATCGCAAATAACTGAGGATGTCATTAATTATTGGAAGAGATCATTAATCCAATTATTACTCGCAATAATTCAATTGATACGCGCGTCAAATCAAGATGTTGCTCTTATCAATTGAAATGACGCGCGCATCAATTGAAATATTGCGCACAATAATTGAATTGATGCGTCCATCAAATTTAATTAAAGTATTACTTTCACCAACTGAATTGATGTGTGTATCAATGGATGGAATCAATGCTCTCAAAATTTAATTTGTCCTCGGTAAAAATGATTTGATGATTTCTTTAACACAGCTGAAGGTATCTTTATTAGTTATTTAGGTAGATTTTGTATGAGGAATTAAAGCATTCATCGAATCTTTAAAAGAGAGCAACAAGTTGATTTAATTACAGAGATCGTCAATTCAGTGGTGGATATGTTAAATTGAAGATAACTGTTATTAAATGGTTGCTCTCTCTAAAAGAATTACTGCGTGCATTAATTGAATTATTGCTCTTTTCAGCGCACCAATGCTATTGTTGATATCATCATTTTATTTGAAGATGGTAAACATTCAATTATAGCGTACATCAATTAAACAGTAGAACTAATGCTTTTAACAATTCAATTACTGCGCGCAAAAAAATTAGATTTGGAGATATCATTCATTATTCGAGATCTTTATCTGGATAGTTGAACGCATTAATTGCATTGATGATATCTTCAAATAATTAGAAATATCTTCAATTATTTGAGTTTAATTTGGTACTCCATAACTTTTATTTATTCAAACACTTTGCATGGTCTATTTACCCGGAGTGTTCCTATTTATTTTTGATTGGGTAATTACTACTTAATTCACAATTTAGGTAGAAAGCTTCAAGGACCTCATAATTATGCATTTAGTTTTTCTCAAATATATATGGGAGTAGGGAAGACGATTTGTTTTCTAAGATTTACTACATTTTCACTGTATGACCACATTTGTCCCATCCTAGGGCCTAGACACAAGAGCCACGAATTTTACAATATAGTTAGAGAGCTTCATGGACATCATATTCATGTATTTAATTTTCCTCAAATATATGTGGGATCGAGTATAGATTTTTAAGATTTAATACCTTTTTTACTATATGGTCATGTTGACCCCACCCTAGGGTCTGAAGCCCTGACCCAGAAGTCATGATTTTCACAATTTAAGTAGAGAGCTTCATGGATATCACAATCATGCATTTAGTTTCACTCAAATATGTATGGGAGTTGAGAATAAGATTTTCTAAGACTTAATTATGTATTTTCATTATACAGCAATATTGGCACCGTCCTACGGTCTGCACCCCTAGCTCAGGAGCCACGAATTTCACAATTTAGTTTGAGAACTTCATGGATATCATTACCATGCAAATAGCTTTTCTCAAAGAGAGAGAGAGAGAGAGAGAGAGAGAGAGAGAGAGAGAGAGAGAGAGAAGATTATTTTCTAAGTTTTAATACATTTTCACTATCGCAATATTGACCCCACCCTAGGGCCTAAACCCCTGACCCAGGAGACATGAATTTCACAATTTTGATAGAGGGCTTCATGAACATCATAACCATGCATTTAGTTTTTCTCCCACATGTGTGGTAGTAGAGAAGAAGTAGCGTATTTGGCCCCAGGGGTGGCAAGGTAATAAAATTGACATTTTGTATTCCTCTTAGCCTAGAGATGCTTCACACCAAAAAATGGTAACAATTGTCCGTCCAGTTTTCAAGAAGTGAAAATGAAAAGGCTAAGACAATGAACAGTGACCAATCTCATAATTCCTACAGCAAATACAAATCAGAGAAATGGGGAAATACGAACCCCTGGACATATCAGCTGTGGGATCAGATGCCTAGGAGGAGTAAGCATCCCTTGTCAACTGGTCACACCCGCCGGGATCCCTATGTCTTGATAAAGATAGAGTAATCCGCATGCAGAACGGTGTGCCAAGAACGGCTTCACAATTGATGTGAAACATGTCAGACAGCATTTGACCTAAAATGAAATTGTTAACATACGAAGACCTGATTAATTCAGGTGACCTTAAAAAAGTTGTGTGTGTGTGTGTGTGTGAAAAGGTGAAGAGATATCGAATGGTGATCAATCTCATAGCACCTAAAAGGAATACAAAATACGAAACAGTTTGTATATACCAGAGGTGGGATCAGGTGTCTAGGAGGAGTAAGCTACCACTGTCGACCGGTCACACCTGCCATGTGCCCTGAATTTTGATCAGGTAAATGGAGCTATCCTTTGTCAGAATCAATATGCCAAGGACGGCCTAAAAATTGGTATAAAACATTTCAGACAACATATTATCCACTGACAGGTTGTATTGGTACAATACATCGTGATAAGAAGCATAGAATGTGCGTGAAGCTGCCGTTAGACGAGACAGTATAAACCTTTCATAATGTGTTATAATCGAATTAAATATGAATGGAAAATCTCATCCTGTTAGAAACACATTATTGTACAAATAATCGTAATGTATTCCATATTACAATTCAAAGCTGTAAAATGATAATTGAAAAGGTTCCAAATCTCATAGCTCTGGTGCACTGAGCCTTTCAAACAAGCAAGCATGATATAATAACTTACAAAATGTGGGGGGAAATATGTCAAACAAGGGGATGGATAAATAGTACGTAAATGAATTTATTATAAAAATTATCTTAAAAGTCATATCACAGTAAAGCATGTATCACTAAATACCGGTAAGATAATGAAGCAAAGAGATTTACTAAGCCATGAAAAACAAATTTGAAAAGATCAGCTGCACAGAAAAAAAAGAACACAGACAATGCGGAAACTTTAGGTACAATTTACTCAAGATCTGTTTGATTTCCAGTTGCACGTGTAGTCCGACCACGTGGCATTATAGCTGTGATTTGTCATCCCTCTGTGTTTTGTTTATAGTATTTGGGTAATGACTCATCTTCATGAAAGCAATAAACTATAGGAAATTACTTGATTAAACGGATAAATTGCTGGGAAGGCAATAAACTATAGGTTATAACTTAAAACCGTTACATTCCAAAAGAGCAATGAACTATAGTAGATAGAAACAATTAGTTACATCTCCGAAAGTGGTTTGGGGGCGACCACCTCAAAAGCTCTGGTTAGGAATAATGTATGATCACCTTTGGGAAGACAAATTTCTATGTTTTATGCACTTCACTGGGGTTAAGTGTCAATGTAGTTTAATTTGTTCTGTTTATGTAAGCTTAAGCATCCGAGTATTTTTTGTATGCATGTAACACAATTCGGCAGCCATTTTGTTTTTAGGTAAACAATAACTTTCAAATTCCTTTGTTGTTACTATTCAGCTAGCTGTAAGGGTGATTAACAGTGACACACAGCGGATAAATGGACTCGGGCCTCACATAGTTTAAAGACAACAACCAGCCAAGCATCTGTACATTTTTACCAGTGGCTTGAAATATAGTGACTGGAGGTACTCGAGGCCAGTGTGTAAGAGAAAGCAAGTGCTGCTTTATTTTTGTTCATTACTACTAGTTGAATCATACGCACCGTAGAGAAGCCCTGAATCATGGGACTCAAAGTTAAATATCCATGTGGGATACTGAGAAATGTTCATGGTCTACACCTTGCGTCTGTGCGACATAGACATGGTATCATAGACATTACATGGGTGTGATTGATTGATTGTGTGATTGTTTTACGTCCCGTCGACAATTTGTATTCATATTGATATGTCTCAAGTTGTAAGTGAAGTACCACAAATTTAGACCTACGCTTAGCGCCGTAGAAGTGAGGGTTTTTTTGTAATACGTCAACGCCTGCCGCGACATGGGACTTCCGTTTATAATGTCATTTCCGAAATGTCATTAATGTCATTTCCGAAAGACCTGTGATTCTCTCTCCTAAATGCCGAGCGTTTGGCAAAGAATCACTATATATGATTACATCTTAGGTTTGATGCGGCCACGGCGTGAGGGGGCTCGAACTCACAACCTCCTTGTTGCAAAGCGAAAGGTCTACTACTGAGCTACCGCGATCGGTTGCATGGGTTTAAATAGCGATTGATTGATTGATTGTTGTTTTCCGCCATACTCAACAATTTTTCAGTTATCTGGAGGCGTCCAGTTTTTATTGGTGGGAGAGGGAATCCTGATACAATGTACCCGGGAAGAGACCACCGACCTTCCGAAAGTAAACTGACAAACTTTCTCACATATGTCGGCGCGAGCGAGATTCGAACCCGCGCCGATTAAAGGTGAGAGGCCTTGTGATTTTGAGCGCAATGCTCTAACCACTAGGCCACAGAGGCCCCTGTTTGAATAGCGAAATATTCAACGTGTTTACTAACATAAGTTGGGAATGTACATCATCGGCCTACCAAACTTCTCCACAAGTTTCATTGATAATAGCATTATGAAACATACTCGGACCTGTCGGAGACGGCAAATTCGATCACAGACTACATTCTCAGCCAAGATTCAGCATAAGGGTACTTCATCATCCAAAATGATGAAAAAATGCCACTACGAACAATCATCATAAATTGTCAGTCACTTGAGGAAGCTCACTAGATCACAGCATCACTAGCAGATATTGATACAAATACAGAATCATGGCTTGATCCTACCACCTCATTATCGGCAATCTTTTCATTCGGTTCCAAGGCCTTCCAATAGGACAGAACTTAGTGGACTATGTGCGTGGAGTATTCATATTAATAGCTGGTACCGTTTATGTTGTATACTACTGACTTTGACAACTATGAACCCAAGGAACTGAAATTTGAATCAAAAGATTGCGAATCATTATGGTTTAAAGTCAGAGTGATGGGAACACAAGACATTTATGTTTGTGGTTTACACAGGTATTCATGTCTTGCTAACATCTTCCTATTTATATCACTTGTATTTCAAACGCATTCTGGTTGGAACTCGCACTTGGATTGGTGGTGACGTCAACTTCCCAGGGATTGAGTGGAGGATCGCAGTCTTCACCCAGGTACATGTACCAGTTACCTTTATCAAGAGGACAGTGCAATTATGGAGAACGATATCCAGTAACAAATAGTCACTAGTCCAACATAGATTACGACATCGACCTCCAACATCCTGGAGTTTCTTTCACAAACAAAGCCTCATTGGAAAATAAGTGCGCAGTGATACCTGGAATATCTTACCATGAGTCTGAGTTCAAACTTTACTGAAGGTACAATAAGTATGGAAGTACGGAAGACAAACAAAACGATATTACAGGCATGAATACAAACGCAACGAGTGGATTATCAAGTATACTAGAAACATCTGGAGCCTTGATCGACGAAGGAGACGATACTGTGAATCAACAACAAACGAAACAACAGCGATTCTAAAAATACAGATTGACGCTAAAGAATCACAATACAAGGAGAGCACCGCTGACGGAGAATGGGATGATTTACCTGGACAATTGTGAAAAGGAAAATATCCTCAACAGGAATATCAATCAGTGTTCCAGACGAGGATAAAGTAACATCACAAAAACATCTGGGACACCATCCCCCATCATGTCAGAAATTACCATTACAGTTAAAAGTGTGTGTAAGATACTTCAACCCACGGAAAGTGTCAGGCCCTGACCAAGTCCCAGCTAGGCTAATGAAGGAACTTGCAGACGAGATCGCACCGATTCTCACTATCATATTCAAGAAGTGTCTGACTTATGGAGAAACGTCTCTCATTTGGTTGTCAGCAGATTTGACTGTAATCTTTAAGTCGAGAGATTATTTCAAAGCCAGTAACTATTGGTCAGTGTGGCTGAATTGCTTATTTTGTAAGATCCTTAAGTACGTAGTGGTCAGTAACACCATGAAACATCTGGACCAACACAATATAGTTACCAATGGTCAGCAAAATTTAGAGCTAAGTGGACCTATGAGACACAACTGATTATTATCTTTCAGTAAGAAGTAGCATGGCATTGCAGTCTTGTACTTCAGTAAGTCGTTCGACCGTGTACCACACGAATGCCTGTTCGGCAAGTTTGTACATTAAGGAGTTCGAGGTAACGCACAACGTTGGATCAGATCGTTCCTGAAAGATAGGTCACAGAGGGTAGTCGTTGATCGTGTCATCTCCTCACCAGCCATTTTTGCGCGCAGAGTGTTTTAAGACAGTGTATTAGGGTTAATTTTATTTTTGATCTTCACCAACGACCTAACAAAGTATGTATCAACTCACACCAGATGACTGCGTACAAAACCGCAAGATTAAATCTGCTACAGACTGCGGAGACCTGATACACTTGGAAGAATGGGAAGAGGGGAATGGACCTTCACCCGAACAAGTGTAACGTCCTGAGAATACACCGTAAGACAGATCCTGTTGTATTCGACTACAGTTTGAAGGGTACGATCCGTGCATCGGAACAGCATACCAAGTACATCGCTGTTACCATTTCGCAAGATATGATCTGGACAGCCCACATCAACAGCACGGTCAAGAAGGCAAACTGTGTCCTTTTGTTGTGTCTGCGTATCAGCAATGAACACACAAAAGCGACAGCTCGCAGGACATTAGTGAGGCCCAATTTCGACGATTGCTATATAGTATGGAACGTGCACACCAAGGAGATCAGGCACCGAGTGAAAATGGTTCGACAACGACGAGCGACGGGAGACCCAAGAATCACGAATACTGATTTAAAGCGAATCGTTAATGAAAGTAAACTCAAATTTGGTAGTGGTAACTTAACAACATATCAAAATTCAAAGGAAATATGAGACATTCGATTAAATGTTGAAATAGTGGACGTTATTTTGTCGTTATATAATCTCTTCTTTGGCCCAGACACCCACCTTCAAATATCAGACATGAGTTTCGTGGACTTGATCTGGAAACTACCATATTTACTGATCTGACGTCATGCCCAAAAGTATAGTCATCTCGAACCTTAGTACGCGTGTAGCGGAACCAACCCAAGTCTTCTGAATACTCCAGATAGTGTAGCAGCAAGCCTTATCTTTAGAATTCCAAATCGGATCAGAGACCTGACAATTACAACGAGAACTTGCCCATTCATGAATGGATTTCACGTTCTAGAGAGGTGAATAAATGGACTAAGTCCCACTCTCGCTTAAAGTCATTTGCTTTTATAGAACTTGTGATAAACCAGGGACCTGTGTTTTCATTAATAAGTTCTGCTGCCATTGCACAACTTCAATTATGTACAAAGTGGAAAAAGGGGGAAATTGAAATAATGGAATTCAAAACTTCAAAAAGTAATTCGGAATGAGTCTCTTTGCTTTGATTATATTCTGAAGTTTATCGCAGTCATTAAACTTTGATACAAAATGTAATCAGAGAGTGCAAACATTTGTTCTTGCTTGATAGTAACTTTAGTTTCCAAATACAAATGAAATAAAATTGAAACTAAAAGTGCTGAAATACAAGGTAAACGAATTATTTCTGCTTGAAAGTATAAATATGGATTTTGTAATGAAAGAATGGTACAAATGTGATTAGTAAAATCTCAGTGTTTATTCTGTGTGTATTTCAATATACACCTGTAAGAACAGAAAAATAGCCTATCGCCATTGCTCTTATCAACAAATTATAAAAAGTACAAGAATTTAATTCAACTTTTCGTTTCCGTGGAATCTATTGTACGTTTATATGCAAATTATTGAAATGAATTCTTTAACAGTATCCAATCAGTCATAAAGTTCAACCATTCAACCATTGAAAATATTTCCATAATTTGACCAATATAAACTTTTAATTTGACCAATATAAACTTTTAAAAACTATGATATGTCTATTATCTAATGACAATAGATAATTTGACCAATATAAACTTTTAAAAACTATGATATGTCTATTATCTAATGATAATAGATAATTTGACCAATATAAACTTTTAATTTGAGCAATATAAACTTTTAAAAACTATGAGATGTCTATTATCTAATGTACACACTTTGGAAACGTAGTATAGGTGTTAAAAAAAAAAAAGGTGTGCTCCCAACACAAAGAGATGTTCCAGAACAAACAAACTATAATCCACCCAATTCTAGACTGGTTCAAGAAACTGATGAGTGATGAAAGAAAGAGAAAGAGAGATATTTAAATTTGAGTGCAAGAGAAACATCAGAATTGACTCGGATTTTGACTGTGGACTAAGGCTGTCACGTTTACAAAAGTTTGTAAACGTTTAAACGAAGCATTGTAAACGAAACGTTACCGTTTAAACGAAGTGTTGTATAATTTAATAAAATAAATTACGCACAGAATTTTAAGACCCATTAATGACCATTATGTTTCATCGTTCTATGGACGATGCAGAGATTGTCACCGGACGTTCCGGAGTATAAATATAAGACAGAATAAAATACACGAACATAAATATCCGGATAGCATTTAAATTGAATTCAATTTTATTCACACTGTACAACATTTGCACAATACAGATCACAAATTCACAATAAACTTCATTTTTCAAATTTTCATTTCAGTGATTTTACATTAGATTGTCCAGAGAGGGCAGAGCTGGTGCCGCGGCTTCTTCCGTCGGTTCGGTTTTAACATGGACTTCACGTGCAGCCGTGCAGGCGGAGCAGCGCAATTCACTTTATGTTTTAATCTTTTGTTCAAAAAGATCAGTTTGTCCACGTTCTCAGCGTCAAGGGAGGAGCGCAGTTTTGTAACAGTTCCACCCGCTGTGGAAAAGACGCGCTCAGAGGCAACGGACGTTTATAAATTCATTACTTCCCCTCGCAATTTGTTTAATAAGTTTATTCACTTGAAATAATTATTCAAATAATTTAGATTGTAATTTGAACCCTGCAAGTTTTTTGCCACATATATAAGACATCGTTTAAACGTTTAGGGATTTTGTAAACGTTTACAGCCCAAACACGAAACGTTACCGGTTACACGTGTACATGTGACAGCCTTACTGTGGACACCTGTTTTGCTGTTGACATTTGAAACCGAGGTAATGATTGTGACGTAATGTAACCCGGCCCATCCCGTGTGTTCCTCAGAATTCGTCTATCGTTTTCCACATCTACACATTTCAATTTAAATAGCAGATTGTAACGCTACAAATTAATGACATACCTTTACCTATAAACAAATAAATAAACAATCCTAATCAAGATTGCAGATGAATGAGGTATTTTTTCCCTTTATTTCTTTAAATAGAGGCGATGTTCAGGCTCCCTCGGACTTTAAACAACCGTTGACAAACTTACAAGTTCAGTGAATTCAATTTCGGATTTTCATTCAAAATGAGGACCTAATTGGATATATATATATACTTTTATTTTATGTATTAGTATAATAAGACATATGAATTTATGAAGAAGAAAAAAACTCCAATAATAATTATTCAATTAAAAAGTAAAACAGAAATTGATGTTAATTATAAATGCATTATAAATGAATGATAGAAATTATATTGACATTTTTATATGTTCATATGGAAAATTTACGTTGAAAGTGATATTCGGTCCAGAAGCGATGGCATCATTGAACATGATTGGGACCATTTTGTAAACTTTAGTTCTATGAATAACCGCAATCTTTGATTATGTTGGTTCACGTTCAAAATAGTCTGAGTATCATACAGTCAACACAAAATGTTAGCTGTCATTCGGGGCAAAGGAAAACATTAAAGATACGATGACAAAGGGTTATCTCCCCACAAAATGGCGGCTGGTGTGATTGATTTCAAGATCATAATGTCTGTAAACTAGTGTGGTCATAAACCTATTCAGAATGAACATTTAAGTGCTTAGAGCGTCGGGCTCAAAGATCTGATGATCCTTGAGTCGGGGGTTCGAATCCCACTGTGGGACGTGGGTGCCGGTCTTTCGGATGAGACCGTATAAACCGAGGTCCCGTGTCGCAGTAGGTGTGGCACGATAAAGATCCCTCCCTGCTCAAAGGCCCTGAGTGCCGAGCATAGGCCTAAATTTGCAGCCCTGTCACCGGTAATGGTGACAGCCGCCGGATAGCTGAAAAATTGCTCAGGCGGCTATAAACAAACAAACAAACAAACAAAAAAATAAACATGAGTGAAGGATGGAATTATTGATTTTGCTTAAATTGTGTTTCTCATTTATTAATCTAATTTAAAGTTATCAATTTCAAAATTCACTGGCAGGTCATTAAAATTTAATTTTTCAAATCATATTTTTTCTGTGGTCTTTAGTAATATAAGTCTACTCAATATGAATATTCAATAAATACTTTGAGATTTTGGGAGCGCAGTCCTCACATGGTAGGTAAGAGGGCGACTCAAATAAAATAAAAGGTTTGACTATGATATAATTAAGCCATTTTCATGAGCAGTTCTCATGCAGCGCTGGAAAATCCCAACAGATCGACTGTGCAGGGACTGCATTAGTTGTTCACATCATTAGGATCTTAAATTTTTGCATTGATAGCATGCAATAGGTCTAGATGACTAACCTCGTCCCATAACAATTTATCCCATTTAAAAAAATAAAACGTACCAAGCATTTTGATGTAGGGCGGTCATTTTATCACAAACTTACACAAATGTTGAAAGATTGCACTTTCCTTTATTTACCAAACAAACAGAGAAAATTTGATTATTCAATAAAAGGGGCGTGTATTAAGATGAATCATGATATGGTGTCCTATCACATTCTATCTAGATTACATTCGTACATACTTGTATATATACATGTATTAAACTTTATCAAGATTCATATACGCATTGTTCACATCAACTGCAGCGTATTGACAAGGAATGTCTATCCTAACAATTAGTAAATATATCAATAAATAAATAAAACCATTGGAATTGATTTGATATCTCAATATGTGATGTACAGTAAATTTTATATATTTATTCATATACGATTTTATGGAGATATGATACTATACTTCATTATGGATGAGTGTTTGTACATGCACGTACAATATGTATAAATAATATCTAGATAGATTTTTTTACTTATGAATGTATTTGATATACATACATTTTAAACATAATTTCTTTTTATAGAACATTACCCTTTATCAATGATGTATACATACATACATTTAAAACATAATCAAATTTTTGTAGATTTTTTTTTTTACTTATGAATGCATATAATATACATACAATTAAAACATAATTTCTTTTTATAGAACATTATCCTTTATCAATGATGTATACATACATACATTTAAAACATAATCAAATTTTTGTAGAGCATTATCCATTATCGGTGAAGTATGTAATTATTACTTTAACGTTACACTTCGAACATTATATGTTGTGACTATTTGATCAGGAAGGATGATATTTGTCAGATTGGCCCGTCGGGTTTAATTATCTGTTCACCACTATGAAGTGAATTACATTGTACTTCAAACGATTCCTGATCACAGTCAAAATTGCCACATTTGAAACACACTCGGGGTTTTGAATTACTGTGCGTAAGACCATGGGATACCCCAAAATATTTGTTATAGAATTTAGTAATTTACTATTTATATGAATTTTTAACTTCGCTAAAAAACAAATTTATCACAGACATTTTCCTATGAAATCACCTTTATTTTTGCATTGTTCACAAATCTTTACTTGAAAATTCGATGAAAAAAAATTAACCAAATTGAAATCCTTCAAAGATGTCTTTTATTGGTGCATTTCATGTTAATATTAATGGCAGATTTACTTCGTTGTTTGATCAAATAATAATAATAAAAAAAAAAAATCCCACGTACACCCAACAGACCCCTGCTTCAGTGGATGTGTGCAAAGTCTTGGATATCCTATAACCTTAAATTACCGTGCCAATTCCACCTTTTTTTTAATAAGATAACTCCAGGATTCCGGAACAAGTTTTCGTCTTCATAAAAAAAGAAACATGATGCCTGTGGTATGTACTTTATGTGTAAAAACTGTTACCTGCTCTGTCTTAGACAAAACAGAAACACAGAGAAGCTGTCTCCACGCATTCATCAGCTGCCTGAATTACATACGTATGTGCACACACCACCGGGTTGCTGTTCAACATGTCTGACAAAACCTCTAAGAAATCCCTACCCAGCTGTGTGCGGGTAAATGCACTCCTTCTCTTTGTCCTGCTGGGGATAGGGGCGGGACTCGCGCTTGGATTCGGTCTACGGAAAATTCAACCTTCAGAGGAGGCCATTATGTGGATAGGTACGTGCATATTATACATTCTAGCTTGCATGCAACATCCCCGCTGTGAACCTACAACAAGAGGGGCAGATTATAGATATGATATACTGAAGTTTATAGATGGACCGTGTGACTACTGAAAAGTATAGATACACCGTGTTAAACGTAAAACGTGACTCTTGTTTTACCCAAACATAAAACGTGACTCTTGTTTTAAGAACGAGATATGTATCGTAATGACAAGCAGACGTTTAAGATGTTATAAATACACCTCCAAACTATATTCTCAACAAAACGTTAAAGTAATTTCCGTCTGGAATAGTGTATTGAAATTGTCATCACTTAATATGAAAAAAAAAACTGGATCAAATATAGAAAACATTAACGTAAGTTTTATTGAGATGACTTTTTGACCACAAAAGTTCAATTTAATTTAATACTTTATGAAAGCGCAAACAGGTACACCCTTCTCCAAGTGGCAATTTTCCCACTTTCTGTCTGATAATGTCGACAAAATTATTGAAGTGAAAAGTAAATAATTTCTTATTCAACTGCATCTTTTCTTTCACTTTTGAAATTCAAATAATAATCGCGTCTGTGTATCGTAAAGTAGGAATTTTATGAGGGTAAATTTACTATTTTCTCTCCCAGAATAACGCGCGATATTGGGGTGATTCCACTAGTTTTAAACTATTTGCAAAAGTGCACTTTTGTTCACAAATCATTCTAAATATCGTCCATATGTATGCAATTTAAAATATTAAATGACATATTGCTTTTTTTTTTGATGAATTGCATTAATACTTACTAAGTGTAAGATGCATCTATACACTTCAGATGACAAATATATCAATATAATGTCATCTGCCGCGACTATCATTTTGTTAGAAATTTAAGTAATATATAGGAATGTGGACGTAAATTGATATAAACCCTTATCTATTTATTGCCGCAGTATTTTATTATTAACACCTTAGCTTGGCGCCATTTTTCAGGCCTGCCGGGTGAGGTATACATGAGACTCCTGAAGATGACCATCCTTCCATTAATTGTATCTACAATCATTACAGGTAAATGACGTCACAACAAATAGGTGCAAACGGAATTAAATACGCGACACTGGATATAACATCTTCGAATATAACTTTGTACATAAAATATTTGTATTCTGAGCAATGTTCACGGCATATGTGTAGAAGTGGAGAGTATGAATTCACACCTCAGACAATAACTTCGCTTGCTTCGAATTTACTATTAAATAGTACACTGTCTCAAAGCAATGTAATTGCCTGTGATTCACATTATATTAGGTTAAACTCGGTCCCACATATTAAGAGAAAAAAGATAAAATGTTTTAGGTACGGCTTCTATTGATCCCGGGTCGAACGGCCGTATCACCAGTATCAGCTTCATCTTCATCATCATCGCTAACAGTTTTGGCGCCATTCTTGGAATCGTGATGTATTTCATTTTTAAACCAGGTAATTGTTTCACGGTATGAAATATTGTCAAATTATTAAATACGTTTGAAAGAGAGTCAGTAAACTTAAGTCTACTGGAATATATATATATATATATATATATATATATATATATATATATATATATATAGTATCTCTGAACGTATCGAAGTGAGATATTCTGACAGATTTAGATAAAGTTGCCTTTAATGTTAATGAACTGTAAACAAAAATATCAAATTACAGTAATTTGTATGTACTTTGACCGTAATTTTTTTTTTTACTTCAAATTTCCAAGATTATTCATAACGAAAGTCATTTGTATCTAGACCAGTTTATTTATTTCAGATAGTAATATATCATTAGGACCTTTTATGTCGTGATTATATATTCTATTATCAACGAAGATTGAATTTTAAATTTAACACTAACAGGAGTGGGCGTGGTCAATGACGTATCTCCCGAGGAAACTATGTCAGTCACCACGACAAAAGTGGAAACAAGCGACATGTTTGCCGATATGATAAGGTTTGATTTGAATACAGTAATTTAGCAGGGGCCTCCGTAGCCGAGTGGTTAGAGCATTTCGCTCAAAATCACAAGGCCTCTCACCTCTAGTTGGCGCGGGTTCGATTCTCGCTCGCGCCGATATATGTGAGAAAGTTTGCCAGTTTACATTCGGAAGGTTGGTGGTCTTCTTCACGGGTACATTATATCTGGGTTCTCTTCTCCACCTACGCCACCAGATAACTGAAAAATTGTTGAGTGTGGCGAAATAGAACAATCAATCAATCAGTAATCTAACAGGGATTCTTATATTTATCAATTCACACGTATCTAAATGGTTAATTATTGGTACTTAAAAAGATTAATAACAGAATTAAAGATAAAAACACCATACAAGACGAAATACACGTACAGTGAATCTTGTTTAGTCCAGATAATGTGCAGCATGATATGCTGTTTAAACTGTACATTTACTTTCCCCCATCAGTTAGACTTTGATGTATATCACTACAGATAGTTTGTATGACGGATTGTCTAATCCATATATACTAAGTATATCTTTTTTTCATGCACACTCTTGTTTGTACGATGCGAAATTCACAGTAATGTAATTAATTATTTGATGCTGAACCACGTATACATAAAGTGTTGTATAGATGATGTGTTATAAATAATCAGGGGTTTTACTGGGTATTTGGAACTTCAAATGTAAATCCACATAGATTTGAATATCTGAGTACTAAATTCAGTAAGTAAAAAAAACCTGAACACCGGATTTTCTTTTTATTTGAAGGTATTTTGTGGTATATCAATTTTACTTTCAGAAACCTCTTCCCAGACAATATGATAACGGCATGCTTCCAGAAGGTAACATTAGAAATGAGTTATTATGAATTTCATGCCCATGCATTTCTTTGATGAAAATACTGACTGTCTACTATAGCTGTGGGCACCTTGGAGCCCCACTGAACCATTGGATTCAGTGTGTACTATGATGTCGGAGAAGCACTGTGTATGGATAGAAGCACTGTCCACATTTGTCTTCTGCATTCTAGCTATCGCTTTTCTTTGGATTTTCTTTTTGTCCTACTGAAAAAAAACTACAGATGTCCAGGTCGCGAATTGCGGTAGTGTAATGGTTAGGGCACTCACTTTGCAACTGGAAAGTCCCGGATTCTCAGTCCCGACGCCGAGTCCAAACTAAAAAGTTTAATATAGGTAGTAACCATTCCTTTGCCAAGCGCCCGGATTAGAAACATAAGTTTCTTACAATTGAAAGTCCTGAGTGATGGCAGTCGTTGGCACAATGAAGAAGTCTCCGACCACTGCTAAGGTTTTGAATTTCTTGAATAGGTCAAAGTTTGTGGCCCTTCACTTACAGCTGGTGGATGAATCTATAGACCCTAGTTGGATTTTATGGGACACACACACACACACACACACACACACACACACACACACACACACACACACACACTTCCCTGATAAAGTGTAGATCTTGCGATAGTTACAAACCACTTGTTTGTTGACAGACACAGACAATGACCCATATAACGACAACAAAATCGGAGCTCAACATCACCACCGTAACCAGAAGCAAGGAGACGACTTCAGCCAGTGGAGTTAATATATTAGGTGATGTAGCAGTTTCAGTATATAGCATTTGGGTCTGTTTGATTTGAGTAAATACACGTATATATAGCAAATAAATTGTAAGGCAACTTTTGTAGCTCATTTATAATTTTCAGATCATCGTTTTGTCCGGCGTCCATCTACCCGTAAACGTTTACCATTTTCAACTTCTCATAAACCAATGGCCCATTTTCAACCAAACATCTGACAAGCATTGTTGGATTAAGGGGATTCATTTGTTTAAATGAAAAGTCACGCCCAATTTCAAGAGAAGATAATTAAAACTATTAAACATTGGTTAGGGTTATTAAAAAATTTCTTCTTTAGAAACACGGGGACAAAAAAGATGAAATTTATTTGAAAGTATCCTCGGTGTAAATCTAAATTCTAACCATGCCTCTTGGGTGGGATAGAGCCACAATAGGGGATCAAATTTTATTTGGGAATATATATAGGTAAAACCTTTCCTTTTAAAATATTCTTAAGATAGCATTATTAGCCATATTAATATGCAAGCATCCTTAGGTAGTGCAAATTCAAATGTTCAAATCTTGACCCCCCAGGAGTAGGATCAAGGGAAGTTAAAGTTTACATGGTCATGGAACCAATCTTTCAAAAGATTTCTAAGATAGCAGGAACATGATTAGTCATTCATTTGAAAGTCTCATTACGTAGGGTAGGTTTAATTTAGTCAAGTCATGGCCCCAAGAGGGTAGGGTGGGGTCGCAATAGAGATCAAACATTAATAAGGGAATATATAAGAAAAATCTTTTAAAAGCCCTATTCTCAAAAACAGCATGGTTGTGACTAGTTATATTAATACCCAAACATGTGCGGCCAGTTTACACAAATTACGATATGGTCCCCTGGGGTAGGGTTAGGCCACGGTAGGGCAACAGAAGGGCCTTAATTGGTAAATTTAATGATAAGTAAGCATCCTAAGCTAGTGTTTAGCTCATTAGCTCAAGTACGCTTTTCTAATGAAAGCTTTCTGACAGTGTCTAAATTGTTCAAAATAATGCCCCCAGGTTTTTTTTTATATGATATGGCATTTTATTATGATGTAAAGTACTTTTGAACGTGTTTAATACATGAAAAAAGTGCTCAAGAAATTTGGTACATAATAATAATAATAATAGGGTTTGTCCACTATTGGAGATCAAAGTTTTACATGGGAATATATAGGAAAATTCTTCTAAAAATACTCTAATAATCAACAGGACCATGGTTAATGATATCAATATGCAAGCATCCTCAGATAGTGAAGATTGTAAGTCCCAGGAGCCTGGGGTAAAGGCACAATAGGGGATCAGAGTTTTAAATAGTAATACGCATATATACAGTTGTGGGAACAATCTTCAGAAACACAATATTGGGTCATAATTTGCAAACATTCTCAAGGTGTGTGGATTCAATTAATTTTCTTCCTCAAATTATTGACCTTAGGGTTAGGGTTGGGCTACAATCGGGGATCAAATATATGTACACAGAAAACAGTATTGTCTTCACCGTTACATCGAAGCCCAATCTTTATCATATTGATACTGAAACATCCCCATGTTGTGTGGATTTAGAGGCCTTGTAAAGCTAGGGTGGGATCACAATATGGGGTCACAATATTTCATTGGAATAAAGAAGGGAAATCTTTAAAAAATCTTCTGAAGAATAACAGGGCTAAGGTTACTCAGGTGAGCATTGCAGTCCATGGGCCTCCTGTTATTTATCTCCATACTTGTGCTGATTATTTTTCGAAATCCTAGTGATCATGACTACTTGGGCTTATTGCTTTATTAGTTATTTACGAAAAAATAATTATCAAATCATATAGCCCTATAAACTGGAGTATCATTGATACAGGCCTCATTGTGGTGTCAACTTTGTTTGGAATTGCCGCCAGCAAGCTAGGAAGTCTTGTTAAACCATTCTTGGATTTCTTTTCTGCCGTCTCGCATCTTGTGATAATGGCCTTGAACTGGATCATTGTGTAAGTATATAGGATTTTATATTGCTTTGTCAGTACATATTTCTATAGTTATTCCGCATTGCATTCAGTTTTGAAAATACTAACTCATCATACTAAGTTTCTGTGTTCTATTCAGTACGACACCAATTGGAGTAGC
Source organism: Ostrea denselamellosa (assembly GCA_024699665.1). NCBI lineage: Eukaryota > Metazoa > Mollusca > Bivalvia > Ostreida > Ostreidae > Ostrea > Ostrea denselamellosa. Next base: position 19,716,554 of record JAMZEH010000055.1, read on the forward strand.
AAGCCTTATAGCCTCAGCCATCTTGAAAGTGATAAACTTGGAGGCCGTGTTTAACAGTTTAGGGATGTTCGTTCTCGCCCTTTCTGTTGGAATAGGATTTTATCTCCTTGTTTTGGTGCCTTTGTTGTATTTCATTGTAACGAAGAATAGTCCGTTCTATTACATCGCTGTGTCTCTGAGGGCCTGGATGACCGTGTTTTCTGTAGCAAGCTCGTTAGTTGTTTTTCTGTGTTAATAAGAGTAAAAGTGTTTTTTAAACGATATGAACAAAATGCTAGATATACACAAATACTAGTTAAATAATGTCATTGATAAGAAAGATAATGTTATTCAAGAATGATTACTGATGCTGGCAAATTAATTTCAATAAATGAATACCCGATTTCTGCAATTTGATTAAGTTTTCTTCTTTTAAAACAAAACATTTATATGAATCTGACAAAATTCTTTTTGAGATTTCTAATATTCTATTGATAGAGCGATTGGAATGCCAGAACTCTTGAAGGTGGTGGAAAATAAGTTACACGTGGATAAGAGAATCTCTCGGTACACCGTGCCACTGGGAGTGGCTCTGACACGTGCTGGCAGCACCCAGTTTATAACGTTGTCCTCTCTGTTCCTGATCAATTTAGAGGGTATCGTCCCCAACGCTGCTACCATTCTACTTGTCTGGTAGGTCAGATATTTGCTTTCTTTCAAATCACACTTGTGTTACATGTATACATTCAATTAAGGAGGAATAACACATCGTCATAATGGCTGACTTCCTATTGAAATATGAATGAAAATATAAATATCCGCAATACACGAACATATTCCTTTTAAATTCAACTGCCTAGCTGTAGATCATGCCTTCAAGTCTAGCTGAGGCTTTTATTTTTTCAGATTACTTTCTGCTAACTCAGAACGTTTTTTAACTAGATAAGGTAAAGAAAGTTTTGTACATTACCCCCCTTCCCCCACACTTTTCATTCAGGTCATATTTCTCTGGTGTACTATTCTTCCTTAAATCATCTCTCGTTTAATGATTAATTTCATCACTCGATGTCTGACGCTCGACTGTTGTCAGCACATGTAAACAATAACATTTTAATTCCCTCCAGAACAACTGAATTCTCAGATACCACACTTGGCACAAAAGCTCCCATAGTAGTCCTGCAGAAGTGTTCCCACTTTTGGACAGGTCCAAATTTTGGTATGACAGGCATATACAGAACTCTCATTACTTTTTGAATCAATATGAATTTCAGTATGATTGTCATGACATTTGATAAGACAAAATTTAGTTTTTCTCTAGAATGGCTGCACCTCCATGAATGGTACAACTATTCTTCTAGTGACCCCGCAGAAGTGCGAAGTTACGTTTTGGAGTGATTTGAAGTTACCTGAGACAAGAGCAACTTATGAAGAACATTTACATTGTCCAATGTTCAATTTTCCTGTTGTTATTATTTTTGAAGTGATCTGAAATTTGATATGGCTGCTATGGCTTTTTATGGTTGAAATTATTAAAATCAAGTCAGCGATTTGGAAATTTCAAGGGTTCATTGTTTACAAATTATATATATGATACAGACAACTGAAGATGCGAGGTTCAGAATTGAAGAAAGTGTGTGCATCTTATGTGCAAAGGGATATGGAGGAAAACACCAAAATGTTTTACTTGTAAATTTGGTTCTTTTGTTTCGTTGCTTGGCTGTTAAATTTTGTTTGTGTTTCATGTTACAGGCGTCCAACTAATTCAGTTGTCTTTACTGTTCTAGGATGTTGATTAAAAGTTGTCTAATACCCCCAGTTCTCTATGTTTCTTGTTACAGGTTTGTCTAATGTCTCCAGTTCTCTATGTGTCTTGTTACAGGTTTGTCTAATGTCTCCAGTTCTCTATGTTTCTTGTTACAGGTTGCCTAATGTCTCCAGTTCTCTATGTTTCTTGTTACAGGTTTGTCTAATGTCTCCAGTTCTCTATGTTTCTTGTTACAGGTTTGTCTAATGTCTCCAGTTCTCTATGTGTCTTGTTACAGGTTTGTCCAATGTCTCCAGTTCTCTGTGTTTCTTGTTACAGGTTGTCTAATACCTCCAGTTCTCTATGTTTCTTGTTACAGGTCGTCTAATACCTCCAGTTCTCTATGTTTCTTGTTACAGGTTTGTCTAATGTCTCCAGTTCTCTGTGTTTCTTGTTACAGGTTGTCTAATACCTCCAGTTCTCTATGTTTCTTGTTACAGGTCGTCTAATACCTCCAGTTCTCTATGTGTCTTGTTACAGGTTTGTCTAATGTCTCTAGTTCTCTGTTTCTTGTTACAGGTTGTCTAATGTCTCCAGTTCTCTATGTTTCTTGTTACAGGTTTGTCTAATGTCTCCAGTTCTCTATGTTTCTTGTTACAGGTTTGTCTAATGTCTCCAGTTCTCTATGTTTCTTGTTACAGGTTGTCTAATACCTCCAGTTCTCTATGTTTCTTGTTACAGGTCGTCTAATACCTCCAGTTCTCTATGTTTCTTGTTACAGGTTTGTCTAATGTCTCCAGTTCTCTGTGTTTCTTGTTACAGGTTGTCTAATACCTCCAGTTCTCTATGTTTCTTGTTACAGGTCGTCTAATACCTCCAGTTCTCTATGTGTCTTGCTACAGGTTTGTCTAATGTCTCTAGTTCTCTGTTTCTTGTTACAGGTTGTCTAATGTCTCCAGTTCTCTATGTTTCTTGTTACAGGTTTGCCTAATGTCTCCAGTTCTCTATGTTTCTTGTTACAGGTTTGTCTAATGTCTCCAGTTCTCTATGTTTCTTGTTACAGGTTTGTCTAATGTCTCCAGTTCTCTATGTGTCTTGTTACAGGTTTGTCTAATGTCTCCAGTTCTCTATGTTTCTTGTTACAACACTGATTTTGTTTATTACTGACTTTTAGCCATTGTAAATTTTGTGCTTTGTTTGTCGTAGGCTTTGTCAGCACCAGTTCTGATTTATCTCTTACAAGCATTTAATCACCATCAGATCAGTGTTTGTTTATTAAAGGCTTTCAATCACTATTAGTTTTGTGTTTGTCTGTAATAGGCTTTTAATCACCATCACATCAGTGTTTGTCTATTAAAGGCAATCACTATTTGTTTTATGTTTGTCTGTAATAGGCTTATAATCACCATCGCATCAGTGTTTGTCTATTAAAGGCAATCACTATTAGTTTTGTGTTTGTCTGTAATAGGCTTTTAATCACCATCAGATCAGTGTTTGTTTACTACAAGTTTTTACCAACCTTCAGTTTCGTGTTTACTTATTACAGGCTTTTAATCACAATCAGGTCTGTGTTTCCTTATTACAAACTTTTAATTACAGTTAGATCAATGTTTTTTGTTATAAGCTTTTAAATTACAGGCTTTGAATCACCGTCTGTTCACCGTCAGATCTTTGTCTATTACAGGCTTTTATTCACGATCAGGTTTGTGTTTGCTTATCACAGACTTTTAATCACCATCAGATCAATGTTTGTATTTTACACGCCTTTACATCATAGCATGTGTTGTCTTTTACAGGGTTTTAATTTTGTAGGATCTGTGTTTGCGTATTGCATGCTTTTCGTCACCATGAAAAGGCCAAGATAACTAACAGTACTCAATCTGGTAATCCTTATAGAAAATACAAATCAGAGAGATGAGCAAACACGAAACCCTGGTCATACCAGAGGAGGGATCAGGTGCCTAGGAGGAGTAAGCGTCCCCTTTCGACCGGACACACCCGTAGTGAGCCCTATATTCCGATCAGGTAAATCCGTAGTCAGAATCAGTGTGCCAAGGACGGCCTAACAATTGGTATGAATCACATCAGACAGCATTTGACTTAATGGTAAATTGTACTGGCAAACTAGATCGTTATAACGACCATAAAATTTGCAAAATGCTAACTTTAAACAAGACTGTATAAACCCCTTTTTCAGTGGCCCGCCTCGATTTAAAAATTGATCATATGCAGAACAACCTCTTGCGTATCGAATCAGTTGGGCAAAATACACACCATATGCAGCTGATGATGGAATATTGCCACATAAATAAGGGAAGGTGACGATGGAGTAATTGAAATCATCCCGTTTGTCATAAAGTTGAGTTCTTAGTTTGCCAGCGGCATCTATTTTCAGTGAAATATCTAAGGACGAAGCAGACGTGGATGACTCTGTGGTGTCTTTAATTTGAAGTTCACTGGGATATATCGAATCGACAAATGAATGAAAATGACCACTGTTAATAAACGTCGTCTATATATCTAAATGTCGAATTGACGGCCACAGGAAGTGATTTTTCTTCTCAGATAGAAGCTTTTGAATGAATTCTGCTTCATACGAATATAAAAATTGGTCAGCTAACAAAGGAGCACAATTCGTGCCCATGGGAATTCCAACAGACTGTTGGAAGACCTGATCACCAAAGACTACAAAAATATTTTCAATGAAGAGCTCTAGCATCTTTTTAATATCTTTTTCAGAGTACTTGTGCGTAGAATCAGAGTGGTGTTTAACAAAATAATAATTTTTGGGATGACCAATCACTAAATATGAAGATTTCCTTTTACCATTTTCGTTGACGAAGCAACTGTCTATGATTTCAAAAAGTCTAGTCTTTAATTTATCGTGAGGTTGTGGTTGTGTAAAGTGTTGCAAAATCATGCGTTTTAATGCTCTGAATTTGAGAAAAAAATTTGTGATTTCAAATTCATTAAAAAGTCTTTAGAATTTTTATCCCGTGAGGACCCGGGTTTCGAATAGGTCCTCAGCACCCCTAGCTTGTAGTTAGAGGCGACTAAATGGTACAGTCCTTCGGATGAGACCACAAAAAACCGAGGCCTCGTGTCATAGCAGGTGTGGCACGTTAAAGATCCTCCTTGCTCAAAGGCCGTAAGCGTAATTTTGCAGCCTTTCACCGGCAATGCTGACGTCTCCATGTGATTGAAAAATTCTCGAGAGCGACGTAAAACGATATATAAGCAATCAATCTTTAGAATTTTCAAGAATCCACATTTGATTTACACCACTTCTGGCATATGTAGTGGCACAGTACATTTGAAGTTTCTCCTTCTAAGCACTTAATATTTTCGCAAGGAGCAAAGATAGGGGCTTGGTAGAACATTTACTGGATCCAGCAACGTATCTTTGTTTGTTAGGGTTTTTGTGGAGTTTGAGGATCCAGTATAGGTATTGTAACTCATATTCATCCGCTTCATTGACTGGGATATTAAATGTATTTAAAACTGAAGCATGGTCTTGAAGAATTTCATCTTTGAAAGGGCAGTTGGAGTATACGTGCGATTAATAAATGTGGAATTAATGTCCAGTTCGTTTAGAATGCAGTTGTAATAATGAGCCTTGCAAACAAATATAATATTGTTGCCAGCTTTGTCAGCTGGAACCAAAACATATTCCTCATGTAATCTTTCTAACTTTTTTATCACTTCTGATATACTAAACACAGAAGAATAGATGGTACGCATTTTTGTTTTGACATGTCTGATACGGAATTTTAATATATCTCGTATACTTTTTATCCATTCAGACAAGGTATCAAGTTCTTTTTCATATTTAGCCCATCTTCTGGCATAATCTTCGACATAATTCATAATAGAGATAAAGTTCTGTCGCCAATTGAAAGACAGAGGTCCTCTGAATTTAGGACCTTTTAAAATAAGTGATTTTAGATCTTCATTTTTAACTATATGAACAGTACCAGTAATGACATGCCCAGCTGGACTATAGTTAAAGGAAGACGAAGAATAAGAACACATAGGTGAATTGAGTATAAAATAGTCTATATCTAGGCACCGTAAAGTTTGTTTGTAGGTAAAAAAGTTTGGATGCAATAGTGGAAGTATATCTGTAGGAAATACAAGATGTAGACTTGAACTTTTTATCTTTGTTTGTCTCTTACAAGCTTATAATCACGATCAGATATGTGTTTGCTTAATCATTACAGGCTTTAATCACCATCAGATCTGTGTTTGTTACTAACAAGCTTTAAATCATTGTCAAATCAGTGTTTGTTTATTACAGACTTTTAATTATCGTCAGATTTGTGATTGTACGTTACAGGCTTTCAATCACCATCAGATCTTTCTTTGTTATAGGCCGTGAATCACCGTCAGATCTGTGTTTTCTTATTACATGCATTTAATCGTCGGATCTGTGTCTGTTGCAGATTTTAATTACCGTCAGATATGTGTTTTTCTGTCAAAGACTTTTGATTACCGTCAGAAGTGGTGTAAATCAAATGTGGATTCTAAAAATTCTAGAGAACTTTTATCAAATTTGAAATTGCAATTTTTTTTTCAAATCAACATCAAAACCTATGCCTGTTCAACATTTTACATGACCGTTCCTCACGATAAATTAAAGACTAAACTTTTTGACATCATAGATGATTGCTTCTTTAACAAAAATGGGAAAAGGAAATATTCATATATAGTGACCAGTCTTCCATAAATTACTTTATTAAACGATACTCTAATTTCACGCACAAGTACTCTGAAGTTGAGAGTAAAGAGATGCTGGAGTTCCTCAGTGACATTATCTTCGTAGCTTTTTGGTGATCTGGTCTCTCAACAGCCTGCTGAAATTCCCATGGGCACAAATTGTGCTCATTTGTTAGCTTACAATTTTTATATTCTTACGAGGCAGAATTTATTCAAGAGCTTTTATATCAGAAGAAAACAATCTTTCTATGGCCTTCAACTCAACATTAAGATATATTGATCACGTTTTACCTATTTACAATAATCATCCCGTGAGGATCCAGGTTGTTTGAATAGATCCTCAGCACCCCTAGCTTGTCGTAAGAGGCGACTAAATGGTGCGGTCATTCGGATGAGACCGTAAAAGATCCCTCCCTGCTCAAAGGCCATAATTGCCGAGCATAGACCTAAATTTTGCAGCCCTTTACCGGCAATGGTGACGTCTCCATATGAGTGAAAGATTCTCGAGCGCGACGTTAAACAATATATAATCAATCAATCATTTACAATAATCATTTTCATTCATATATCTATTCGATACATCCCAGTGAATTCCAAATAAAAGACACCATAGAGTCCTATATATTGCTTCGTACTTATAGATGTTAACGGCAAACTGAACTTTATAACGAACGGGATGACTTCAGCTTCTCCATCGTCAACTTTCTATATTTATGTAACAATATTCCATTATCACATGCATATGTGTTTATATCTCTCAACTGGTTTGATACGCAAGAGTTTGTTCTGCGTATGATCAGTTTTTAAATGGCGATAGGCTACTGACTAACAAATTGATGTTAGAGGGGTTTCAACAGTTTCGTATAAAGTCAGTATTTCGAAAATTCTATGGTCGTTATAACAATTTAGTTTACTAGTGCAACCTGTCATTAAACCAAATACTGTCTGACGTGTTTCATGCCAATTGTTGGATCGTTCTTGAACTCTGATTCTGACTAGGGATTATTCCATTACCTGATAAAACATAGGGCTCGTGGCGGGTTTGCCAGGTCGACCGGGAATGCCTGCTCCTGCTAGACAATTGATCCAACCTCTGGTATATATCTAGGACTTTTTGTGTGCAACTCTATTTTTCACTTCTTATAAGAGTTATGAGATTGATCACTGTTCCTTATCTTCACCTTTTCATCTGTGTTTGTCACAGACTGTTAATATATTGAGACATTTAATCACCATCTGATGTGTGTTTGTCTGTTACAGGCATTGAACAACCATCAGATATGTGTTGGTCTGTTATAGTCTTTTAATCATCGTCAGGTGTATATTTTCTTAGCTTATTACAGGCATTTAATCACCGTCAGATCTGTGTTTGTCTTCTGTGTTTGTCTGCCACGGACATTTAATCATTATCAGATCTATGTTTGTCCGTTATAGGCTTTTAACCACCGTTAGTTCTCTGGCCATACCATCCATTCCCTCAGCAGGCATTGTTACTGTGCTGATTATTTTATCATCACTCAACATAAACATCACAAACATCGGCTTGTTGATGGCACTGGAATGGTATGAGTGAGTATCAGTTTTTTTTGTATCAACTGTTTTGAAAGTTTTGATTCTGGGATTGAGTATACAGGTTTTGTAATGAAGTTCAGGCTGGATGTCTTTTTGGTAATGTATGATTCATTTGCAATATTTACATATGTTGTAGCAATGTTAAATTGTAGCATATTTATTTTGATATTCATACCGAAATTTAAACAGCAACATCATTAGTTTCAGTATTGGTGTTCATAGTATGAAAACCGCGCGGATTTTGAAAATGACAAGGTAATGAATGTATAGATGTTGTGTATATTAGTTTAGCAGTAATTGGTATCGTTTAATTGGAAGATCAGAAAAATTATTGAAACTTCTACATTTTAATAGAACGTTCGTGGAAATTTTTGTATCGCTTATAAATTCAGTCGGGCAAGAAAAAAAAATTCACGAAATACAAGTGATTTAAAGTATTTTAATCTGTTTACTATAGAGATGCCAAGACACGTAATCCGAAATAAATGAAAGAACAAATCACCGTGTTGCTGATTTTAAAATGACCATCCGTAAAAATATCACAATGAGTTCCCTACCGTCAGTGAATATTTCAGTGAATTCATTCCTGACCCTAATACTCGTAACTTTAAAATTAGGTAAAATGTAGAGAATTGAAAGGAATTATATCTCTCTAATATGCTATAACGTTTGTACAAAATTGCAATTTGTTCCCTGTAGTGAAATCAAGTGGTGTAAGTTTGCGTCTGTTTGTCCGTCCGTCTGTCTTTCCGTCTGTTTTTCTGTTTTCAAATGATATCTCAAATATCATTTGAGCAATAGCAAACTTCGCGTGAAGAGTACCATTAGCGGGTAAATTGTCACTAGGTTACATGTCATAAGAAATGCATACTGGACGACCTCTCAGACACTTTTGAACTTACACATAGAGTCCCTTCCATTAAAGGATAACTATTAATGAAATGATGTCAAAATGTTAAAATTTGAAAATACCGTTCAGATGTTATCAACAATGATATTTGAGCTTTCGCACAGAAATTTCACTAGACAGTCTATGATAAACTCTTCTGTCTTTATTTCAAAAGGTAAACGTCACAGAATCACAGAAGGCGACATATTGTGTTACACTCACCTGGGCTGAAAGTTTATTATCTTTCGTCTGACATCCGTCCACCCTTCTGTCGGTAAACATTACACCCTTTGGACTCCTTTTCCAGAACCACTGCGCCAGTCTTAATCAAACTTGTCTTAAAGTATTATTTAGTAAAGGGAATTCAACACTATTCAAATAAAGGATCACACCATTTTCAAAAGGGAAATTATGAATGAATAGAGAAAATATGGTAATATTTTCTAAAAATCGCAAACACCATTAAACCAGAAAGGACAAAACTTAATGTGAAAGTTTCCTTAATAACTGTTGATTCATATTTATTCACATTATAGCTGCCTGAGGTAGAGTGGGGCCACAACAGGGAGTCAGTGTTTCATATGGGATATTCAGGAAAAAAACTTCTTAAAATCTGATCAAGAACAACAGTCATGAATAGTCATATTAATATGCAAGCATCTTCAGGTAGTGTTGATTCAGATTGTATAAAATCATAGCCCTGTAGAGTGAGGTGGGTTCACTATGGAGAAACATTCTTTTATAAGAATATACGTGGAAAGAAACTTTTTAAATCGTTTTCTCAGTAACATCAGTTCCATGACTAGGAATATCAAAAGGAAAACGTCGACAGATTAAAGTTTTTCCAAACCATGAACCCGCAGGTCTGCAATAGGGGATAATAGTTTTACGTAAAGATACATAGGAAAAGTCTTTAAACATTTTCTTTTCAAGACAAACAGGGCCATGATTAGTAGTATTGATATGCAAACATCATCATGTAGGTGTAAACTCAAGTTTCTTAAACCTACGACCCTGGGTGGTACGGTGGAGTCACAGTAGGTAAACACAGTTTTTTATGGTACATGTAATGTACTGGGGAAAACTTTGAATAGTTTCTCCCTATGAGTAATAGGGTCATGATTAGTCATATTAATATCAAACATCAAAAGACAGTGTAGATGCAAGTGTGTTCAATTTGTGGTCCCGGAGTATGGTGTGAGAAAACGCTTTATTCGAGAAATTATAGGGAACATTTATTAAAATTCTTACTACCAGCAGGACCATAATTTGTCATCATTCATATACAATTATTCTCAGAGAGTGCCCAATCTCCCCCCACACGGATAACCTTACGCAGTTTATCCGGGGGAGGGGGAAGATGGGGCACAATTATAATTCAAAATTTTATATGACAATATATGAGGAAATTTTTGTATACAAATCTCAACAAACCAGGGCCTTACTTTGTCCCCATTGATATATAACCATCTTCAGGTACTACAAATTCAATTTTATTCAAATCATGGATCGGGGGTAGGAGGGGTAGAATGGGGCCTCAAGAAACTGTAAAGGATGAAAATTTTTACATGGGAAGGTATCTATTTTACAATTTTCTCATTAAGAGCCATTGATTAAATGTATCAATATGTTATCATTCTAATGTAGTGACGCGCCGATATAAGTGAGAAAGTTTGTCATTTTACTTTCGGAAGGTCGGTGGTCTCTTCCAGGGTACATTGTATATGGGTTATTGCCTCCACCAATAAAAAGTGAACACCACCACATAACTGAAAAATTGTTGAGTATGGCGGAAAACAACATAACAATCAATAAATCAATCCAATGTAGTGCAGATTCATATTTGACTAGGAATTTTACTTGAGAATATATAGAAATAAAAAAAATATTTACAGGAGTCGCGTTAATAGGGCCACATTAAATCATATCAATATGCAAACATCCTCAGTTCTGGGGTTTTTTTCATGGCCATAAGGGTTGAGGTGGGACTAAAATCAGGGATCGACTTCTACATAAAATAAGAATATGTATTTAAATAGTCTTCTCCAGAACAGCAAAGCCGTATTGGTCATACTGCTAATATAGCACATGCAGTCCCATGTTGCGCGAATAACAGTTGAGTTAAATCACAACTCCATGTGGAGAAACGGAGGTCATTATATGGATAAAACATAAAATATGCCACAGCATGAAAGAGGTTGACGTCCTCTTCTGAATAGCAGGACTAAAATGATTCAGATGAGTGTTGTGGTCCTTTATATTTCTTTGATATCTTTGGTGATTTAGCAATAATGAAACATGTATGCAAACTCTTTCAAATGTGGTTTCCGTTTTACAAAAAAAATATATATACATCTAGAGACGGGACATAAATAAGATAAAGATCGAATGCGAGAAGAAATATAGCATGCATGTTTGCACCTTACTTTTCATGTTATAATGTGAAGTATACTTTGTATTCCAGAGATTGTCTAATCCGAAAATATCATATAAATCATATCGTATAAATGTATATTCATGAATATATATTTATATATCAATGGGTTTCAAGTTATATCTTAGATATGCAATTAAAAACTAAATTGTTATTTTTGTAGTGACAGAATTAGGTCAACTAATAATGCCAATTCTATTGTTATGGGGGCAGTCATTGCGGACAAGTTCTGTAAGTCCCACCTACCTCCAATGGACTCAGGGGCGGACGGCGAAATCAGAGAGGTGGATGTCATTCCGGAGGACGATTTTCAGAAAAGTTTGTCAACAGAAAATGTTTGAATGACTGAAGTCTCGTGTAATGTAACACGTGTGTAGTGGCGTGTAATGTAACACGTGTGTAACACGTGTATCTTCAGGTTTTGATATCATTATCCCTGATCGTGGGTTTTCAATTTATTATATATATATATATATATATATATATATATATATATATATATAATGAAATATCATTTAAGCATGCAAGGAAAGTTTCAAAATCACGAGTTTACAAACAATGCATTCGTACATAATTATTTTAACGACAATTATAGTTAATATCAATTGCAGTTGAACAGGGAAATTTTATTTCTATTACTCTATCATTATACACTCTTGCTAGCTCTCTTTAAAAAAATCGTCCAGATTTATGAGATATCTGAAAGTTAAATCAATTCAATGGGAACCTTGTACAGTATGCATTTAGCATCACAATGAAAAGGCTAAGATAACTAACAGTATTCAATCTCGTAATTCTTATAGAAAATACAGATCAGAGGGATGGGCAAACACGGACCCCTGGTCATACCAGAGGTGGGATCAGGTTCCTAGGAGGAGTAAGCATCCCCTTTCGACCGGTCACACCCGCCGTGAGCCCTATATTCCGATCAAGTAAACGGAGCAATCCGTAGTCAGAATCAGTGTGCCAAGGACGGCCTAACAATTGGTCTGAAACACATTAGACAGCATTTGACTTAATGGTAAGTTGTACTGGCAAATTAGATCGTTATAACGACCATAAAAGTTGCGAAATGCTGACTTTAAACGAGACTGTACAAATCCCTGTAACATTAACTTCTTTGTTAGTAGCCCGCCTCGATTAGTTAACAATGTTAGTGTTTAATACTCATGAAAATTAAAATAAACAATTTTACAAGTTAATTACCAACATTGTTGAATCATTTTATGGAATTGTATTTTGATTGAATGACCCCGTTTGACCCAGGGTCTTCAGTTTTCATTTCTTGAAAAAAAAAATTGTTTTATGTCTCTTCGACATTTTCTCAGCTTGTATTGCTTACCAGGTGTTGGTGAAGTACCACGTTTGACTTGTGCATTACACTTGGGGCTGCACCGACGAGAGTTATACATGTATATTGCAACAACGTTTGCCGCAACACGTCATATCCGGTTGTTTTCATCAGACCGGATTCTGAATGAACACTGTTTCATCCAGGTCTAAAACATAACCCACTCAAGCTATTCGGAAAAACAAATTCCGGTATGGTTTTGAGTTTACAATAACTGAGGTAATATCGAGTTTTCGCAACAAGGGTCGTGCTAACAGACCTAGGCCTACTAATCGCAAAACACCAGAATGAATAGCAATGGAAGTAGCCTGAGTTTCTGAGTGAGCTACGTTTTAGATTACAACGTATCGCGAAATCATCCTAGTACGAAGCGGTTGGCGAAGTAGTAGTTATAACTAAAATGAATTTTGATTAAATAGAAGAGAGAGAGAGAGAGAGAGAGAGAGAGAGAGAGAGAGAGAGAGAGAGAGAGAGAGAATATCATAATTTGAAACGTCAAAGTATGATTGCTCTATGATTGCTTACCTAGGTAAAAGAGAGTGTATCGTGGAATATATGCCGAGACCCTGTGACTTCTGGGAACTTCCCTATATGGTGTTATCCTTTAATCCCTCACTCTCCCAGCCTTATTTTCCATACCTGGACCCCATTTTTATTTTGACACCTTTGTTGTGGTTGGATTTTAAGTTTTATTAGATCTTTTGAAATGGTTGCTGTCAAAGTCCTCCCCCCCCTCCCCACCCAACCCTAAAAAAAACCAAACAAACAACTTGAATTGTCCTAAGATGCTGAAAGATTTAAGTTTTATTTTCTGCATTTCTCTTCAAAGAAATAAAAATACTTGCGCGGAAGAGATGACGATAGGTATGACACCCTTGGTGTCTTTTAACATGGAGTATAGTAATACCGGAGAATAGTGTTGCTTTATGAACTACGTGTAGATTTGAGTAGCAAAATCACTCATCATTCAATAACCACCTGCTTTGCGTACCCATTTTACAGGATGGAGAAATGAGTACCAGTTATACTTCTCCACCTCGTCCTATTATGCTGTGCGAGCTTCAATAGATCATGTCATTTGTACTCCGTGTTCCCTCTATATCTGAATTTGTCTATCTACATGCCTGTGTAATGGATTCCACCGTTGTTTTGTAGTGAGTTGGTGATTGATGTTCTTGGTTTACACAGTTTGTGTGCATGCCAAAACTTTCTCGGACAGCCTAAACGATTAGAAACATTACGTTGTCAATTATATTCGGTTTGTCGAATGTTGCTAATGAACTTAATTTCACAGCGCCTACAGTCTCGCAAGTATTTGCGTTCTGCATCAAATCAAATGTTGCCAAATGTTACTAAGGAGTATATGTTTATAACGTACTGGAGGGGTTGTCTTTAAAATTATGAAACTATCAAAGAGAATGGCATTTAAAAGGACATGCGTGACGTATTTCAATGTTATATAATTGTTTTGTTATATTTCCAGCATTATTCACTGGCATTCTATCTTTCTTCTACAATGGTATATTACCATTTCTATTTTCGAGTTAGCATATCTTGATAGTTCCTGGTTGTTGCAAGTAACAATGTAAAGTTAGCTCTAATATGAAAGATGTACAGACATTGATGTAGCAAAGAAGTAGAAAAAAATATTTGGAACAATCGGGTATCGAATCTGAGACCCTTGCATTTCTAGTTGGGTGATCGGAAAGAACTACATAGACTAATATACAATACATGGTAATATTACTAAATATAAAAGTTAAACCTATTTTGGAAATCATATAAGAACTCTTCATGTAGAGAAAATGTCAGAAACGTCGCGTATGTCCTTAAGAAATGAAAAGGCGAAGATAAAGAACAGCGATCAATCTCATAAATACCACACAGAAATCCGGGCAAATTGCGAGGCTTCACGTTCCGGTACATTTCACGAAGCACAAGCATGCCGGGTGAAACGATCCACTTCATACCCACAGGTATTTTCATTATATTCTACTTTCATTTCTGTCGGAATTCTAAACCATTAAACTAAATGTACTATTTTTGTATTTATGCGCGCATTGTTTACAGCTGCAGCGCGTTCATAAGGAAATGTCATAAGCAAAATCATTGAAAATTCAAATTTTAGAGAATGTGTGTTTTAATCTGTTTGCGTTTTAAGTAACTCATATAACGAAGACAGATATTGATTCAAACTGTCTATTTGTCTGTTCATTTGCCTTTTTGTAGGTCTATGCTGCAGAGTGATTCTTTTAGAAACAATTTTGTAACCATTTCGATTTATATTGAATTCCATCAATATGAAATACAAACCATGTCAGAGAACCCTTTCTGTAACGTATCAGAATGTGTTAGGTTATCTAATGTTTCACATAACAATAATCAGATTTTCTGTTTCAAAATGGACATTGAATCAGAAAGTGTATTTTGGATTTCTTACAGGAATGTATTTGCCCCAAGTTGCGGAAGGTAATTGCTCATATCTTTGCAATGACGACGAGATTATTGACTGTTATTAGGCAGGGAAAAAAATTAATCAAGCATCAAATACATGGTAAAAACAAAACTATTTGAAGATAACGAACAAAGATCAATCTCATGAATACCATATAGAATACGAAATTGAGAGTAGGACAAACGCGGACCTCTGGACATATCAGAAGTGGGATCAGGTGCCTGGGAGGAGTAAGCATCCCCTGTTAAACATAAAAACTATATAAAGTAAGCCATTTAGACACAGTCATGTTTTTATATCGAAGCTCCTTTTTACTTACATTGGTCCTTCAATACAATTATAATTTATTCTGGCAGGCTAAGGGTATTGTTCACATTTCAGATAACATCCCACTGTATTGGAGAAAATCCCACTGTATTAAGTAGCTTTCATCTTTAAGGAAATAAAATAGATACTTATATGTATAATGTATTTAACTATAAAGAAAATAGCTATTTCAAATTTTAATGAATATTGTTTTAAAAAGTAACTATGAATATAGAAAAGAAATACAGCGTACGACAAAGAGAAAATAAACTCTGATGACTTGAAACCATTAAGATGATGTGTCCCTTTCAGCATAATAATAAATAGTAGGAGTTAAAGGATTACATACACCGAAAATTATTATTGGGCTAAAAACTATTTATCAAAATCGTGATTAAATATATGCAATTCATTAGGTTTAATAGAATAATCAAATAACACTGAATGATTGCTTTGGATATCTCTACGAGGGTTGATTGATATGTTGTGAGCCTTGTATTGAGGGATGTTAGCATTGATGTCCTTTTTCAGTCCTACTATTCCCTGACTAATTTAGGCTGTGTACCCGAAGATTCACTCCATCAGACTTCCATATACTTCCAAAACTGAAAATGGCCATTTCCGGTACCCACTTTCAGTCAGATGATGATGTCATACATGCAGTGGAAGGCTTTCTGAACGGTCAAGAAAAGGATTCTTTAAAAGTGGCATTGAAGTCCTTAAACATCGCTGGCAAGTGCACAGAAAATGAAGGGGATTATGTTGAAAAATAATGCAATATGTCCACCAAAATTCAAACCCGTGCCTATGAGGCTCAAAACATATCAATCAGCTCTCGTAATTATTTTTTTTTTATTCTATAACGTAGGCCCGCAGTAAATCAGAGTCGTATTTTGAAAACCATAAAATATAAACGTTTGCCTCCTGGCGGCCAATGATAAAGCTGGTTGACTTCTGAATCCTGGGAATTTATCAATTAACGCGTCATTTTGCTGACGTCTGAAAACTTCATGAATAAACGACCCGCATAGTCAACCCTGTGAACTTTGTGTAAGGAGAGGATACTGGGATCATAGTGCTTGTTATTGAGCTACATTGTGTTAAACTTGACATTTTCGCATTTAGAATATTCGTTTAAACTTCTCTCTGTTGGTCTCAACACAATAAAAGCAACACAAATCGATCATTACATAAGTGAATTCATGTTTTTTTTTAACAATATAGATTTAAAAAGGTTAATTTTTGTAGATTGGAAAGAAATAATTAACTTTTTGTATAAAATTACAATACGGAAAAATTCATCATGTAGAATAAATTATGTACTAGCAGTATTGTGCGTTTTAAGATTGCACTTAAGTTACAGTCTTGATTCGAAATTCAAGATGAAACTTGCATGTATAAAATTGGGGGTTACAGATCAAAATTTTGTTTATTGGTGAAAATACTAAATTTTCATATAAAAGTTCGGGTAAAATGATATAAACTTATTTCAGAATCGGTGTTATATTTAATAAATGAATGAATTTACAACATTTGAGTTGATGGATTAAAATTAGCTTATCTCCTTTGCATGAACGATCAAAATAAAAAAAAAACATTTTCATAATTACATCTATTTAAACAATAGCATGCTTTCTTTATTTTATTATCATTATTATTTGGTGATAAAGGTAGCTAGCATTGCTGAAAAAAGAATTGATAACCCGTCAGGGCCCCCGTATGATCGATAGGTGAACTGCTATTGTGAGCACCTAGCCTACAGATCTAATAACTGGAAAAATTCCAATGACTTCATAATGAACGAGTGTATAAATCGTTAATTACATTACGTGACAACTTCTCAATACGAGAATAAAATAAAAACATCATTTACGGAATCCTCAACACGGATGTTTCAAAGCGAATAAACATTCATTCATAGAATATAGAATATCCTCAGTTTTGGATTTCCCTCCAGAAAGACGTGACGAAAGAAGAGGTTCGATAAGACCTATTTTGGCCCCTGTTAGAAACCAGTACGATTGATAATATTCATATATATATATATATATATATATATATATATATATATAAATGCATAACCCACATTATATTCACATGGCCTAAAATGTATCCGAAGAGCCTGTCTCAAACCAATTAATAGGGTTAGGGTTATGACGATTATCTGCATACTGTTAACCATTCAAGAATATTGCCGGAAAAAGATTTACGGTAAACTGTAAAACGACTAAGAGTAAAACGAAAGTAGTGCAAGTAAAGTCAGGACATGATCGCTTACTGACTGTCTACAGGAACCCACGTGACTAAACAGCTCCATCAATTATTCATAGAGTTGTCATGCAGGGTAACTGAATCTTCCCAGAACTGACCATCAGGAAGTCCTCCCCTGACTTCTGGGGTACTAGTCCAGAGTCGCAAATCACCAAGGAGTTTTCAACATAAAAAATATGTGTTGATTCCATAATCTCGAAAAATCATTTTCCCTCAATATCCAGATGTAGAAAACATTCGTTTAATGTATCTTCCATACATACGAGAGCTGTTCAATATGTAATATGTATTGTACCACAGCGCGATAACGCTTTGCGCAATTTCGTGGATGATGATATTCTTGAATAGCTCTATTCAATACGTTTCCAACAGTATAAACACAAGCCTTCAGCTCCACATAGTTTTAAAATTATTTTCATTTCAATAAAGCCAGTCGTTGATCAGTGTTGTAAAAATGGTTGGGAAACGGGTTGAGAATACTGAAGAAATTAGAGCTTATATAAAAGTTCGCACAAACCTCGGTCATTCAGTAATGCAGATTTTTACTGAACTGGGTCCGATAAGGTATCTTATGAGACAGTTCGGAGGTGGAGAAAAACATTCCTGACTGGCATAGAGACCGTCAAAGATGCCGCAAAATCTGGTCGACCTGTGACTAACATGCAAGGCAAATATCTCAAAAGTCTGGGAAATAATTGAAAGTGATGGAAGGTACACGATACGAGATATTACCAAAGCTGTTGGCATATCGCTATCACGGGTGCATTTCATTTTGAAGCGTATTTTGAAAGTACGTGAGATTTCTGCCAGATGGATACCTCATATATTGACAGATGACCAAAAACGGGTACGAGTACAAACCGCTAAGCAATTGCTCAAAATGTTTCCCAAATTCAATCAAAGACAATTTGCAAACATTGCTACTGGTGACAAAACATGGGTTCACTATTACGAACCAGTAAGAAATATTGGAAAGAAAATATGGCTAACTAAACACGGAAGGTCTGTAATTGCCAAAAGAACCATAAGCACAAAGAAGGTTTTTTACTGCATATTCTTCTCATGTGATGGTATAACCGTAAAAATTCCGTTGTCGAAGGTCAGTATTTCCGAGATATTATACTAAATTAACTCAAGAAATATTATCAAAAACGACGCCCTGTGTCAGGATTTAAGCATGCTCGTCTAATTCATGATAATGCTCCATCACATACATCTGAGCTTATGAAGCAATTTTTGAAGTCGTAAAAGGTTACCGTCATACCCACCATACTCTCCAGATCTAGCCCCCTGAGATTGTTTCCTTTTCCCAAAACTTTAAAAGTTCTTATCTGGTCGTCGTTACAAGTCCCAACAAGCCCTTGGCTCAGCCATCAGTCAGTGCCTCTGAGGTCTACCTAAATCAGCATACTATAACGCATTTCAGAAATGAATTCAGAGATTGAAATTATGTATTTCAAATCGCGGAGAATATTTTGAAGGGATGTAATGTTCCTTTCACTATTTGAGTTATGAGTTATGCTTTTGAGATATCGTACAATACACATTGCATATCGAACAATCCTCGTAGATTTCTTGTGACAAACACGTTCTTTTGATACCAAAGCTTTTGACCTTGTATTTTGACCAGCTTTTGAAAAAGGTTAACCTAGGCATTATCTCCTGAACTTTTTAAGGTAAGGCTTTCATATTTTGTTGATAGATTTCTTATGGCAAGATGTTATATATCATAAATTGTACTTCGTTTACGGCGTGACATTGGGAGCTACCATAATTATATGGGTGAACATTTTAATGGGAATAAAAATTAAAAAACCTACAACAGCTGAACACCAGCAGGGACAAGGTGACGCTGGAGAGACACACCCGATGAATAAACTACAAGGGGTTCACCCAAGCAGTGAGCAGTAAATGCTGGAACCCGATCTCTTGGACGTTATATTAAAATTGTCATCCGTGTACATTATATTTGTTTGTTTGTTTGTTTGTTTATTGCTCAGGCGGCTATAAACAAACAAACAAACAAACAAACATTATATTTGTATATACGTTTGTGAAAATCATAGATATGTACATTTACCTTATTTGCAAGTTAGAGCATGTTAAATGCATATTTGTAAATGCCCCAGCGTCTATCTATTTGACATTGAATGTGGCATTATTACATTGATGTATGTGTTATAGCACGCTGTGTTTGAGAAATTTATTACTCACTCAACATTCCAATAAATGTTATTAGTAAGAAATAGAACGTTTAGAAATGCCTAAAATACTGATAATAATGTTTGAATGTTTGTTCCTCTATAAAATGAATTAGAATTAAAATTAAAAAGTGTCCTTATAGGAGTTATGAGATTGATCCCTGTTCGTTATCTTCACCTTTGCATAATTACATATACAATACAGAGAAAGTATATTGGTGGATCCAGGGATTTGTTTAAGAATTTTATAACATTTCTATATAAAACTTTAAACTGAATTCAGTCGCCGGATAGCTGAAAAATTGCTCAGGCGACTATAAATAAAACAAACAAACAAACAAACTTAAACTGAATTTGTGGTCTTAACCTCAGTTGTCAATGTGTTGTTTTTTGTTTTTGTTTTTAGAAAAATGGTGGTGGGCGAGGGTGCTAGTCCATATTCCGACCCCTACATTGAATTTGACAGAGGACATTCAGACAGATTTATCACAGTACTGTTTCTTTATTGAGTCGTTATCCTACCAAATGTCACCGATGTTTTGCCTAAAGTAAATCAAAATCAGAAAAACAGAGCTTTAGTGACAACTTCGTTGAAGATGAATCAGCACGTCAATATTCTCGTAAATGTTTGGATTTCGATGGTTCTAGGTTCAACACTGATAACATAAAACATCCATGATCGACGTTTTCGTTATCGTCGATCTTTCGTCACGTGTTTTCAGTAATCGTGATAACTTTTCATTTTGATGTATATATGCCCCATGGACTCAATAATATACCAATGAACAAGTGAAGATATCGAACAGTGATTAATCTCATAAATCCTATAAATAATGCGAAATCAAGAGAAGGGCATATGTGGAAATTTGTAATATTACACCGCATTCCACACGTAATGAAGGGTTTAGAAATCTCATCATTTTTTCTTACAGCTTTTCTGAATCTTTTCCTGTTCAGTGAAATACAGGTAATGTATCAAAATATTTAGGTTCTTAGTATTATGTGGTTACAAAACGTCTAGGTTCTAAATATTATGGGGGTACAAAACGTCTAGGTTCTAAATATTACGGGGGTACAAAACGTGTAGGTTCTAAATATTATGGGGGTACAAAACGTGTAGGTTCTAAATATTATGGGGGTACAAAACGTGTAGGTTCTAAATATTATGAGGTTACAAAACGTGTAGGTTCTAAATATTATGGGGGTACAAAACGTGTAGGTTCTAAATATTATGGGGGTACAAAACGTGTAAGTTCTAAATAGTATGGGGGTACAACATATCTAGGTTCTAAATAGTATGGGGGTACAAAACGTCTATGTTCTGAATATTATGGGGGTACAAAACGTGTAGGTTCTAAATATTATAGGGTTACAAAATGTCTAGGTTCTAAATATTATGGGGTACAAAACGTCTAGGTTCTAAATATTATGGTTGTACAAAACGTCTAGGTTTTAAATATTATGGGGGTACAAAACGTTTAGGTTTTAAATATTATAGGGGTATAAAAGCAATGAAAACATGGAGTAATCCGTATAATTACACTTCCTCTCCATTATACAAATAAATCCTTATTCTATATTTGCTTTTTTTATAGGCTGCTCAAGAGCACGATCTGTTCGGATATGCATTTTCAAACTGTGCATACGTTTCTATGGAATTGATGTGCTTTAATGCATTTTTAAAAAGCATTTCCGAAATTTATGTAATGCGTACTTATTTGGGGTTGGAAATTTTATTACAAAAGTAATAAAACATTATAGTTGTCAATTTGTACCTCGTTTGTTTCGGGCTCAGTTTATGCCATTTATTAACTATCTATTCATTCATCATAACATGCTACAAGGCAACACTACTTTTTTGCGGTTTCATACAATTAATAATATATTCAAGTGATTTTGAGGTGATAAGGGGCGTTGAGTCCAGACAAATGAAAACTCTGTTATACATAATATAAATGTGCATATATGCCTTTAAAGTCGTTATCTTTTTGCGTAAACGTGTTTTTACTAACTAATGTTGATTACTATAGCAATTGAAATTAATAATGTCTTTTAACATGGAGTATAGTAATACCGGAGAATAGTGTTGCTTTATGAACTACGTGTAGATTTGAGTAGCAAAATCACTCATCATTCAATAACCACCTGCTTTGCGTACCCATTTTACAGGATGGAGAAATGAGTACCAGTTATACTTCTCCACCTCGTCCTATTATGCTGTGCGAGCTTCAATAGATCATGTCATTTGTACTCCGTGTTCCCTCTATATCTGAATTTGTCTATCTACATGCCTGTGTAATGGATTCCACCGTTGTTTTGTAGTGAGTTGGTGATTGATGTTCTTGGTTTACACAGTTTGTGTGCATGCCAAAACTTTCTCGGACAGCCTAAACGATTAGAAACATTACGTTGTCAATTATATTCGGTTTGTCGAATGTTGCTAATGAACTTAATTTCACAACGCCTACAGTCTCGCAAGTATTTGCGTTCTGTATCAAATCAAATGTTGCCAAATGTTACTAAGGAGTATATGTTTATAACGTACTGGAGGGGTTGTCTTTAAAATTATGAAACTATCAAAGAGAATGGCATTTAAAAGGATATGCGTGACGTATTTCAATGTTATATAATTGTTTTGTTATATTTCCAGCATTATTCACTGGCATTCTATCTTTCTTTTACAATGGTATATTACCATTTCTATTTTCGAGTTAGCATATCTTGATAGTTCCTGGTTGTTGCAAGTAACAATGTAAAGTTAGCTCTAATATGAAAGATGTACAGACATTGATGTAGCAAAGAAGTAGAAAAAAATATTTGGAACAATCGGGTATCGAATCTGAGACCCTTGCATTTCTAGTTGGGTGATCGGAAAGAACTACATAGACTAATATACAATACATGGTAATATTACTAAATATAAAAGTTAAACCTATTTTGGAAATCATATAAGAACTCTTCATGTAGAGAAAATGTCAGAAACGTCGCGTATGTCCTTAAGAAATGAAAAGGCGAAGATAAAGAACAGCGATCAATCTCATAAATACCACACAGAAATCCGGGCAAATTGCGAGGCTTCACGTTCCGGTACATTTCACGAAGCACAAGCATGCCGGGTGAAACGATCCACTTCATACCCACAGGTATTTTCATTATATTCTACTTTCATTTCTGTCGGAATTCTAAACCATTAAACTAAATGTGCTATTTTTGTATTTATGCGCGCATTGTTTACAGCTGCAGCGCGTTCATAAGGAAATGTCATAAGCAAAATCATTGAAAATTCAAATTTTAGAGAATGTGTGTTTTAATCTGTTTGCGTTTTAAGTAACTCATATAACGAAGACAGATATTAATTCAAACTGTCTATTTGTCTGTTCATTTGCCTTTTTGTAGGTCTATGCTGCAGAGTGATTCTTTTAGAAACAATTTTGTAACCATTTCAATTTATATTGAATTCCATCAATATGAAATACAAACCATGTCAGAGAACCCTTTCTGTAACGTATCAGAATGTGTTAGGTTATCTAATGTTTCACATAACAATAATCAGATTTTCTGTTTCAAAATGGACATTGAATCAGAAAGTGTATTTTGGATTTCTTACAGGAATGTATTTGCCCCAAGTTGCGGAAGGTAATTGCTCATATCTTTGCAATGACGACGAGATTATTGACTGTTATTAGGCAGGGAAAAAAATTAATCAAGCATCAAATACATGGTAAAAACAAAACTATTTGAAGATAACGAACAAAGATAAATCTCATGAATACCATATAGAATACGAAATTGAGAGTAGGACAAACGCGGACCTCTGGACATATCAGAAGTGGGATCAGGTGCCTGGGAGGAGTAAGCATCCCCTGTTAAACATAAAAACTATATAAAGTAAGCCATTTAGACACAGTCATGTTTTTATATCGAAGCTCCTTTTTACTTACATTGGTCCTTCAATACAATTATAATTTATTCTGGCAGGCTAAGGGTATTGTTCACATTTCAGATAACATCCCACTGTATTGGAGAAAATCCCACTGCATTAAGTAGCTTTCATCTTTAAGGAAATAAAATAGATACTTATATGTATAATGTATTTAAGTATAAAGAAAATAGCTATTTCAATTTTTAATGAATATTGTTTTAAAAAGTAACTATGAATATAGAAAAGAAATACAGCGTACGACAAAGAGAAAATAAACTCTGATGACTTGAAACCATTAAGATGATGTGTCCCTTTCAGCATAATAATAAATAGTAGGAGTTAAAGGATTACATACACCGAAAATTATTATTGGGCTAAAAACTATTTATCAAAATCGTGATTAAATATATGCAATTCATTAGGTTTAATAGAATAATCAAATAACACTGAATGATTGCTTTGGATATCTCTACGAGGGTTGATTGATATGTTGTGAGCCTTGTATTGAGGGATGTTAGCATTGATGTCCTTTTTCAGTCCTACTATTCCCTGACTAATTTAGGCTGTGTACCCGAAGATTCACTCCATCAGACTTCCATATACTTCCAAAACTGAAAATGGCCATTTCCGGTACCCACTTTCAGTCAGATGATGATGTCATACATGCAGTGGAAGGCTTTCTGAACGGTCAAGAAAAGGATTCTTTAAAAGTGGCATTGAAGTCCTTAAACATCGCTGGCAAGTGCACAGAAAATGAAGGGGATTATGTTGAAAAATAATGCAATATGTCCACCAAAATTCAAACCCGTGCCTATGAGGCTCAAAACATATCAATCAGCTCTCGTAATTATTTTTTTTTTATTCTATAACGTAGGCCCGCAGTAAATCAGAGTCGTAGTTTGAAAACCATAAAATATAAACGTTTGCCTCCTGGCGGCCAATGATAAAGCTGGTTGACTTCTGAATCCTGGGAATTTATCAATTAACGCGTCATTTTGCTGACGTCTGAAAACTTCATGAATAAACGACCCGCATAGTCAACCCTGTGAACTTTGTGTAAGGAGAGGATACTGGGATCATAGTGCTTGTTATTGAGCTACATTGTGTTAAACTTGACATTTTCGCATGTAGAATATTCGTTTAAACTTCTCTCTGTTGGTCTCAACACAATAAAAGCAACACAAATCGATCATTACATAAGTGAATTCATGTTTTTTTTAACAATATAGATTTAAAAAGGTTAATTTTTGTAGATTGGAAAGAAATAATTGACTTTTTGTATAAAATTACAATACGGAAAAATTCATCATGTAGAATAAATTATGTACTAGCAGTATTGTGCGTTTTAAGATTGCACTTAAGTTACAGTCTTGATTCGAAATTCAAGATGAAACTTGCATGTATAAAATTGGGGGTTACAGATCAAAATTTTGTTTATTGGTGAAAATACTAAATTTTCATATAAAAGTTCGGGTAAAATGATATAAACTTATTTCAGAATCGGTGTTATATTTAATAAATGAATGAATTTACAACATTTGAGTTGATGGATTAAAATTAGCTTATCTCCTTTGCATGAACGATCAAAATAAAAAAAAAACATTTTCATAATTACATCTATTTAAACAATAGCATGCTTTCTTTATTTTATTATCATTATTATTTGGTGATAAAGGTAGCTAGCATTGCTGAAAAAAGAATTGATAACCCGCCAAGGCCCCCGTATGATCGATAGGTGAACTGCTATTGTGAGCACCTAGCCTACAGATCTAATAACTGGAAAAATTCCAATGACTTCATAATGAACGAGTGTATAAATCGTTAATTACATTACGTGACAACTTCTCAATACGAGAATAAAATAAAAACATCATTTACGGAATCCTCAACACGGATGTTTCAAAGCGAATAAACATTCATTCATAGAATATAGAATATCCTCAGTTTTGGATTTCCCTCCAGAAAGACGTGACGAAAGAAGAGGTTCGATAAGACCTATTTTGGCCCCTGTTAGAAACCAGTACGATTGATAATATTCATATATATATATATATATATATATATATATATATATATATATATATATATAAATGCATAACCCACATTATATTCACATG
This sequence comes from Ostrea denselamellosa, assembly GCA_024699665.1. Classification (NCBI taxonomy): domain Eukaryota; kingdom Metazoa; phylum Mollusca; class Bivalvia; order Ostreida; family Ostreidae; genus Ostrea; species Ostrea denselamellosa. Next base: position 19,742,511 of record JAMZEH010000055.1, read on the forward strand.
GCCTAAAGGGTATCCGAAGAGCCTGTCTCAAACCAATTAATAGGGTTAGGGTTATGACGATTATCTGCATACTGTTAACCATTCAAGAATATTGCCGGAAAAAGATTTACGGTAAACTGTAAAACGACTAAGAGTAAAACGAAAGTAGTGCAAGTAAAGTCAGGACATGATCGCTTACTGACTGTCTACAGGAACCCACGTGACTAAACAGCTCCATCAATTATTCATAGAGTTGTCATGCAGGGTAACTGAATCTTCCCAGAACTGACCATCAGGAAGTCCTCCCCTGACTTCTGGGGTACTAGTCCAGAGTCGCAAATCACCAAGGAGTTTTCAACATAAAAAATATGTGTTGATTCCATAATCTCGAAAAATCATTTTCCCTCAATATCCAGATGTAGAAAACATTCGTTTAATGTATCTTCCATACATACGAGAGCTGTTCAATATGTAATATGTATTGTACCACAGCGCGATAACGCTTTGCGCAATTTCGTGGATGATGATATTCTTGAATAGCTCTATTCAATACGTTTCCAACAGTATAAACACAAGCCTTCAGCTCCACATAGTTTTAAAATTATTTTCATTTCAATAAAGCCAGTCGTTGATCAGTGTTGTAAAAATGGTTGGGAAACGGGTTGAGAATACTGAAGAAATTAGAGCTTATATAAAAGTTCGCACAAACCTCGGTCATTCAGTAATGCAGATTTTTACTGAACTGGGTCCGATAAGGTATCTTATGAGACAGTTCGGAGGTGGAGAAAAACATTCCTGACTGGCATAGAGACCGTCAAAGATGCCGCAAAATCTGGTCGACCTGTGACTAACATGCAAGGCAAATATCTCAAAAGTCTGGGAAATAATTGAAAGTGATGGAAGGTACACGATACGAGATATTACCAAAGCTGTTGGCATATCGCTATCACGGGTGCATTTCATTTTGAAGCGTATTTTGAAAGTACGTGAGATTTCTGCCAGATGGATACCTCATATATTGACAGATGACCAAAAACGGGTACGAGTACAAACCGCTAAGCAATTGCTCAAAATGTTTCCCAAATTCAATCAAAGACAATTTGCAAACATTGCTACTGGTGACAAAACATGGGTTCACTATTACGAACCAGTAAGAAATATTGGAAAGAAAATATGGCTAACTAAACACGGAAGGTCTGTAATTGCCAAAAGAACCATAAGCACAAAGAAGGTTTTTTACTGCATATTCTTCTCATGTGATGGTATAGCCGTACAAATTCCGTTGTCGAAGGTCAGTATTTCCGAGATATTATACTAAATTAACTCAAGAAATATTATCAAAAACGACGCCCTGTGTCAGGATTTAAGCATGCTCGTCTAATTCATGATAATGCTCCATCACATACATCTGAGCTTATGAAGCAATTTTTGAAGTCGTAAAAGGTTACCGTCATACCCACCATACTCTCCAGATCTAGCCCCCTGAGATTGTTTCCTTTTCCCAAAACTTTAAAAGTTCTTATCTGGTCGTCGTTACAAGTCCCAACAAGCCCTTGGCTCAGCCATCAGTCAGTGCCTCTGAGGTCTACCTAAATCAGCATACTATAACGCATTTCAGAAATGAATTCAGAGATTGAAATTATGTATTTCAAATCGCGGAGAATATTTTGAAGGGATGTAATGTTCCTTTCACTATTTGAGTTATGAGTTATGCTTTTGAGATATCGTACAATACACATTGCATATCGAACAATCCTCGTAGATTTCTTGTGACAAACACGTTCTTTTGATACCAAAGCTTTTGACCAGCTTTTGAAAAAGGTTAACCTAGGCATTATCTCCTGAACTTTTTAAGGTAAGGCTTTCATATTTTGTTGATAGATTTCTTATGACAAGATGTTATATATCATAAATTGTACTTCGTTTACGGCGTGACATTGGGAGCTACCATAATTATATGGGTGAGCATTTTAATGGGAATAAAAATTAAAAAACCTACAACAGCTGAACACCAGCAGGGACAAGGTGACGCTGGAGAGACACACCCGATGAATAAACTACAAGGGGTTCACCCAAGCAGTGAGCAGTAAATGCTGGAACCCGATCTCTTGGACGTTATATTAAAATTGTCATCCGTGTACATTATATTTGTTTGTTTGTTTGTTTGTTTATTGCTCAGGCGGCTATAAACAAACAATCAAACAAACAAACAAACATTATATTTGTATATACGTTTGTGAAAATCATAGATATGTACATTTACCTTATTTGCAAGTTAGAGCATGTTAAATGCATATTTGTAAATGCCCCAGCGTCTATCTATTTGACATTGAATGTGGCATTATTACATTGATGTATGTGTTATAGCACGCTGTGTTTGAGAAATTTATTACTCACTCAACATTCCAATAAATGTTATTAGTAAGAAATAGAACGTTTAGAAATGCCTAAAATACTGATAATAATGTTTGAATGTTTGTTCCTCTATAAAATGAATTAGAATTAAAATTAAAAAGTGTCCTTATAGGAGTTATGAGATTGATCCCTGTTCGTTATCTTCACCTTTGCATAATTACATATACAATACAGAGAAAGTATATTGGTGGATCCAAGGATTTGTTTAAGAATTTTATAACATTTCTATATAAAACTTTAAACTGAATTCAGTCGCCGGATAGCTGAAAAATTGCTCAGGCGACTATAAATAAAACAAACAAACAAACAAACTTAAACTGAATTTGTGGTCTTAACCTCAGTTGTCAATGTGTTGTTTTTTGGTTTTTTTTTTTAGAAAAATGGTGGTGGGCGAGGGTGCTAGTCCATATTCCGACCCCTACATTGAATTTGACAGAGGACATTCAGACAGATTTATCACAGTACTGTTTCTTTATTGAGTCGTTACCAAATGTCACCGATGTTTTGCCTAAAGTAAATCAAAATCAGAAAAACAGAGCTTTAGTGACAACTTCGTTGAAGATGAATCAGCACGTCAATATTCTCGTAAATGTTTGGATTTCGATGGTTCTAGGTCCAACACTGATAACATAAAACATCCATGATCGACGTTTTCGTTATCGTCGATCTTTCGTCACGTGTTTTCAGTAATCGTGATAACTTTTCATTTTGATGTATATATGCCCCATGGACTCAATAATATACCAATGAACAAGTGAAGATATCGAACAGTGATTAATCTCATAAATCCTATAAATAATGCGAAATCAAGAGAAGGGCATATGTGGAAATTTGTAATATTACACCGCATTCCACACGTAATGAAGGGTTTAGAAATCTCATCATTTTTTCTTACAGCTTTTCTGAATCTTTTCCTGTTCAGTGAAATACAGGTAATGTATCAAAATATTTAGGTTCTTAGTATTATGTGGTTACAAAACGTCTAGGTTCTAAATATTATGGGGGTACAAAACGTGTAGGTTCTAAATATTATAGGGTTACAAAATGTCTAGGTTCTAAATATTATGGGGGTACAAAACGTCTAGGTTCTAAATATTATGGGGGTACAAAACGTCTAGGTTTTAAATATTATGGGGGTACAAAACGTTTAGGTTTTAAATATTATGGGGGTATAAAAGCAATGAAAACATGGAGTAATACGTATAATTACACTTCCTCTCCATTATACAAATAAATCCTTATTCTATATTTGCTTTTTTTATAGGCTGCTCAAGAGCACGATCTGTTCGGATATGCATTTTCAAACTGTGCATACGTTTCTATGGAATTGATGTGCTTTAATGCATTTTTAAAAAGCATTTCCGAAATTTATGTAATGCGTACTTATTTGGGGTTGGAAATTTTATTACAAAAGTAATAAAACATTATAGTTGTCAATTTGTACCTCGTTTGTTTCGGGCTCAGTTTATGCCATTTATTAACTATCTATTCATTCATCATAACATGCTACAAGGCAACACTACTTTTTTGCGGTTTCATACAATTAATAATATATTCAAGTGATTTTGAGGTGATAAGGGGCGTTGAGTCCAGACAAATGAAAACTCTGTTATACATAATATAAATGTGCATATATGCCTTTAAAGTCGTTATCTTTTTGCGTAAACGTGTTTTTACTAACTAATGTTGATTACTATAGCAATTGAAATTAATAAAAGTATGACTGCACAATTTTCACTTTTCACAGAGATGGCGAAAGGGTTAAACTATGTCCTTGTAATTGAGGCGCAGTGGGAAACTATAAAATCAGAAGTCTATGTAGGGGCTGTAGCTTTACAAGTTTATCGTTGGATTATAATTTTCCTTCTAATGCCAACCGGTCGCGGTAGCTCAGTGGTTAGAGTGTTCGCTTCGTAACCGGGAGGTCGTGAGTTCGAGCCCCGCTCGTGCCATGGCCGCGTCAAACCTAAGACGAAAAATAGGTAGTGATTGCTCCTTCGCCAAACGCTCGGCATTCAGAAGTGAGAATCACGGGTCTTTCGGATATGACCTTAAAAACGGAGGTCCCGTGTCACGGTGGGCGTTGGCACGTTAAAGAACCCTCACTGCTACGGCCCTGAGCGCTAAGCATAGGTCTAAATTTGTGGTACTTCACCTACAGCTGGTGACGTCTCAATATGAGTGAAACATTTTCGACGGGACGTAAAACAAACAAATAAACAAACAAGTGTCCAAAGCGTACAGCCTTCTAATGCCTGTCGTGTGGGAAAGAAATAGTTACAATTGAAAACGTCGTAAGATTGATGCATCGACAAGGGATCACACCTGGAACCTCCTGGTCACAAAGCGAGCGCCCTAATTTCAAAAATGGCTAAACGGAAAGAAAATGATGATTGGTTATTGGTACTATGTTGTGCTAAATTGAAGTTTTGTCTCCATAGGGAAATGAGTATGGTGTTAACTACGTGACGTCAGTTGGTAAACATTACAACGCCACCACTGGATTTGTCCATGTGTCTGTGGAGATGGAGATCCCTGATCCTGGTCCTTCCGTCACTGTGTACTGGCAAGTCAATGAAGGAATCATAGGCGGTAAGTGTTGAAGATTGAAGTCCTGTACAATCTAATTTTTGGTGGTAATCAATTCTTTATGAATTAAATTAGAATGTAAATAATTATATGTTCAATGATATGTTTTCTAACCACACACACACACACACACACACACACACACACACACACACACACTCTCTCTCTCTCTCTCTCTCTCTCTCACACACACACACACACACACACACACACACACACACACACACACACACACACACACACACACACACACTTGATTACTATATTACAACATCAATACCTCAGCAACCTTAATTTGCTTCAATAAAAATGCCGATACTTTGATCCATTAGAATGAAAACTTTGGGTTTTTTTTATTTACTTACAGGCTGTGTATTTTTATTAACATATATTCCGTTAAATAAATTAAATATTTGCAATGGATATTCACCTGGCTGCGGGATCATGAAAATATCTTAAAGTTATGTCAAAACTTTGACTTTAAGTTAAAATGTGGACTTAACTAAGATTGCTTACTTAAACGGATCACAAAACAAACTTAAGCAAATCTTAACTGAGACTGTCTTAACTGTAAACTTTGTCTAGAATCTTGAATTGCAACAACAAGGACAACTACTTTTACTATCTACAATTGGTAAGTGAAACATATAAAGTTACATTTATTTGTATACACCCGGTCTAACATTTTCCGGGCTATCAGTACTACTTTTTCGATCTACTGACGGCGTGTCCGCTTCTTGGTCTAGGGAAACGTCTTCATCGACGGACATCACGCTCCTTTACTCTTGCAACCGGTGGTGTCATTTTGAACAAATTTAGCGACAGTCTTAGAAAATTAAAACAGCACAAGGATAGTCTTAAAATTTAAGACAAAATACCAATCTTAACTCTTAAGTGATTTTTTTGTGATCCACTTTAAGATCAGTCTTAATATTTAAGTCTAACTTTATTGATTTAAGACAAACTTAAACTTTAAGACAGTTTCGTGATCCCGGAGACTGGTATTGTAAAATTTGTGCTAATTGTTCGTAGAAGATTTAGGAATACAATGAAACGAACCTTTTAAAAAGTTTGATTTATCATTAAAGGAAATCCTTCGATACTTTGATTTTCCACTGTAAAATCTTTGATACTTTCCCTTAGTATGAACTATCATGTGTTGATTTACTTTATGTTAATCATATGTTACCATAGTATTTTGACGAAAAACTGAAAATGCGTGTTTTGGAAATAAAACTCTGATATTCTTTGACAAAATACGGTGTTTTGGCATTATTTACCTTCAAAAGAAGTGGTTCGTTTGCTCGTTGTTTTATTTCCAATTTGTAAATATTTCACTCAGCTTTAGATGACGTACCAAAAATATTGACGTGAGGGTTCTCAGGCGTACCAACGCCTATCGTGATACGTTGACTACGTTTGTAAAGTCATGTGTGAGAGACCTGTGAAGCTCACTTCAAATTGTGGTCGTTTTACAAAGGCACAGTCAGTACTTGTCTTTATCCTTATTTTTCCTCGCGCCAGAAGGTACTCAAGAATTGTTACACTCTCCTTCCAAGTTTTATTCTACTTTTTTGGTGGAATTGCAGCTCAGCCATCCACGTTGCGGTTATTTCTTTCTCAAATGTTCTTTTACCTTTCGTCTGGTGGGGATCCGCGTTGTTAGAATAGATCCTCAGTACTCCTTGCATGTCGTAAAAGGCTAATAAATGGGGCGGTCCTTCGGATGAGATAGCAAAAACTGAGACCACTTGTCACAACAGTTGTGGAACGATAAAGATCCCTCCCTGCCCAAAAGCCATAAACGCCGAGCATAGCCTAGATTTTGCAGCCCTTCACCGGTAATGGTGATGACTTGATATGAGTGAAAAATTCTCGAGCGGGACGTTAAACAATATATAATCAATCAATATATCAATCATTAAATTAATCTTTTGCCTTTCTCTAGCACGTCTCACTTCTGATTGCCACCCTAGTGCTGTTCTGCATTCCTCAACCTTTCTCTCCTGAGTGATGTCTTAGCAAGTTCAATTTTTGTCATACTACACAGCAGTGTTATCTATTTCTGGCCTGTCAATTATTCTTCCATTTGTAAGGTTTTTACTGCCACTTGATTTTTAATATTCTTCGTAAACAACGACGAAAATGTAGCTTTTGTCATACACGTACCTCCAATCATTTGATTCTACATCAATTTTATGTTTCGGCGGTGTGATGCAAGGTTATTAAATATGAAATGGGTTTTCTATGAATGAATGGGATTTTCCGCATTTGCTGCAAATCCGTCTCATCAGGAGTTTATTTGCTTTATGTATCTATGCACGCATTATATAACTATCGAGGAAGTTAGCATATAAATCTAGTTTTCATTGCGTTTGTGGGACGCAATAGGTGGATCAGATCAGAGAAATTTCTTTAAATCTCTTGAAGATCCGGGTTACAATAGGTTCTCGGTACCCCTTGCATGTCGTAAGATGCAACTAAATGGGGCGATTCTCGAGAGAGGGACGTTAAGCAATATACAACCAACCAAAATTTTAAAGAGACTTATTTTCGTTCTACTTCCTATTGCTGTGGTGTTCCATATTATCCATGTTTCATATTTCATATTTTCCATAGTCTTGATTCTGTAATCTGTTCTGCAGATCTTTGTTTCCAATACCTTGTCAGTACATGTACAGTATCTATGTCAAACATCTTAAGTTTGACGCAGAACCGTGATCGAGAATTCTGGTTCCGGACCAAGCGCCTAAGAACTAAGATAGTGCGACCGACAGTAGTTCAGTAATTTTGATTGATTGATTATCTATTATTTAACATCCCGCTCGAGAATTTGTCACCCATATGGAGACATCGCCATTGCCGGTGAAGGACTGCATATTTAGGCCTATGCTCGGCGCTTATGGCCTTAGAGCAGGGTGGGATCTTTATCGTGCCACACCTGCTGCGACACGGGGCCTCAGTTTTCGCGGTCTCATCCGAAGGTCCGCCCCATTTAGTCAACAAGCAAGGGATACTGAGGATCTATTCTATTAACCCCTATTCTATTAACCCGGATCCCCACGGGGCTACTAAGTTTTTTGAAGTGAATAACTATCATATTAACCGTTAATGTACGATGTTTTTGCAATGAATACTTTTATGATTGATTGATTGATTGATTATTTATTGCTTTCCGCCACACTCAACAATTTTTCAGTTATCTAGTGGCGTCCAGTTTTTGTTGGTGGAGGAGAGAACCCACACACAATGTGCCTGGGAAGAGACCACCGACCTTCCGCAAGTAAACTGGCAAACTTGCTCACATAACGCCGCGGCCGAGATTCGAACACGCGCCGACAGAGGTGAGAGGCTTTGTGATTTTGAGCCCGATGCTCTAACCACTCGGCCACGGAGGACTTTTAATATTGACTATCAATATATGGTGTTTTAACGATGAATAATTCTAATGATGTCGTTTTGGCAATAAATAATGATTATCCGACAGTCATAGTTTCGAAATTACATTTTTCAGTGGAGAACACACGTGTTGCGATGAATATTTGCCAATTTTGATAAATGATCCCATTTTAGTTTCCCTATGGCGTCATCAGATGCCAGATGGAATGCTTAGTTATGTAAATTATTTGGGGAACGCTTATACTAGAGTTAGAAGTGATCGATATGTTTGGTATCTTTTTAAAATCTTTTAAGATGCCGAATTTGGTCCACAGTTTTCCTATACTGCTTTTAGTGAATGTACTGTATAAGGGCACTCGATTATCAAACCCATTTCCTGTTTAGTGTTCACATAATTCACACATTTTTCTGTCAAGGGCCTCCGTGGCCGAGTGGTTAAAGAATTGCGCTCAAAATCACAAGGCCTCTCACCTCCAGTTCGAATACCGCTCGCACCGATATATGTGATAAAGTTTACCAGTTTACTTTCGGAAGGTCGGTGGTCTCTTCCCGGATACATTGTATCTGGGTTCTCTCCTCCACCTATAAAAACTGGACGCCACCAGATAACTGAAAAATTGTTGAGTGTGGCGGAAAAACAAACAAATAAACAAAAACAAAAACATTATTCTGTCGTCCTTTGACAGAGATAAAAATCACAATCAGAATTTGGGCAAACACGGACCTCTGGATATACCAGAGTTGCGATTAGGTGCCCAGGAGAAGTCAGCATCCCTGTTGACGGGGCACAGTTGCCGTAGGCTCTTTATCTTTGTCAGGTAAACGGAGTAACCCGTAGTCAAAATCAGTGTTTTAAGAACGGTCTAACAATTGGTATAAAACACATCAAACTGCATTTGACTCAATGACAGGTTTTAGTGATAAATTAACTCGTTACAGCGTCCATAGAATTTGCGAAATACTTTAAACGAGACTGTTGAAACACCTGTAATATCAAGTCAGTAGCCTGCCTCAATTTAAAACTCGTCATACGCAGAACAAATTCTTGCAAGATGCGGTATTTGCCCAATCCGTAGTCAAAATCACCCATTGTCTCTCTGCCATTCCAAAAGCGGTGCATACAGATGGGAAATGCATGCGAGGTACGGTATAAATTGATTAAAAAAGATGTGATTGTGAAACATAAATGCCTCCGATAATAGCTTGATTGATTGATTGATTGGGGTTTTACGCCGTGTTGGCAATATTTCAGCCATTTTACGGCGATTGAACAACTGAAACATGGTTGGTTATGAAAACTCCAATGATCGCCATGCCAATATTAACGTTTTTGAATAGTAGGTCAAATGCCAAGGTCAAGGTCAAATGTCTTGGTACCAATAGGTCTTGTCACAAGAAATACTCACATGAAATATGAAACCCCTACCTTATACAATTTGAAAGTAATGACAAAATTCTTAAATAATAGGTCATACACCAAGGTCAAGGTCAAATGCAAAAACAAAAAAATATTTGGAACAAATACTAAGGTCTTGAAACAATAAATACTCATGAAAAATCACTAGTAATTAAAATTTAAAAGTTAGGGCCAATGTTAAAGTTTTAACATGTTATCCAAAGGTCAAGGTCACAGTGTAAAAACGTTTGGTACAAACAGAAAGGTCTTGTCACGAGGAATACCCATGTAAAAATATGAAAGCCCTAGTTTTTGCCATTTTAAAGTCATGACAAGGATTATAGATTTTCAAGTCAACGGCCAAGGTCAAGGTCACAAGGTCAAAATTTTGGTAATAGTGGAAAGGTTTTGTCACAGGAAACACACATGCGAAATATGAAAGCCCCAGTATTTACCATATAATAGTTATGGCCAGGGTAAAATGTATGAAAAAGTAGGTCGAACACCAAGGTCAAGGACACAACGTCAACAATTTTGGTACCAACGTAAAGGTCTTGTCATAAATAATACTCATATGAAATATCAAAGCCCTAGCATTTACTGTTCAAAATTTATTAGGAAGGTTAAAGTTTCAGACAGAATGAGAGACAGGACAAAAACAACATGACCCCGATCTCCGATCAAGGGAGCATAGAAATGAAAGATGTGGAAGAAAGAGATACGATATGAAGGACAGAAAATTAAAGAAAATCAAATCAAAATTGAATGAATAGTTACAAAGGTAGTTTGCGTCTATGTAGCAATTACAGTGAACAGATACTGCATAATCAGATAATATTCTGGACAACCCTTCATCGACTAAGACCTCCTCACAGTGAACCCACGTCTGTGTCTGTCAGTCACTAGATGTCGGAATAGTTTATCTGTTGTTTTCCATATGAATTCAATAATTGTGTAGCATGTGGACAGTTTGTGTAATACCTAACGGTTTGCACTACATATCAAGATATAAGCACTAAAAGGGATATCTTAAAAACTAAAAAAATATTTCTTTCACTCGAAAGTATCGTGAATTTATATGCAAAGATATTTAAGTTTCTTCAAGGGAACAGCAAAGTTAATGGATGTGTAATTTAAACAATGTTAGAAGCTTACAGCGAGTTTGACTTGTCGACAGGGATGCTTACTCCTCATAGGTACCTGATCCTACAGCTGGTGTTTCCAGGGACTCGTATCTTTTTGAGATTGATCATAGTTATCTTCAATTTCTCATGCCAAGGTTGGATAAAGGCATTGGTTAAAAATAGTGAAACCTTTTTCTGTTTCATCACTACACGATTTATACTTTTGTAACACCAAAATTGCAAATGTATGAACACAAATTGCAGACTGGTCGCGATAGCTCAGGTAGGGCGTTCGCGTTGTAAACAAGAGATCGTGAGTTTCAGCCTCGTTGGTGCCATGGTCGCGTTAAACCTAAGACGTAAACATAGAAAGTGATTAATCCTTCGACAATAGCTTGGCATGTAGAAAGTAAGAATCACGGGTCTTTCGGATTTGACCTTTAAAAAACGGAGGTCCCGTGTCGTGGCAGGCGTTGACACATTAATGAACCCTCAATGCTATGGCCGTCAGTAAAACATCCAACCAACCAAGGTTGCAATTGGTTGAAATAAAGGACTTTTCTAAATAATTAAGGCTTTGTTCATTTTAAAAGAAATTGTTATGTACTGTATCATCCCACTGTACCACCATAGTAGATATGTGATATAGAATTTTTAAGAAACACACAAGTTGGTCTCTTGTTTGACTGTTAGATTTACATCCATTCGAACGTTGTTCACTCATATGAAGAAGTTATTAGCTGTATGTGAACTGTCCGAGATTCAGATATATACATGACATTCATCATTGTGTGAGAGCCTGATGTGAAAAGAGTTCTCAGTGTTTAAGGTCTTGTCAGAAAGACGCACGATTCTCACTTTCAAATACTGAACATTTGGCGAAGGTGGAGTCACTTTCAATTTTTACTCTTTCGCTTGCCGATGTACGAGTGAGGCTTGGACCCACGAATCTCTCGGTTACGAATACAACGCTTTAACCGCGATTGGAAGACAGGAAGAAAGACAAAAGTCCCTTATTTTCACTTCATATTTTACTTTGTTTAGTTCACGAACCAGCATTTGGGTCTTCAATGAAGAACATTGGGAAGCGGAAGGTTTTCTACCTTGAAGCAGATTCTTCGTATGTAAGAGCATTGTACTTCACCACTAGAAATGGCGATCTGTCCAGCAGTCTGCGTTTTGAATCTTTCTCTTGGGGAGATAATTATCCTAGTGATTCATCTTTTCCGGTACGTCTGAGTCGATGTTCGTCCCAAATTTCAGAGGATTCATCAATAAAATCAGATGTCCATGAAATCAACGTGAACTTCACGTGTGACCCACCATTCTCTACTAACTACTATAACTATCCACGGGTTTATTGGCACATGAAGTTTGGAGTTTATTTATTAAATGACACCGATGACACAATTTATTATCAGGCAATTGACGAAGATAGTGCCAAGTCATCAGGTATCCGACCGAAACTGGTATTATCAAGACTCCCACGAAGAGCAAACAGGTTTCCTACTTCTTTTGACAGATTTACAAAGTCATCAAAAACCTCACGCTCACGGGATAATCCTTTGAATAGCGATACACTAAATATTGAAAACGAGTTAGCTAACATAACAATTGGTGCAACAACATGGGCGAAAATAAACTTTCTCAAGTCATTTCTGAACGAGAGAGTGGTATTCCTTCGGGTCATTCTAGATGCCCCGCTTTTCATTGGACTGAGTATGGTTTTCTCTTTCGTTGAGAAGGTGTCCATATCTAAAAACCTCCCACCAGGGATATTTCTTTCAGAGAGCAGAGGGAAAACCTGGCCACAACCTTCTGTAGTCACTTGTCAAGCATTTGGAAGAAATCCTTTAGAAATACAGATTGAAAAAGATGGCAGAAAAATAACGCCGTCTGATTCTATTTCGGTTCAAGAAATCAAAAGTCCTCTGTTTGTTACCTCCCATGTCACTTTCGTAAAGAAAGGGGTGAGAAACAGAGAAGTAGATGGCAACTACACCTGTTTCGCCAAAACTCCGCGAGGGAGTACAAAACTGAGCGACTTCTTGGTCTACACAGGTCCTGCCTTCATAGAGGATCTAACGAAGATGACGGAGAAAAATTCCAGAGAGGTAGTTAAATATTCATACCGATTTAGTTGATATTTTATACTAAATAATACACATGTGTTCGCGTCTTTTATCTTTCTAGTCTTTGGTTTCACCTCTGTTATTAGTGTTTTTAATGAGTTCTGTCTTTCAGCTTTTAAAAGTACATTTCAGAATATTAATCATAAGTCCAGCTACTACAAAATCATGTTTATATACATAATTGTAATTATATGTACCAATATTTCTCATATATATATATATATATATATATATATATATATATATATATATATTTATTTTTTTTTCAGTTGGACCTTCGCCTTGTTGTTGAAGGACATGGTAAGATGAGAGTATATTGCCACGTCCCGGTACCAGATCACATGATTCTCATCAATAAAGCAGAGAAAATCACGTCAGTGACAGCCACATTAAATAGAATGGAAGTGATCCTGACTTATAAATACCCCGTGGAAGCAGTGTCTCCCTTTGATTATTTTTGCAATGTGTATGATGAATATGGGAATCACAATACTCGATACACTCACAGGTTGAATGGATAGAAGATTCACTTTTTTCTCCCCTTCATTTCTTCTTTCTCTAAATCTTTCTCTTCCTCTTTTTCAACTCCTTCACGTTTTCCCTTCTCCTTCACCTCATTCTCCCCTTTCCATCTCCCTCTTTTTCCCCTTCCTCTCTCTCTCCATTCTCCTTATATTTCCCATCACCTTTCCTTCCTCTTCACATTCCTTTTTTATCCTTCACATCTCCTCTCTTCTACTCCATTTCGATTAATCCTAAAGGATATCTTATCTTGGTTATCCAGAACATATTCCTGGTAAGTGTACAAAACGCCGTTATATGTTTAGAATTATTTAGTTATCGAAATTATACCCTACTCTAAATGTGAAAAGAAAAAAAAAACATTTCAATCGGATTAAATTATTTCGTTCATTTGGAATTTTCAACACTATGTATTACCCTATCCATTTGTCTGAACTGTTGATCTGACATGTTTGTAGTTTTACGGACCATTTATTATCATTATTATCAAATGATATGGTTTCTGAGTTTAGTTCTATATTGATGTTACGAGGGCGAGTCAATAATTAGCCAGTCTAACTTATATGCGGTTGAGATCCACCTCTTCTTTTACGATGTAACTGCCCTCTACCGTGATGCACTTAAGACCAACGGTGTTCAAATGCCATCAGCACAGAAGTTAAAAAATCAGGGTCCTTCCATTGACTCACTCTTCAACTGCCGTTACGACTTCTTTGTCAGACCGGAAATGACGTCCACGGATATAATTTTTCAAGTTTGGGAATAGGAAGAAGTCGCTAGGAGCTAGGCAAGGCGAATAAGTAGGATGGGATATTAATTCATACCGTTTCGCTCTACAGTATCCATTGCAACGTTGCAAATGTGGACTCTCGGGCTGTCCTGTTGCAACAAAACACCTTTAGAGAGTTTACCTCAGCGTTCTTCACAGGTGGCGGTTGTCAGCTGGTCTAGCAAATCTGCATAGTACATTCCAATTATTGTACTTCTCTTGGGTAAAGGGTCCAACATAATAACACCTTTTGCGTCTCAAAATAATGTGGCCATCACCTTGCCAACAGATGGTTGCGTCTTGAACCTCTTTGGCTTCGGGAACCCCTGCCCTACCCACTGACGACTTTATTCTCTGGCTCATGATAATGAACCCAAGTCTCATCTATAGTAACCAGACGCAAAAGACAAAATTCATCTTTTGACCTAATACGCTTCACCACGGCGCTGCGTAGTGATGTTCTGGTTGCCATTTGGTCATCGCTAGGGGATTTGGGAACTCAACGGGTTGTTCGCTTCCGGATATCTAAACGATCATGTAATATTGCTGACAAGCTATCATGTGAAATGCTTAATACCTGCGCTATTTTTTCCACACGAATTCGCATGACTCAACTTGTACCTAGTGACCATGACCCTTACATCAATGCGTATCTTGAGCCCGAGCTCAGTAATACCCTACTGTGGATTTACAACTAATTAATCTAATGCATGAATAGTGTCAATGACAGTTTCATTACATTTAATTTCTTTATAAATGATGAAAAAATTCTAAAACATATCGTATGTCAAAAACAATTGTAGCTCTGTTATCATTATTAATGTGGAATTCGGGAGTGGATATAAACTTTGCCATTCTGTGAAACACAAATCACCAGGAAAAAGATCACTAGAATCAATCTCAATCAGTACTGGTACATGTAGTCTGCATATCAATAAAAGACTGTTCTAATTTGCATCATTTGCGATTTCCAGAGCGACCTCGTAGTCCGATGTCATCATGGATAGTGAAACTGCAGACGACTTCTACATATAACGTCAATGAATGATAAAAAATAACATGTAAGGTACATTCTAAAGCGTTTTAAATAATGTAAACAGCAAAGTGAAAGTGGATTTTATTTAAAGTAAGGTCCCTTGTAACAATGAAAACTCGTTGATTTTTTATCTCAAATCGCGTGAGGCAACTCTGAGAAAGTTTGATGACACGGTAGTTTAGAAGAATCTCTGCTGAGGTGTAAAACGTGAGAGTTTGAGTCAGAGTTTGAGATTTTTATATATTGGTTGCTCCGAAGCCAGGACATTTTTCGACGAAGATGCAAAACTGAATTTTTAAATTGTATTTCGAATAGCTCCACATCAAATTTCATTACATTCTGCACCAGGATGTTTCTGAACATTTTTCTTAACTAACTTTGGCTATGATATTACATATGTGCATTATATGAAAAGGTGAAGATATGGAAAGTAATCAATCCTATAAAGAATACAAAATTGAGAGACGGGCAAACATGCAGTCGTAGAAACATAGGAAGAGAAATCATCCCATGTTGACGGGTTACACCCACCGTTTAGCCGTATATCTTAACCAAATAAACGTAATCCGTTGCCAAACTCAGTATGTACAAACATTGTATGAAACGGCTAAGATAACTAACAGTACTAAATCTCGTAATTCCTATAGAAAATACAAATCAGAGAGATGGGCAAAAACGATCATACCAGAGGTGGGATCAGGTGCCTAGAAGGTTTAAGCATCTCCTGTCGACCGGTCACACCCACCGTGAGCCCTATATTCCGATCAGGTATATATATATATATATATATATATATATATATATATATAACACTACAACAGGAAATTACATATGTGATGCCTCGAATGGCTGAAAAAGCTATAAATTCCCTCGAAACTGCAAGGTTTTCGATACATTTATAAAGTTATTACAAATACTTTCACATTTCTACGACTTTAAGTTCTCTGCAATTTTTTTTATTTACAAAACCGGTTATGAACATGACATACATTAGATCAATTTTAATGAAATTTACTAGAGAGTACATCGTACTATATTCTCTTCAATGTGAATGACGTATTCGGAGATGCATTACCATGCCGAGCAATCTTAACTTGTGTCTCAAAGGTATGGTCATTTTTTTTTGGCAAAAATTCTAAGATGTTTTCGATTGACTTGTCCTAGAATATGGTACAGAACACTAGATAGTGTCTACTTAATATCTGGATGAAAGTTTTCTAGCGCATACGGTAGACACCAAGGTTTCTATTTACGTAGGTGTTGAACCCGAGTCCTTCATATTTGTTCACCAGTCCTCCTTAAAAATAATTACAGAAACAATATCGAGAAAGACAAAGCCTTCCACTGGACATTTGGCTTTAATGATATTGTCAATAGTGATATTAAATGTCAATAGAGTTTCAATATTGTTGCTAATTGACTATTTCAATTATGTTGAGGTAAACATTGAGTCAACATCTGTTGAACGATACTGCGTATTTGCATTGCCAACACCACGTTTTATAATCATACGATCCCTATCATCCCATCAGACATACTGAACTTGTGTCGTAGGGACCAAGAAATTCAAACTTTTTGTGAAGCCCTCGAAATCATTGAAGTTATACAACTGTCCGGGAGAAAGATATTCAGGAACATATGCAGACTTTCTTTGTAGAGTTAATACATTTAACATGATGATCAAGATGGGTATTTCTTAGGGGCCAATACAACTGTCCCAGAAATATGAATATCGCAATGGAAATATATTTTCCCTTCATTACTATTATGCACTCAGTAAAGTTGCTGGGTGTGTATACATTTAAAAACAACAACAACAACAACCAAAAAAAAAAAAAGAAAAAAAAAAGGTAAGTGATAAACTTGTAACCTAGCACCAGATTCCTTGAGTTTGGGCCTCTATTATAGATACTTCTCTTTGAACTACTGATGATTTTATTTGTTCAGATTTTTAAAAGAAATTATTTGAAAAAGAAACCATGTAAAAACCTTCTGATTAATCAGCCATGGATACTACAATTTTAGTTGTTGTTTTTTTTGTTTTTTGTTTTTTTGTTGTTTTGTTTGTTTGTTTGTTTTTGTTTTTTTTTGTTTGTTTGTTTGTTTTTTTTTATTTTTTGTTTTTTTTGTTTTTGTTTTTGTTTTTGTTTTTTTGTTGTTGTTTTTCTGGTTTTTTTTTAAATTGAAAATTACCAAACATTCATTTCCACATTTCTACTATATCATCTAAACAAAGAATCCCTGACTCAGAGTATATATACTTCTATATCTTCGTAGTCTTTGGTGATCAGATCTTCCAACAGTCTGTTGGAATTCCCATGGACACGAATTTATATATTAAGAATGATCATTTCCATTCATATGTCGATTTGATATATTCCAGTGAACTTATAATAAAAGATACCAGAGGGTCTTCCACATCTGCTTCGTACTTAGATATTTTACTAAAAATAGATGCTGGCGGCAAACTAACAACTCAACTTTATGACAAACGGGACGATTTCAATTTCTCCATCGTCAATTTCCTTTATCTATGTGCAATATTCCATCATCACCTGCATATGGTGTTAATATCTCCTAATTCGTTCGATACGCAAGAGTGTTTGGCATATGACCAGTTTTTTAAATCGAGGCAGGCTACTGACAAAGAAGTTGATGTTACAAGGGTTTGTACAGTCTCGTCTAAAGTCAGTATTTTGCAAATGTTATGGTCGTTATAACGATCTAGTTTGCCAGTACAACCTTCCATTAGGTCAAATGCTGTCTGACGTGTTTTATACTAATTGTTAGTTGTTAGGCCGTTCTTAGCACACTGATTCTGATTGCGGATTGCTCCGTTTGCCTGATCGAGATGAAGGGCCCACGGGGGAGGGGGGGGGGTGAACGGCCAACAGGGGATGTCTACGTCTCCTAGGCACCTGATCCCACCTCTGGTATGTTTATGGGTCCGTGTTTGCCCATCTCTCTTATTTGTATTTGTGAAGCTAAAATTTTTAGCAATGACACTGAATATGAACCAGTCTGAAAATTGATCCTCATTTGTTCATCTTCGAGGAAAATCTGGTCATACCTTCGAAAAACAAGCCAAAGTTGTTCGACTTGGTAGTGCATCTCTGAATACGCCATTCACATTGGAGTGCATTGCAGTACAATGTACAACGTATCATCGAAGTAAATTTGTTTAAAACTGATCAAGTGTATGTCAAGTTCATAACCGCTTTGTAAATATAAATGTCCTGACAACTTACAGTTACAATGTTAAGAATTTGTTAATAACTTTATCGAAAGCCTTGCAGTTGCAAGGGGAATGCTAAGTTGCTTTTGAAGTCATTTAAGGTATCTCATCAATAACCCTTTCATACTTTAAGGGAAAATTCATAAGTGAAAATGTGTTCATTCACTTCCTTTTCACTTTGATGCTGTGCACTAATTTAATTTGTAGAGGTAAATGAATGTTTTCAAAAGGATTTGTTAATGTTGGTAGTCGAGTTTATTTCTTGTTGTTTTATACGAAAGACCTAACTTCCGAATGATTAGCGACGAAGCAGTCAAACCTATTGTTACGTTTAAAGTCGGACGCAACAGAACTTGAACATAGTCTCGAAGCAAACGCTTCATAACTGAGCCACGGTAACCGATTTATGGGTCGATAACGGTATTTGGAATCTGTAGGGAAAATATCAAAACATATAATGATATAAAGTAATGAAATGGTAATAGCTGCCGATATTATGTAAAAAGAGTCATTAGATCTCAGTGTCGTGAATCAAGGTTCTTGTGCTTTTTGTTAGCATTTCATAAGCTAGATAACAAGAAAAAAAAGAAGACCTTTTTGTGTCCTTACAATCAACATTTAGATATATCAACGGAGTTTGTATGCTGTCTGACGTGTTTCACACCATTTGTTAGGCTGTTCTTGGCACACTTATTGTGACTACGGATTACTCCGTTTACTTGAACAAAATATACAGTTTACGGTGGATTTGACCGGACGACAGGGGATCTTACTCCGCATAGGCAGATGATACCACCTCTGGGTGTTTCCAGGAGTCCGTGTTTGTCCTACGTCCCAGCATATTATTACGATGAACTCAGTTTAGTTGTTTGGCATCCAAGGTGTTTCTTTCCTTACTGTGACAATATAAGTTTGGTTGTTGATATACACGAGTCGAGACGATTTTTAGAGAAATGATGCATTTTCAGAGAGTACCACCCTGACCAGGAACCTATGACCAAGGGACCATGAATTACACATTTTTGACATGGGCTTAGAACTTCGATCAATGCCATCATTCAGTTACATTGATTGTTTGAAATATAAGAGTAAAAAAAATCAAATACTATATTTTCACTATATGAATCATTGAGCTTTACCCTAGATCGCCACCGCTGACCCAGAAACTATGAATTCACCAATTTTGTAAAGCTATCATTACAATTCATGACTATGAAGACATCCTGTCTTTTAATATAAACACAACATTTTTAGTTTTAAAGGTTTTGGTCCTACCGCGTAGCCCTCAAAAGCATCCTCTCACATCACTGATGATACATGCAACATTTGATAAATAGTTGCCTAGTGGTATATGAGAAAAAGTAAAAAAAAAAGTGCAAATACTAACATAGAACAAACTGCAAGGGGAAAAGGATCGTAATAGATAATAAAATCATACCCATTTCCGACTCGTACTCGCAATTATTATTAAAATTATAGAGTACTAATATTGTAAACAAAATCCTACTACAAAAGATGTTAGTGTACCTATATTTAAACAAATAACATTTTGGTCATGATGGTTACCCAAGTTTTCCACACGAAAAACTTGCACATATGAACAGGTGAAAATAACGAACAGTGATCAGGGGTAGATTCAGGAATCGAAATTAGAGGGGGCACAACGTCATACTTAAGAAGGTCTGGGGGCCGCCTTAACTCCTAGATTTCCCCCCCCCAGATTTTATAGGGCTTGAAATACGTCTCCTGAGTAGTCATTTTTTACTATTCACTGTCATTTTTAATTAGATGAAATAAGAAAATGACACAAAGTTTCGAAATAAAATAGTTCTTCCAATAAAAGTAACAATACTGATAAATCTCATAATTCCTATAAGGAATACAGAATTAAAAGTAGGGCAAACACAAATCCCTTGACATACCAAAGGTGGGATCAGGTACTTATGAGGAGTAAGCATTCCCTGCTGACGGATCACACCTACCGTGAGCGGTAAATATCTTCATCAGGGAATGGAGTAATCCGCAGTCAAAGTTAATATGTAAAAATACATTGTAAATATAACCGACAATTACCGATGTGATATCTTCGCTCTGGCTTCAAGTAGGCCCAGACGAGAGTTAAGGTACATATATATATATATATATATATATATATATATATATATATATATAATTTAAATATAAATTATGTACATCATAATCGATAAAAGTGTGACGACTGACACTGGGTTGTATATTTCAGCAATGAATTCTTTTTAGTTTTTTGGAAAATGATGATTCATAAATGACACGGTGTGCTCATACAAATTGAATAAGCGCGTTCCGAAAATTTGTTCGCGCACACCGTGCAATGAATCAACATTTTCCAAAAAATAAGAATTTATTGCTTATGTTTACATTATGAAATTTTTTATTCAACTCTGATTGTTTTATGAATTTCAAATATCCCGCTCTTCATGGGGTAAAGTGCAATTAGTGGAACTGTACTACATTGGCAGAAGAATCTACAGTGTAAAAGATTGCAATATTCCAGTACTTTCATTGTTTTGACATAAAATGTAAATTCTTTATTTTTTAAATTCAAAAGTTTTTAATGAAGATTTAACATGTAAAACAATTTAAAATTACAACAACTGGAATATGCGTAGCCATAACCTTTAAACTGTTTTCCGATCTACATCCACTAAATGGGATGTACTGGATATTTAATGGGGGAAAAAAAACAACAAAAAAAAAAAACCAAACTAATAATTTTTAGTGAAGAATGAACAAGTCAATATTGTTTAATGTCCCACTCAAGAATCTTTCACTCATATGAGACTCGCCATTGTCAGTGGAGAGCTGCATAAATGAAAAATGCTCGGTACTCTTAGCTTTTGAGAAGGGAGGGGTCTTTATCGTGCCACGCTTGCTCTGACAATGGGACTCCTGACTTGATATTCGCATAAGCAATTTTCGAAAATAAACAAGCGATAAAGTAAAAAGTTCAGAAAATCTACGATCATTTGAGTGGTTATCATCACAACAATATTCTACTGTAGACCATTGACCACAACTGACGAGTGGAATACAACTACATGTGGATACCATCTAGTCGTTCCCATACAACTAGCCCGATATCCTAGTTGTTAAGGCGCTTATTCCGGAACCACCGTCAAATCTAAGTACAAGTAATGACCAGGTGGTGGAGACTTAACACAAGAAAAATGCTTGCATGGGGAGAGTGTTATTTTCAAGTCCGATGAAACTTTAGGGTGGATGTACCGACCATACCGATTCAACGACTCGACCAGACACCTGATGGAGACCACAATCAAATTCAAGGTGTTTAAATCTCGATCTGGCTGTTGCATTTCCTTCTTTCAAATTACAAAAAGAAAGTTTACAGACAGAAATACAATATTTAGCGTAAGTAAATAACTGTCAATTCAAAATGAGTAACTTGCAATTATGAATTAGTAATTAAAGTGTCAATTTGAGATTACAAAGTATATCAATTTGAAATTTACAGACCATTCATTTAGTACTCGAAATTGAAGAACAAATCTTTTTTTCGTTAAACCCCACGTGAAAAAATCTCTGGAAATCAATGATATATTAGTGCTTATGTATATATAAAGAATATCGATACTGGTGCTGAAAACTGAGGTGTCAAAACAGATCATTCTGTCAATGAGCTTTGTGCAATTATAGAGCTTTACATTTCAAAACAGCATCGAAACTGATCCGGTACGAAATGTATGCAAATGAAACACCCAACATTCACTTCCTTTTCCACACAATTTCTTTTATATCCACTTCAACATTTAAGTTCTAAAAATTCAACAGTTGACATATCAGATAAAAAGAATTATAATATCATAAACTAACATCTCTACTTTATGATAAACGGCATGACTTCACCCTCTCCATCGTCAACTTCCCATATCTATACAGCATTACTTCATTATCACATGCATATGGTGTATATGTCTCTCAACTGATTAAATATGCAAGAGCTTGTTCTGTGTATGATCAGTATTTAAATCGAGTCTGGCTATTGACAATGAAGTTGATGTAACATGGGTTTCAACAAACTCATTTAAAGTCAGCATTTTGCAAATTCTATGGTCATTATGACGATCTAGTTTGTAAATACATCCTGTTATTGGGTCAAATGCTGTCTGACGTGTTTCATACCAATTGTTAGGTCGTTCTTTAAACACTGATTTTAACTACAGATTACTCCGTTTACCTAATCAAGATCTAGGGCTGACAGCGGGTGTCACCAGTTGACAGGAGATGTTTACTCCTCCTAGACATCTGATCCCACCTCGTGCGCTGGAATGAAAGTGTCTGTAAAACAAAATTGCAATGCTTGTTTGTGCATGTGTTTGTTCAATTTAAGATTTTGAAATAAATTTCAGTAATTGAACCACACTTAATTACAATCTTCAAAGTAATGGGGAGTAATTAATTATACACTGGTTAAATCAGTGGAATTGTAATAGCAACTAATTGACAAAATAATGAATGTAATTGAAAGTATTTAACATTTCCAATGTGATTGATCCTATCCCTGAATGTGATCCCACTCTACGGTTAGGTGTGGGGGTAGGGTGTTTGTCATGATGTGAATGAATTTGAATCTACTCTGTCAGGAAGCTTTCAGGAAAATTTCAACTTTTCAGACCCAGTGCTTCTGAGAAGATTTTTAAATGCGTCCACCCTATTTATGCCTTTTCTTGATCATCTCCCCTTTGAATGGATCATGATCCTTCATTCAAACAAACTTGAATTCCTTTCATCTAAGGATGATTTGTGCCAGGTTTGAGTAAAATTGGACCAGTGGTTCTGGAAAAGAAGATCAAATGTGAACAGTTTATGACAAAGACAACAACAGATGCTGGACAATTTAGTGCTGGTGAGCTAAAATGAATAAAATATTCAAATACAAGCTATTGTGAAGATGAACAATTCATATACTACTCAAAGTTTGATAAGGATCATATAGTTCTTACATTATAAAATCAATATATGAATTGATAAGACACGCAAATTTCATCATAGTGTTGGACTGACCCCTCTTGAGCCTCAAAACACAGGTTAGGTAGGGAAATGCATGCTGCAGTGATCACGAGTAGCACGTGAAGCATGGTACCCACATTATTCACATTTCTGAGTGCTTGTCGTTGATTTGAATTTGGCCATTGTCTTTACATCTGACCTCGTTTAAGTCACTGTTACTCTATGAAAATGCCTCCACAACGTCAAAGACGTCGTTTGACTATTGAAGAATTGGCCAGATGCATAGGAATGCTCGAAAATGGTGCAAGACAACGTCACGTTGCAGAGCTATTGGGTGTCAGTCAGAGCGTTGTTTGCAGAGCTTGGAACCGGTATCAAGCTCATGGTTCAGCTTCTCATCGACATGGAGGCGGCAGAGAAAGGTCCACCACGCAGCAAGATGACCGTTTTCTCTTGATTTCAGCACGACGTCATCGGTTTGCAACGGCGACTGCGCTTAGAAATGATCTTCTGAATGCAACTGGAGTTAACATTTCCACGCAAACTGTGCGTAATCGTCTTCATGAAGGTGGTCTTCGTTCCCGGAGAGCCTGTATTCGCATCCCTCTTACTCAGCGACACAGACAAGATCGTTTGAATTGGGCCAGGGCTCATGTGAATTGGAGGGTTGCTGATTGGGCCCCTGTACTTTTCACAGACGAGTCGAGGTTTTGTGTTGACTTCACAGATCGTCGTGTACGAGTGTGGAGAAGGGCAGGAGAACCATATCAGGACGCTAATGTTGCTGAACATGACAGATATGGTGGTGGGTCGTTGATGATTTGGGGAGGAATCAGTCGAGCTGGACAAACTGATCTCCATGTCCTAAGGCGAGGCACGATGACCGTAGTGCGCTACAGGGATGAAGTCCTGGATGTGTACGTGAGACCATATGCTGGTGCTGTTGGTCCTGACTTCATCCTCATGGACGATAATGCACGTCCACATCGTGCTAGGGTGGTGGACGAGTACCTGGAACGTGAGACAATTGTTCGTATGGACTGGCCAGCTCGTTCTCCAGACCTCAACCTTATCGAGCATGTCTGGAATATGCTTCAGGTAGCGATTTCACGTCGTCCTGTACAACCAGCCACCCTTCAGGAACTTGAAAATGTTCTGATCCAAGAATGGAACAATATCTCTCTTGCGTTCATTCAAAACCTCGTTGGAAGCATGAGACGACGTTGCCAAGCTGTCATTGGAGCTAACGGAGGCCATACCCGCTATTGACACTTGTTTGTGCAGTGTGAAATGGAATGTGCAGAGTTTAAACAATTCCGTGATCATGAAATTACCATGCTTTTCAGGGTACTCTCCCTTTACCTTAGGAGTATGCGATGAAATGTCATGCTTGCCAAATTTTTCTGTCACAATTTCTTGAAGTAAACATTTCTGAACATAAATCACTCTGTGTTGGTTGTCATTCACCTTTGTTGAAAGTTTTACAAGTGCTGAAAAATATGATCCTTATCAAACTTTGAGTAGTATATATACACGTATACTAAAAGCAACTCTAAAGACCCATTCACACATGTCAAATTACATGAAGTGTGCAAATTTTACATAAACGCAAAATTTGCGCCATGTGTATTAATGGGGGTTAAGCAAGATTTGCATATTTTGTGCATTTTTACTCCTTGTGCAAAATTTACATCTAGTCAGACTAGGTGCACACTAACTCAGTGAGTAAATACTCCTGGTGTGCGAGTGTGTAGCAAAATTTATACACATGTATATATCACTGTCTGGAAAAAAAACTGCAACATTTTCTTAAAGATTGCATGATATTCTATAATGAAAAGATTAGTAATGTGCTGTGTTATTTTCTAAAAGATAGCATGATATTCTATAATAGAAAGATCAGTGATCTACTGTATCAGCATTTTAAATAGCATTTGATCAAGAAATGTTATAACCATTTTTATGCGGATGACTCTCAACTTTACCTGTCTTTTAAGCCTACGGGCATAACTACACAGGCAGAGACATTGCATAGTATTGAGCGTTGTCTACACGACATCGTGTCTTGAATGCATGGCAAACACGGATAAGACCGAGGTCACTGTGTTCGCATCCGGGCGTAATGCAAACCTCATTAAAAACATTTCAGTTGCAGTGGGTGACTCACAAATTAATCCTTCAACCTGCGTTCGAAATCTTGGTGTCATGTTTGACTCCAAGATGGATATGGAGCTACAAGTGAACTATATTAGTAGATCTTGCTATGTACAGTTGCGGCAAATAAGCCACAACAAAAAATATCTAACAACAGAAGCAGCTTAATCACTTGTGAACTCCCGAGTTACATCAAGGTTAGATTACTGTAACGCTCTCCTGGTTGGTATACCAAAGACAGCTCTAAGCAAGCTCCAACAAGTTCAGAACATTGCCGCACGTCTCATATTCAAAACCTCTCGTTACGACCACATCACTCCAATACTACGAGAACTACACTGGTTGCCTGTGCAGCATAGGGTACAGTTTAAAATACTTATACTTACAAGGCCTTACATGATGAGTGCCCAATTTATATCAAACGATTACTAGAAGTTTACAGACCTACCCGAAATCTTAGGTCTATACAACAATCGGTCACTCTAGTAGTTCCTAGAAGTCGAACTGTTACGTACGGGGATCGGTGCTTCCTGTCAACAGCTCCGAAACTGTGGAATGCCCTTCCAGAACACGTACATCACTGTGCGCCTTCAAGAAGTCATTGAAAACACATTTTTTCCATCAGGTTTTCAGTAACTAGCCTCCATCAAGTTGAGATGGGTTTTTTATATACTACTCAAAGTTTGATAAGGATCATATAGTTGTTACATTATAAAATCAATATATGAATTGATAAGACACGCAAATTTCATTATAGTGTTGGACTGACCCCTCTTGAGCCTCAAAACACAGGTTAGGTAGGGAAATGCATGCTGCAGTGATCATGAGTAGCACGTGAAGCATGGTACCCACATTATTCACATTTCTGAGTGCTTGTCGTTGATTTGAATTTGGCCATTGTCTTTACATCTGACTTCGTTTAAGTCACTGTTACTCTATGAAAATGCCTCCACAACGTCAAAGACGTCGTTTGACTATTGAAGAATTGGCCAGGTGCATAGGAATGCTCGAAAATGGTGCAAGACAACGTCACGTTGCAGAGCTATTGGGTGTCAGTCAGAGCGTTGTTTGCAGAGCTTGGAACCGGTATCAAGCTCATGGTTCAGCTTCTCATCGACATGGAGGCGGCAGAGAAAGGTCCACCACGCAGCAAGATGACCGTTTTCTCTTGATTTCAGCACGACGTCATCGGTTTGCATCGGCGACTGCGCTTAGAAATGATCTTCTGAATGCAACTGGAGTTAACATTTCCACGCAAACTGTGCGTAATCGTCTTCATGAAGGTGGTCTTCGTTCCCGGAGAGCCTGTATTCGCATCCCTCTTACTCAGCGACACAGACAAGATCGTTTGAATTGGGCCAGGGCTCATGTGAATTGGAGGGTTGCTGATTGGGCCCCTGTACTTTTCACAGACGAGTCGAGGTTTTGTGTTGACTTCACAGATCGTCGTGCACGAGTGTGGAGAAGGGCAGGAGAACGATATCAGGACGCTAATGTTGCTGAACATGACAGATATGGTGGTGGGTCGTTGATGATTTGGGGAGGAATCAGTCGAGCTGGACAAACTGATCTCCATGTCCTAAGGCGAGGCACGATGACCGTAGTGCGCTACAGGGATGAAGTCCTGGATGTGTACGTGAGACCATATGCTGGTGCTGTTGGTCCTGACTTCATCCTCATGGACGATAATGCACGTCCACATCGTGCTAGGGTGGTGGACGAGTACCTGGAACGTGAGACAATTGTTCGTATGGACTGGCCAGCTCGTTCTCCAGACCTCAACCTTATCGAGCATGTCTGGAATATGCTTCAGGTAGCGATTTCACGTCGTCCTGTACAACCAGCCACCCTCCAGGAACTTGAAAATGTTCTGATCCAAGAATGGAACAATATCTCTCTTGCGTCCATTCAAAACCTCGTTGGAAGCATGAGACGACGTTGCCAAGCTGTCATTGGAGCTAACGGAGGCCATACCCGCTATTGACACTTGTTTGTGCAGTGTGAAATGGAATGTGCAGAGTTTAAACAATTCCGTGATCATGAAATTACCATGCTTTTCAGGGTACTCTCCCTTTACCTTAGGAGTATGCGATGAAATGTCATGTTTGCCAAATTTTTCTGTCACAATTTCTTGAAGTAAACATTTCTGAACATAAATCACTCTGTGTTGGTTGTCATTCACCTTTGTTGAAAGTTTTACAAGTGCTGAAAAATATGATCCTTATCAAACTTTGAGTAGTATATATAGTTTTAATTCATCCACAAGAAAAAAAATCTCATCAACATTATCTCATCATCTTTACTTTAACATGCCCTGACACTGATGTTTTATACTTATTTAGCATATGTATTGTATCTTATGTTTATATCATTTTATTTCAATATTTTATTTAATTGTTTTATGTACTGTAAAGTACCTTTGAGCACACAAATATATTAAAAGGGTGCTATATAAATCTGGTATTATTATTATTATCATTATTAACCTATGGTTACATAATTACATTTACAGACACAGGAATAAAATTTGCATGTATGTAAAAATTTTACATGCTAGGAATAAAAACACCAAAATGATTGATGCTACAACACAAAATAAATACCATCAAATAAAATTTAATTTACAATATCATAACATGAAAATATAAATGTATTCATATTGAACATTCCATTCATTGCACATTTCCTGTCTAAGTAGAGCAAGATATTCAACATCTAAATTAATATAACTGTCATCTATTATGCAAGGACGGAAGCAGGATGGTACCATATATACTAATATGAATTCAACATTAATATAAACTAGTTTAAAGGATCAGCATGAATACTGATGGCCTTGCTAACATTTAAAATTGAAATATTTCAAAGTTTATGATGTAAGAATATAACACGGGTGCAAATGAAACAAAAATAAAATACATATATCATATATCAAGTGTTTTTGTTGTCTTGAATCAGTTGTGAAAAGATATGAAACATACACTACATTAATTAGCAGAAATGCATGGCAATTAATTATTAACTTAAGATATATGTACTAATTAAAAGAAAAGTGAAACTTGATCTGTAAGTTATTAGCAAAGTAAACACTAAAAATCTGTTTATCATCCTTCTGTATATTGGGGGGAAAAAGTCCAAAAAACAGTGAATAATTAAAATTTTGAAGTCTAACGGCAATAACTCGGGTGAAAATAGGTCAATTAATATGAAACTTGAACTTGACCCTTTTAGTCATCAATAAAAAAAAATAAAAAATACCAAATATATGAGCATAACTAAAAAAGTCTGGAAAAACTAACTTATGATGTCAGAAAGATCGAATGACAATGACCAACAGAGAAGAGTAAGCACACTACAGGCCTTGGTCATTTTATGACAGGAAATAAGTGACCAGTCCACAAGGGTTCCTTAATTGGAATAATGGCCATCTTCCTTTGTCTATACCAATGACTCTGACCTAGTGTGAACTTCAGCAAGATCCTCATACCACACATTTCCATCATAATATGTATATATAGCCATTGATATACAGTACTAAAATGTATACTTTAAAATGCCATCATTTCATAATAGCAAATTGTATTACTATCACTTGAATTATTACTCAATAATTTTGAAGGTGCCTAAAACTCCAGATAATAAGTATCAAAATATCTTTAACAAAGATGAGCATATTATCACACAAAAGTTAACCATTGAATAATTTCATTATACTGCAGTTGTATATGGTAGATCAAATCTTGTGAACAGACAGACTGAACACTATACTAGTACATGGCTTCTAGATATACATTTACAACTGTCATATAATTCCTAACTGGTAATATCTCAACATGAGTGAAGAAGTCTGGAAAAGACACCAAACTAAAAACAAAGACCTAAGCAGCAGTTTTTCGGACAAACTCCATGTCTTTTCATTTCAATACAGATCCCAAGGGCAAAGGAGATTCATAAAATATTAGTTTTCACGGTTACATTTTAAATTTAATAAAGAAAAGTTTCATATCACATGACAATGACTAAATGCATATACCCTGAACCTCTAAATTTTTGGGGCTAAAAATTATTGATATTTAAAGGACAACAAACAAGATTTTTCAAAATTGGCACCATGTCTTATTTGTATATGCAGTGTGGACCCTATACCATTGGATTCCATAATGATTTTGTAAATGTTTGTGACAATTCTGTCTGACAACTTTTTCAGATATTTAACACATATCAATTTTGCCTGAAGTTTCTTTTTTAAACAATAATACTGTAACAGTTTATATCACAGACCTATACGTAAATAAAAATGATTAATTTATTTATAGAAACTTACCTTATCAATGTAATTTTTTAATAAAAAGTAAGTTCATGACACAGTTCCCCTTAACTTATTTGTCACTGCAAGGTTTTTGATATAATCAATAAAGTTATTATATACACATATAAAGAACTTTAAATTGCCTGTGCAAATACTTATACTTACACATGTATTTATGAATTTGACAAGAAATTGATAAATTTTAAGAAAAATCAATCATAAACTACATTGTACTGTCGTACATGTAGAATAATCTGAATCTCAAAATACATGTCTCATGTTTGTTGACAAACTACTAGGCTGCATGAACAACCCTGGCTAGTGTTCTGAAAGTATGACGGAGACTTTTTGTCAAACAATCAGCATTGGACAAATGAGGTTCACTTCAGAGATATATTTAAGGTTAAAATCTTAAAGTGATTCCTTGCAACACTCACTTGATTGGTGCTAGAATGCAAACCAAACATTAGATAGTCCCAATTCAAATGATGAATAAAAATTTATTGGCCAGTGAAGATGTCCAATTTTACACAAGTTTCTTTATAATGATTACCCCTGTTTCCTAAAAAAAAAAAATTTTTACAGAAACAATATAACATTATATATAACCAATAATTTAGGTCTCTAATTTTTAACATCCTACCCCAGATGTGTCGGAATATTGTAACTCTGACTGTGATTTTATTTGTGTTAACAATGGAGGAAATTTAAAGTCGTTTAAAAAATTTGCATATATGTACTTTTTCTATAACTTATATATCAAATGCACCTGTCAAAAATCTGGTGAAATTATATGCTTGCAGTTTCTAAACCTATGTGCACATATTATTCATGTAAAAGGAATAAACATGTGAACAAAGAGACCCTGTGCAATTACAATTTTTTTCCAGGAAAACTGAATGATTATGAAAGAAAGAAAATACCATGGGGAGATTATTATGTCTATATCATGACCAAATATTGTCACATAAAATTTTTGTACTTTGTGATTTCAGAGGATTTAGCACACCCTCCCCCCCCCCCCTAAAAATATTACCTAAAAATTTCATGAAAAAACAATCAAATGTCTTCAGGCCTTATAACAGATTATGAAAAGGTGTAAAATATGCGTATCTGAATTCAGTCTCTATAATCAATGAGAGGGATCATTTACAGAAATGCATAACACATTTTACACTATGCAAGACAGTGGAATTCTTAATGGTTTAAACGGAATGGTTACACCATGTCTTGACATAAATGCTTTACGACTAAGACATAGGGGTCTTTAAAAACTGCATCTCTGAGGAGAGAATATCAGTGATGTGGATGCACTTTTTGGCCAGATCTCCGCCCATTCTCTTCAGTGCAATCTCTGCTGCTTCTCTCACAGACTTAATGGGATCATTCCTCCTGCAATCAAGCAATATACAAATAAAGATACATTGTATATTGAACACAAAATCACACTAGTCGACAGCTTTTCTCACAGACTAATGGGAATGCTCCTCCTGTAGGTGAAAAATACACCTATATCACATATTTGGGGGCTGATAATGCATTATTGTCATAGGCCAATAACATTTTTTTTATGCTTAAACTGTGGGTAGATTCAAGTACTTGTAAATATCCAAATATTTTATACTTACAGAAGAATTTTAAGAACTATATACAGCTAATTAAATATTTGAATATGAGCTTCACAGAGTATGGTGGTTTTTGCAAGTTTTTATAAAAAAAGTCATTTACATTATGATTGATTGCATTTTTTTCAACGCATAAAAACTCATGATATTTAATATCATGTCAGCATTATTTGATTGTCATTTTTTGAATTATACCAGGAACATTGCCACATTATTGTCAGTCATTATATTTAGTAAACACAGTTTCAATCAAGTTAAAAATAGCAATGTCATGGAGCACAGTGCTGTTATTAAATTTTTGAATTTTGCTAATTGTGTATGATTTTGAATGCTGCTGGAGACGGACTACATGGTACATAAATGACATAACTGTTTTAAGGATGAAAGAATGATAATTTTACTGGGTTTGGAAGCCCTGCATACCCTTCCCCCCCCCCCCCCCCCCCCCCCCCCTGCATATAGCCTAGATCTTGCATCTATGACATTTGCCTTATATTCCCTTGTGAAATCTGCTCTGCATTGGTCAATGGTTCTTGCATCTAACAAGCCTACACTATCGAACATAAACAATATAAAAACACTGACAAGTCATGTTATGGAGATACATTCTACAAGAGGGTGAAATTGAATGGTGTATCATTTAAGGGGGCATGGACACAATCTAAACTGAACATTTTAAAATTTTATTTTCTCATTTTTAATGTTTACAATGTTTAACAAAGTTCTTTCTAATGGTCAGTAAAAATTTTAATGTCAGTTGTTGAGTTATAAGTGAGATATTGCACTCACAATACATTGTAAGGTTCGTACTGTTTTTGTTTACATATACAATATATTATTTAAAGAGACACTACAGTTCATTTTGCTCAAAAATCATAAAATGACAAATTTTCTCAGAGCTTTAGACTCTAATTTTGCTGCATAGTTGAATGTATAAACTTTGCAAAAATAACACATTTCCAAAGATGAAAATTCTCATTTAAATGCAAAAACCAATAGTTTTTGAAGGCCCTTTTTTAACAACATTGAGACTCCCTCTTTCAGTCTTCGGACGCACGAGCATGGATGGTAAACAATCTAGTGTGAGGAAGCGTACAATGGCTAAACCCAGAATTTTGACAGTCTATGAGAGATAAGTGTTAAAATAGAATGAGATACAACACATACGCAAACTAGAATGTACGTGGGGATATCAATATGACCCTCTAGCTACGAGACAGACAGACTGGGCTTTAAAAGTAAGTACTATTTTTATCAAACCACGTGAATGTATTTCTATAACATATCATGTGGCGAGCTTTAAAAAAAAACATTACTTGGTTATTGGGACATGAAAGGTTTAATTTCTGTTATAATAATGATTTATACTTACTTAATCACTTAATCACAAGAAGCAGGAAATAATCGCATACTCAAGAAGCGAGTGTCATTCTGAATCATGCGATGTAAAATGTCTGAGTCAAAATGAACAAACCATTGAATTCCGGATGATCTTTAAAGCACGGTTGAGAGCATATTAATGCTTTCCTGATGTTCAAAATTGTCATTATTGTTAGGATTTTTATTATTTTATCGATATGTTTTTAAAAAAAGCACTCAATTAAAATATGCAAAATCAGCTGTAATGCCTCTTTAATCGAAAATATATTTCTAATGGTCAGCAAAAATTTGTCAAGTTACAAGAGAGATACAGAGCTCATAATTCTTTGTTTGTAAAAATGGCTCTTGTCAAAATGTTTTTGTTTACATAGGTTAAATATACTAGTAAGCATTTTGTTTAAAGCAGATTTGTTCAATTTACCAGTTAATTCTATATACAAACAGTTTCTAATGTTTTTTGCTTCTCAATTTGTATACCTTAGTTAAGCAATGTAAATATTAGAAATCGAAAAACAAAATTTGAAAATTTTAAGCTCAAATTTTGTCCATGTCCCTATAAAAAAAACAACAGTGGAAATTGTTGAAAAGATGTTTGACATCAACTTAGAATATCAACGGAACTGATATGTTGCTTCATGAACTCACAATCTGCCATGTAAAAGTCATTGTATCTTTTTTATTTTGCAATAGATATGCATTGTCTTTCGAAGATTTATCAAGAATTGTAAGAATTTAAATAAAATAAAACCCACAATCCCAAGCAAGAGGTCACTTTCAGTGTTTGTAAATGTTTTCATAAAGCTGTCGTGGAGTCACACTGAATTAATCTGGAGGGCTGTTTCTGGTGTGTTTGCTGTAGATGAAATTGCAATACTTTGACTAGGTACATTATTTCGAGATTCTTTATACACAAATTGCTACATAATTATCTTCTCCACAAATTTACCAGAGCTGAACAATAGATAAACAAATCTCACCATCCAGAGCTGAACAATAGATAAACAAATCTCACCATCCAGAGCTGAACAATAGATAAACAAATCTCACCATCCAGAGCTGAACAATAGATAAACAAATCTCACCATTTTTCAGCTACTGCTTGTTCACTCTTCCCGCCTGCTTTCAAATAACCCAGAGCTAAACAGGCACTCTCTCTCACCAGGCGATCATCGTCCTCCAACATTCCAATAATCTTTTCCACCGTGATCTTCTGTGCTCTCCCTGTTACAAGGAATGAAAATGATGAGTCCAATGATATACTAAAGGAGAAGTTGTGAACAATTATGTCTTCTTTCACATACTAGTACATGTGTTACCACTTAACTACCATTAGTTGTCTATTACGACAAGCATAGGGCACTGAGGACATTTTCTAACCCAGATCCCCATGATATCTTTCAGAGTAGGACATAAGACTCAAAATTCATGTGAACCCTGGAATCATGCATGCCATTAATTTCAACGAACACTATTATTGGATATTAACATCAAACTAATATTGATATTGTCAGGGATAAGTATTTCCATTTTGTCAGCTTTATTGGTATCTATCATTTGATCAGGTACTGCTGGTGTCTGGATATTTGGTTTAGTATTGCTGATATCTGTCCATATGTCAGGTATATTGCAGACACCTGTCCATGTGGAATTAGTGGTACTTGTCCATTTAATCAGGTATTGCTAGTACCTGTCCATTTGGTCAGTTTTGCAGATATCTGTTTATTTGGTCAGTTTTGCTGGTATCTGTCCATTGGGTCAGTTTTGCAGATGCCTGTTTATTTGGTCAATTTTGCTGGTATCTGTTTATTTGGTAAATTCCGCTGGTATCTGTCCATTTTTAGATATTGCTGGCATCTGTACATTTTTAGATATTGCTGGCATCTGTACATTTTTTAGGTATTGCCGGCATCTGTCCATTTGGTTTAGTTTTGCTGGTACAGTGTATCTGTCCATTTGGTCAGCTTTGCTGTTAATAATCTGTTAACCTGGTCAGCTAAGCTGGTACCTATTCATTTTTAAGGTATTACTTGGTATCTGTTGAACATATTGGCCTGAGGATTTTATTCATTATCTAATTTGATCAGAGCAATACTTCTTCAATCCACTGCCATGAATTTACACCTTATTTAGTTAATATACAGATAAAGTTTTGGCAGGGTTTACATGTATTATTCATCTGACATCTCCAATACAAATGATGATAACTTGCCCAATCGTGTGGGTTATTAGTTAACTACGTGTACTTTGACTTGGGTTTAATCAAATTAGTTAAACATTTAAATGGTACTCAGCTGTTGCAGTTAAACATCTAACTGGGATATATTTATTGTGTTCAATATTTAGTATCCTCCTTACAACAGTGTTAATGACCTTATAGACCCCAATATATATTCAGTAAATTATCACACCTCTGATGATGCAATTTCTTTAATTGCAAGTGAGGGTGCTTTATTTACAAAAATAAACATTTCCAATGCATTTAAACTTTTACCAGTTTGCCCACAGGATTCTTGTTTATTAGGCTTGAAACACTGTGGTTCATATTATAATGACACATTTTTTACCTATGGGTTGTTCGTTGTCATGTTCTTTGTGAAATTTTCTACATTTCCTGCACTGGGAATTGTCTCATAGATCCAAATTGGAAAGTATTGTTCACTATTTAGATGACTTCATGTTCATTGGTAGTGCCAATTTATTTAAGTGCAAGGATTTAATAAGGCAGTTTGAAGCAATATGTTTAGAATAAGGTATTCCATTAGCTTTAGAAACATGAGCTCCATAGGCCACATTGCTCACTTGAGTCAGCTTGTCCCTGCATTGTTCAGCTGTTGTGATTTTTAGAATATTTTTTTTTTATCAATCTTTATTCCCATAAGAAATTTTGATGCCATATTATGTCCCCAGTCTAACACCAAAGGATCACAACATAACTGATAATGAATTCACATAACACAGAGATGCCTCAACACCAATATGACCAACATGATCTTTGCTTTTCTGGATAAGACCAAGATCACAAGGCCCTAGATCATGGTATGATATGAAAGACTTTGCCATAAGAAATCTATATACAAAATATGCAAGCCCTATCATAAAATAGTTTAGATATTGACATTAAAAGTAGGTCAAACTTCAAGGTCAAGGTCACAAGGTCAAACATCAAAGTATATTAAGGTCATACCATAAAAATGTATATATATATATATATATATATATATATATATATATATATATATACCTTTACCTTAAATAGTTCAGGAGATATTGATTACGTCAGGGTTTTTGTCAAGAAAGTATGTGAAGGACACAAGATCAAATATGATTGTATCACAAGGTATATATATATATATATATATATATACAAAATATAAATGCCCTACTTCCAATAGTTCTTAAGATATTTATATTTAATAGGATACATTATTTTAAAAGTAGGTCAAACTGCAAGGTCAAAAGGTCTAAGGTTACAGTATGAAATAAAAAGGTCTTGTAATAAGAAATCTATATATAAAATATGAAAAATCTATCTTAAATACTAGAAGTTCAGGAAATACTGAATAGTCAGATTTTTAGTAACTGTTAGTCAAACTTGCAGGTCTAGGTCACATGGTCAAACACTAAAGGATATCAAGGTCTTGCCATAAAAATTATATACAAAATATATAAGCTTTACCTTAAACAGTTCAGGAAATATTGATAAAGTCAGGGTTTTAAAGAAAGCAGGTCTAGGTCACAAGATCAAAGACAATTGTATCACAAGGTCTTGTCATAAAGAATATATATACAAAATATAAATGCCCTACTTTGAATAGTATTTATGATATTTAATAGGCTACATTTACTAAAAAATTAAGTAAATTTTCAAGGTCACATGGTCAAAGGTTACAGTATGAAATAAAAGGTATTGTCATAAGGAAATCTATAAACAGAATCTGAAAGATCTATCTTATATAGCTCAAGAGATACTGAATAGGTCAGATTTTTATTGAAAGTAGGTAAAACTTCAAGGTCAATGTCACAAGGCAAAGTTTCACAAAATAAGGTCTAGCCATAAAGAATCTATATACAAAATATGAAAGACCCACCTCAAATAATTCCAGATATATTCAATAGGTTATATTTTCTTATAATAGGTCAAACTCTGAGTTCAAGGTCACATGGCAAAAGCTCATGATATCAAATGAATGTTCTTATCATAAGAAACATATACAAAAAATATGAAAAATCTACCTTAAAAAGTTCTGAACATATTGAATAGGTAAGATTTTTATTAAAAGTAGATCAAACTTCCAGGTCAAGGTCACAAGATCATATACCATTACATCAAATGAAAGGTGCTTCCATAAAGAATGTATGCACAAAATATGAACACTCTAGATTGAATAGTTCAAGAGATACTTCTAGAGATTTTTTTTATATAGAGCATACACTTTGATCCCTTAATGTGGCCCTACCCTAACCCCAGGGACCATGAACTGCATAAACCTGGATCTATTCCATGTCAGGAAGCTTTTCTGGTCCTGTGTTTCTTAAATAATTCTAATCAGAAACCTTAAAGATTTTACTTATCTACTTGTATGTAAAACTACTGTGGCCCCACCCTTCCCTCTGGGACCATCTTACCCCTGGTGGCCATGATTTAAAAAAAAAAATTGAATCTGCACTATCTCAGAGAGCTGCTACACAACTTTGAACTTCTTTTCCCTATAAATTTGCATGTTATACTTTGATCCCCTATTATAATCCCAACTTGCATGTACACCTAGGCCATAATTTTAACAAACTTGGACCTGCACTAAGTCAGCATTATGCCATGCATATTTAAACTTTCCCGGCCCAGTGATTCCTGTGAAGAAGATTTTTAAATACTTTCCCTATATACTCACTTGTTAAACTTTGATCCCCAATTGTGTCCCCATCCTAACATTGGGGGCCATGATTTTAATAATTTTAATCAGATAGCTGCCATGTAAACTTTCCAGGCACAGTGGTTCTTGAGAAAAGGAATTCTAACAATATTCTTTATATATTTGTATGTAGAACTTTGATATCTTATTGTGGCCCTATCATACCTAGGAGAGCCATGATTTTGATATGAAATGTGAATTTTGCTATTCACTATGTCAGGAAAGAACTTTTCTAGCCCAGTGGCAATTGAGATTTTTTAACGACACAATCTTATTATTGAATTTCTGTGATTATCTCCCCTTTGAAAAAGGCATTGCCCTTCATTTACACAAATTTGAATCCTCTTCACCCATGGATGACTTGTACCAAGTTTGATTGAAATTGGCTTTGTGGTTCGTGAAAAGAAGAAAATATGAAAAGTTTACAGACAGATGGATGGACAGACAAAAGGTGATCAAAATAGCTCACTTGAGTTTTCAAGCTCAGGTGAGCTAAAACCGGAAGGGCCTTCTACATGTTTGAATTTCTTAGATTTGGGCACTGATACTATTTCAATGACTATTTTATTTGTTATCTTCACCTTTTCACTTACCTGTCTTGGTCAACCTATCTACATGTATAAGTTGTTTACTTACATGTACTTAACTTAACTTGATCAATCTGTGTACAAGTTGTGTAACTTGCCTAACTTGGCTGGTATTTTTACTAATTGACTTGCATTAGCTAGAACTATAGCAGTAAATCTAGATGACTTGACCAGTATATTTTCATCATGTTACCAGCATTCACGAAATCCTATTTCATCAACTTACCTGACTTAGCCAAAGCTATTGTGGCAATTGCTCTGATGTTTGGATCTTCATCCTTTAACATTTCTGTCAGTCCAGAAATCACTGCCGGGAAGCAGAACTCTCCTGTAGCATGAAAAATTTAATATTGTTGACATATCTGGTACATGTACTAACTTGTGATAAGCCTATTGAAAAATAACACAGCAATGCACTATCAAAAACTATATAACAAATTCCCATAAAACTTGAAGTGTCTTAGAGGGACTAATGTTCCCTGTATGGCCATTCAAAATGCAGGAAATGCAGTCTTAATACTGCTTAAAAACCATATTAAAACAACCTTCTACAATACCTAGATTTACACAGACCAGTCTACATATTTAATTCCTGACACCTTAACATATAATAAATGACATTAATGGATGGCAAGACACATTACGTTAAAAGCAACATTAAAATCAAGTGATGAGTGACATCTAACCTAGATTATGTACAGTGAGGGGTGACATCTAACCTAGATTAAGTAAGTGAGGGATTTCCTCTGACCTAGATTGTATACAGGAAGGGGTGTCCCCTAACCTACATTAAGTAAGTGAGGGATTTCCTATAACCTGGATTGTATACAGTGAGATGTGTCCACTAAATTAGATTGTATACAGTGAGATGTGTCCACTAACCTAGATTGTATACATGGAGGGTTTCCTCAAATTTAGATTGTATACTGTAAATTTTGTACAGTGAGGTGTATTATATGCCTCTAACCTGTCTTCTTAGTCTAGTAAAATTAATTTTAACAATAAAGTATTTGCAACAGAAACAAATTGTGTTTGAAATTGTTATATACCTTTGTATTAAATGTCATGTAACTTCCAATACAAATATACAGTGCATAAAGGGTCCAAAATCAAACATAAATGTCCGCCCAATTTTAGTGATGAAAAACTGTTCAAAATCTGCATTTAAATTCCGTAGCTTATATCTGGTGTAGCGTTTTATACACTGATCGATCACATTAAACAAGATAAAATAACATCTTTATAACCCAAATACAGTGTTGAAATTAAATGAAATGCAGATCTAATTTATTTTTTTTAAATTGCTTATATTACTGCATTTTATAATACAGCTAGAGAATGCGTGTTATGTTGATGCTCCATTTGTCCACAGTATACTCGAATCATGACGTCAACAAAGAATTCTCATGACCTCATATGAAAGAATGACAGATGAAATTAAATAATTTAGCATTTATTTTCATCTCCTATTGTATTATGAGGTAAGTAATTTATTGTTTTACTTGTTTGATTCACAATTTTTGCGAGAAAAAAGAATTGTTTGTCCATAGTGGCCAGTGCATGACCTTCCCCATTACACCTGCAATGTGTGGTATTGTTGTCCATGCACCATTAATAGAATAACATTTTGAATTGATACGAAAAAATATGTTGCTGATTGATATACATAATAACTGACATATTTCTTAATTATTTTCTGTTTTCTGAAATCTATATATAATAACTATCCTAATTCTGTCACTCAGAAAAAAACTATGGAAAGCAGTTCCTGTCATAAATTTATAACACATGTATAATGCAAAGTGATTTTAAATTTATTTATGTTTTACCATTCATCCTTTTTTGTAACTTTCTGTCAAGAAATTTGACGGGTTTCTGAATCTATGCATGAGCGCTTTCACACTAAGTATATATACTGACACAGGTCAGTTTTTTGGACAGTGTGAAGTTTGTTACAAAGATAGCTGTGATGTTGCGGTTCCTTAGCTTTCCCTCCCACCCAACCCCTTTGCAGTTGTTGGATTTTGTTTTCTATTTTGTTTTATTTTGATGTTATTAATTGCGATCTTGTAGCAAATGCAACCAAACCAACCACCTTTTCTGTTTTTGTTTACTTTGAATAGACAAGAAACTTTATTTTCGGACAATGACACTGAGGGAGAAAATAAATGTAATTGACTTTAAAATTTTAAAACATCTGGTCAAATATTGGATTTATCTACATTCATTATGTTAGTTTGCTTTATATTCAATAAAAAAAAGATTGATTGATTACATATTGTTTAACGTCCTCAAGAATTTTTCACTCATATGGAGACGTCACCATTACCGGTGAAGGGCTGCAAAATTTAGGCCTATGCTCGGTGCTTAGGGCCTTTGAGCAGGGAGGGATCTTTATCATGT
This sequence comes from Ostrea denselamellosa, assembly GCA_024699665.1. NCBI lineage: Eukaryota > Metazoa > Mollusca > Bivalvia > Ostreida > Ostreidae > Ostrea > Ostrea denselamellosa. The sequence goes on from JAMZEH010000055.1 coordinate 19,783,482, forward strand.
CACACCTGCTGTGACACGGGACCTTGCATTTTGCGGTCTCATCTGAAGGACCGCCCAATTTAATCGCCTCTTACGACAAGCAAGGAGTACTGAGGATCTATTCTAACAACCCAGATCCCCACAGGGCAAACAAAAAAGAAAAAGAAAAAAAAAAAAAAAAAGAAGAAAAAATAGCTTAAAAATAAAATGTAATTCAGCTAGAACATTTAACAACCCCCACCTCCTCAATTTCTCTATTTTGGTTTTGCAGTAAAATTGGGAAGTGGGATGAAGGGTAGAAATAAACTTGAAATTTATGATAACTTTCAAATCAACCCTTTCATGACCTATCTAAAAATAATATGAGGATAATCTAGAGGATTTCTTTTAATAAGCCAAGAATCTTCTCTCTGGTACACTTTACACTGTGCATAGTATGGAGTTTGGTGTCCCTTTGGAATTCATATATCTAAAGTTTTCTGTTGTTTTTTTTTTTAAATTCATTTATTTATTACTTTTTTTTTTGTTTTACCATATACAAAGGAAGATGGAAATTAATATTATTTTTCCTTTTACCAGCACAGAACAGAAGTGCTTGATTTGCAACTCCACTATTAAAGAAGGAGAACATGTTACAAGCTTAACAGAGAAGGGCTTTGACCGCATTAAATAAGCAAGTCAATGCCGAGATGAATCCCTATCTGCTGATGTTTCACAGATTGTACTGAACAGAGACGTTGACAATATGTCCACCTTTTCTACATTAAAAAAGATGTCTTAAAGAGAAAGCAGGAAAATGACCAGTCTGAATGGACACCACACCGCCAAAGCTGCGGTCTAAAGAGTCTTTCAATTTAAAAACTGCTTTGGATTTCCTTAGAGAAAATGATCCATTTTCTGAGGATGACAAGTCTCTCAGAAACATTGAAACTGGTGAAATTGCAGAAAGCCATGTTAATGTAGACAAAGCTGAAGAGGTCAGACAGAAAATCATACATCACATAAAGGACCAACTTGTTGTGGAGTATTCTTTTAATAAGAAGGATCAAGCAGTTTCTTAGAATGCCAAAAAAGTGAAAGTGAGTGAAGGTGATTTTGTTACACCAGTAGATCCACAACTCATGTTTCAGCGGTTGGTAGTTGATGGAGTTAACAGTTGTTCAGATTCTTCTGAATTGTTGAAGTATGAGCTTTCAAGTGTACCACTATCACTTTTTGATGAAAATGGATATCCAAGAGAGGTAACAAAAGCTCAATTAGCAGATGCTGTCTGGACCAAGGAAGAACGTTTAGGAACCCCTTCAAGTCCTGAGAATACGCTACACGTAATTGATGGAGGGTCATTGGGTTCTTGGCTTGACATTTGTAGACTCTGTGACATCTATATTGATCATGGTGAGAAAAGTTATGCAAACAAGTTAGTTGTGTTTGACAGTTATCCCACTACCACTACAACAGATGTTGTTCACATGAGAAGATCAAAAGGTCTGCATACTACGGAAATTGCCTTCCATGAAAATACACCTTGCAAGACTAAAAAAGTTATTTCTTTCAAACAGTATAAACAAACAATGCTTTATCTCCTTACCTGCACAGCACATGAGGACAGGGGGTATAGAAGTGCTGTTGGCAGCTGATGATTCAGATTTGTTGATCAATCAGGCAGCTGTCAATAGACCAATGACCGGAAATGTTGTTGTCATAGGAGACGACACAGATATTTTAGCCTTGTTGATCCACCACATGAATTTAGATGAACGTAGCATCATCTTCCAATAAGACAAATGCATACAAAGAAAGGAACCTAGGGTATTGGACATAGGAAAAACCAAATTTATGCTTGGACAAAATGTTTGTGAGATAATTCCATTCATTCATGATGTCACAGGCTATGACACACCATCTAGAGTGTTTGGAATTAGTAAGAAGGCGGCACTCAAGAAGTCCTTGTAAACATTTTAGTTCAGATGTCAAGGATTAGTTTTCATGTCAACAAATGCAAGTAAAGAAGACATCATCAAAGCTAGAGAGGAAGCAATTTGTTGTTTATATGGTGGAATACCTTGCAAGGGACTAGACATACTTCGATGGAGAAGATTTACTTCAAAAACTCTGTCAAACAGATCTACATTTGTCCATGTTAAAACTCTACTGCCAACTCCAAATGCAGTGGAGCAGTATATTGGCAATGCCAAGCATGGATAGGGTGACAATAAATCCTCAAGAGTGGGGATGGGACATGAAGACTCAGAAGTTTCTTCCATGACAGATGACAATGCTGCCTGCTCCAGAGTATTTACTTTCCATCATAAAATGTAACTGCAAACTCAATTGTGACATCAAATGATACACGTGTCGTAAAAATGGCCTTGAATGCTCAAATTTATGTGGTGAGTGTTGCGGAATTAATTGCAGCAATTCTGCAACAATACCAGCAAACTATGAAGACACCGGTGATGCATGAATTTCAAGACATATTTTGTTGTCGAACTGTTTATGATAGTACCATGCACACAGGTATATCAAATAGTGTATTGCTAAAGTTTGATGTAATTCATCCTATATATATGATCAAATGATAAGTTCCTTTCATCATATATCTAGTTGAGTAAAGAATATATTGCACATTGTACATTTGATTATGTTAATAGTATTTTTTATAGTAGCCCAAACAGGGTTGAATGGTACATATTAGAAACTTCAAAAAAAATAGCATGTAATAAACAAAATTAATTTTCTAGTAGTGTATGTACAAAAACCAAAATGAAATTTGTTTTCACTTTTTAATGATTTTGTGACATTTGTCGTTTAACCTCAAAATGATATTTCTGCATGGCATTTATACATATACAAAGTTGCAACAAACTGCCTGAAACATCATTTAATATTTTCTTGTAAAATGTGATCGACTTTTTTTTTTTTTTTTTGAATTTCATGAAGTTTATTTTCCAGTTTTCAACAATTTCATATTGTCAATGTCAATACCTAAAAGGGACATTTTTGCATAAAATTTATGTCAGCAAATTATGAAATACTAGCTGATATACCAATAAATGTTTCTGGTACTAAAAGGCTACATCTGCTTTGTCAAAAAATAAGATAAAGAAATATTTCCAGTTTTCAGTCATTTTTTGGCAAATTTCAATGTTTTAGCCCCCAAAAAACAATGTTTATGCTTGAAATTCTTCAATAAAAAGCATTTTCATACTAGTTTGTTGATCATAAAACATTTTGTTGTTAAATGTGTACCTACATTTTGTAAATAAACCGTAGAGAAATTGTTTCCAGTTTTCAGTGATTTATTTTACCAATATCAAGGTTTTAGCCTCAAAATGACATTTCTGCATAGAATTCACAAATAGAAGTTGTGGCATGATAGTTGACACATTAATAAACATTTTGTAAGCAAATTCATTTCTGTTGCAATTACTTTGATGTTTGGCTGAAATAGAGCTATTTTTACTAGACTATCTGTATAGTGAGAAGTATCTTCTTACCTAGCTTTTGTACAGTAATGAGTCTCAATGTGCTGTCCATGTTGAAGACTTCTCTCATGGCATGGTACCCTTTGGCGTATTGCGCTAGTCGATGATAGAACCTATGAGGGTCAGCATCAGGGTTTCCTTCACAGAACTGGTTGTATGTTGCTTTTTTCAGAGACTTGTTTAACATAAAGATATCTTTGTAGATGAGATTCACAAACAGCTTCCATTCCTCTTCTGTGTATGTCTTTACAATCTTCTCCTTGTATTCCGCCTCAAATTTCTTTTTGAAGTCTACCCATGTCACTTCTGATTTGTCCCCAAAGACCCTATCCCAAAAGTCGTAGCTAAGCATGCTAGTGTCAGACTTTCGGATATTTTGGGGTTTATTTTCTGATTCAAACGATTCATCCTCATTATCTTCCTCCTCATCAGAATCAACATTTAACCTGTCATGAACATTTATATTCATGCCATGGAACTGAATTGTGCCTAAAGATAAACATGACAGAAAAAAAGTCAAATTTTGGATTTTCTATCACTATGACAAAGAAATCTAAAATTTCTTTAAAAATATTTGTCACATAAAATCTGATTACCAGTTATTAGCATTTAAAAGAAAAAAAAAAGCCTATGATAAATAAAAAACTAGGAACATTCCAATAGTAATATATGTTACAGTTATGTCTTACTGTCATTAATTCCCTCAATCTCTGCTTCGTCTCCTTTCTCATTAATCACCTTCCCCATGGAAATTAATAAAGCTGGCATATTCTGTTCATAGAGTTCCTCTTTGAAAAAGAACGTCCAGTTGATCTTTGCCAACATCAACTTCCTAAAAGTGATTCATAGAGGGATTGATTCAACATCAACTTCCTACAAGTGATTCATAAAGGGATTGATTCAACATCAACTTCCTACAAGTGATTCATAAAGGGATTGATTCAACATCAACTTCCTACAAGTGATTCATAAAGGGATTGATTCACATTTTAAAAAAAAAATAAATTCATAATTCAATGTTAAACATTAAAAATATAACTCATTTAAAGTTGACAACCAGTTGGATGCAATATTGTAGCCATAACTTTGTGTTATGTAAATGAAACTCCAGTTTTGTTTATAATAACGAACTAGTGAAATGTAATTTGTAATTTAAAGCATCCTAATTTTGCACACACACAAATTAACCTTTACATGGCACATTTTATCAAAAGAATGTTTGAAATGTGATATATATCATAGACTTAGATTTATAACCATACATTTTCAAAATTTTGTGAAATATAGCATAACTCAGTTTTTGTTTACACAAAAAATAAACTCTCTATAATGAGCTTCTGTTATGATGTATAACCCTAATTATGAAACCTTTTAAAGACAGTAAAGACAGTAGATTTTGATCATTAAAAGTGAAAAACAAAAATTTGGGAAAAATCAGGAATCAGTCCCTTTAACATTCCAAATAAACTTCCCATAGTTAATACGTATATACTCACAAAAATATTAACTGCTGTGAAGAGGAAACCTAAGACGTACTGCCATAACATACGTGAGAAGTGGTGTAAATGAAAAGTGGATTCTCAAAAATTCCGAAGAACTTTTAGTAAATTGAAATTACATAACTTTTCCAAAATAAACAGCATCCAAACATATGACTTTTCAACAATTGGTCTTTACACCATCATTCTTTACAATAAATTAAAGATGTGGATTTTTGACAAGCTGCATCTTTCATAAAAATGGAACTCTGGAAAAGTGACCCCCCCACCTCCTCCCTCCCCCCAGGGTAAAAGTGACTGCACCCAGGACTTTACCCCAACAGGCACTGGAACTCTAGGAGAGTTAGGACACCTCTCTCTCTGGAGGGGTACAATGTAGTAGTGTTAGATATATGGCCTTCCTACTAGCTCTGGCTTGTGGATTAACCCTTTAGCTTGATTTGCAGAGCATTGGACTATTGTGCCAGAGGTCCTGGGTTCGATCCTCAGCTGAGACAGATACATCACTCTGTTACATTCACACATTCTCTCTACATACTCGAAATACTAAGGTCTAAATCACTGCAAGTACACATTCTCCTTACAAATCCAGAGGTTTAAATGGGTGTACATACATTCCACCATCCAGTGTTGGCCCTATTTCCCTGTATTTCTTCAGACTGACTGGGAATATGGAGGAGTTGGAAATATAGGCCAGTGCCAACTCATCTTGACATTGTACATCTCGAGCAGAAGTATCCGTGATTACCGTCACAAACACCTATGAACACAAACTAACTGTCAAGAACGCTAAACAAGAATGTGAAAACCAATAACAATGTTCCATTGCAGACTGCCAGACTTCAGGACAAAAACTGAAACTAATTAAATTTCTTTTTAATAACAATATACACACACCCTGCATCACATATTTAAAGGCGATTTTTTTGGTCACTTATAGACATATTCAAAGTATGAGAGTGTGGTGGTAAATAACAAACATATTCAAATATTGGCAGTGAGGGATACAATGTATAATATTACATTATTTACTAGGGTGAATTATTGTGTTTGTATCAAATAAAACTATATAAATATAGGCATGCATCTGCATAAATTTTATGTAATTAATAAATAATTCATGCATTTATGATGAACAAATTTCTCATATCTTAATACAGAATGCTGATATTGTGCATTATTTTATTATATATCAATATTTATTTTTTCAAACAATATACGTAAATATTTAATCAAGAAATACTGAACAGGCTTGCCAAGGGGAAGTGAATCTTGATGATATTACTTTAACTATTTTGTTATATTGGTACAAACCTCAAAATTCAAATAAATTAAAAAAAAAAAAATTTGGACCCACTTGCCATTATTCTTGTTGTTTGCTACCATAAACTGGTTTTTTGATGAGATTGAGTATACAGGTATATAGGGCCATTTAACTCTTGGAGCAATATATTCAACTTCATAATGAATTTTCAGTATTTCATTCTGAATATTTCACATGATAAAAAGCTATTCCAAATAGGTCGAGTAGGGGAGTATCAGTTCATCAAACTGAAAGACTTTTTCGCAGGGATACAGTCCTTGAAACATTCTACTTACCATTTTTCTGTTTGCTCTCTGTGCATTCAGCGTATGTTCACCATTTGTTCATCATGTATTCACTGTTTATAGTTATGTGTTCACAAATCATTCAGTACGCGCTCAACATTCACAAAGCATTTACCATGCATTCACCATTCGTTCATCGTTCAGTCTTTGCATTGTCATTCCGAACATCAGTGTGAAAGTAGCGATATTCATTGCAAGGAGACAATGGAAAAGGAACGTGTATATATAAGGGTGGCAGAAAACCTTCTTATCATAAATTTAATTTTGAAGAACAGAATGTTGGAATTGTAAACCATGAAAATTCAATGAAAACTGAAGACCACTGACCAGTTTGTTACATCAGGACAAGGCATTCCAAATTTCATGACAAGATATGAGAAAACTGGTTCTGTGGTTAATCAGTAATACTGCATACAATGTACATATGAAATTTGCTTTTGTTTGTGTATGAATGCTGCATGCATTGATGCAAAATTTACAATAATTTCCTGAGAAATATGCATATTCAGAACTGTAGAACATGCAGTTTCCTGATTCTGTGTTATTCATTCATTGAATAAATATATACTATCAATTATGAAATAAGTATATTCCATGAGAAAAATCTGATACATTCCGAATAGATCGTCTTGCATTCACTGTGCACTCACTGTTGACTCACCATTCAGCATTCGCTCTGCGTTCATTCACCATGCGTTTACTGTTGACTCACCGTGCGTTCACGGTTCGCTCACCGTTCACGTGGGAAAGTAGAACATTTCAGGGACTGTATCAGTCACTTTATAATGATTTACAGGGAATCAGCAACATACAATGTATATCAGTTTACTTTTATACAGTGAAAAATTACTTTAGCAGAATGGTACAATGAAAACTTTTGACACACTCCTTATGAAAATCTGTTCCAATAACTGAGTTTTACTAACAACATATTTTGTTAAATTCATCATGCAATAAAGAGTCAGCTTTCTACTGAAGACAGTAATATTAAGGTCATCATCCAGAAATGATCAAGATTATATAAAAAATAATTGATCAGACATGATAATGACATTATCAAATTTGATAATGAGAACATATGTCGATACCACATTAGTCATAATAACAATCAATGAAATAAAATCTAATTAACAGTTTTGGTACCTTGCAAGACAGGATTGCCTCCCCCTTCTGGTTAACCATCATGCGGTGTTCCATTTTAGGATCTGCGAACCAAACAATCCACCCTTGTTCCTGAAACTTTGCTGCAAAATTAAACATTTTTTTTACCTATTCTGATTTTTTATCTCTTGTCAGAATTTGGGTAGAAATTTGAACAATATTTGACAATTTGGCTGATATTTGGCAATTTGAATAAATTTGACAATTTGAACAACAATTAACAATTTAGACAACAATTAACAATTTGAACAACATTTAAAAATTTGGCCAACACTTAACAATTTGGCCAATATTGACAATTTGGACAACATTTGGCAATTTGGACAACATTTGACAATTTGAACAATATTTGACAATTTAGTCAACATTTGATAATTTGAAAAACATTTAACAATTAGGAGAACATCTGGCTTGCATCAAATGGGGATAGTGTATCCTTTACTTGTAAAGCATATGGATCTCGTGAGTCACATGTTTGGGAGGGAGGGGGTTGTTTTGTTTTCTCCAGCTTACAATTATTACAGTAAAGTTTAACATTGAAAAGCAGATTGTTGAATATCTTAATAACTAAAATGTTTAGTGATATTGAGTCACAACTGAGTATAATGTATCCTCTTACAAGGGGACATATGCGGTACATTAATTACATTCCCTCACAACTGAACATATTATATTCCTTCAAAATTGGGCATTTAGCATACTATATCCCCTCACTTTACTGTTATGTATGTAAATGTAACAGGAAGGCAGAAAATACAACCAAATTTATAAACATGCTCATCTCCAATGTGTCCATAGTACAAAGTCTGGAGAATATCAATCTAAAGGTGTGAGAGAAACTGATTACTCAAAGTAGGTACAGTCTATTCCATAGATGCTGAAAAAATGACAGAGTTCAAGTACATGTAAATTTTTCGAAAAATGTCCAAGCACTTACAAAGTCACATGCACATCTTGTGTTCATGACAACTGTGCAAAGTTTGGGGAATGTGTGGCTAGAAGTGAGTGAGGGGTTGATTACACAAAGTAGGTACCCTATATGAGGACGCCCACACACTCGCCCATCCGCCCAGCATTCACCACACTAAGCCAGATGCACGGTATGCAACTCTGCCAAAAATGGAAAAACTAAAATTTGAAATTTTTCAGCTCAAATTGTGACCATGCCCCTTTAATATGAACAGATTTTTTTCTGTGAGTCATCTGCATTTAATTTACATTCATCAAAGTCCATCCTGTCATATGTATTACATATTACAATAAAATCACAGCTTTTCCAATCATGTGTATTGCATCATCATTATAAGAGCTTTTCCAATCATGTATATTACATCATCATTATAAGAGCTTTTCCTGTCTTGAATATTACAATACCGTCTTAATCTTTCCAGTTATGTGTGTTACATATTACAATAAAATTGTAGCTTTTCCGATCATGTGTATTACATCATAATTATTTGGTAATATTTGGTAATATTAGTACATTACAAAATCTAAACTTATTATACAAGAATTCTTCATATCAAGGAGATGAAAAAATAATTTTGCAGAAAATGTCAGAAACGTTGTGTATGTCACATACATGCATGGAGTCTGTGGTTCAGATGTTCATCTGAAATCACCATTTACATTCTTGGCTTTATTGATTTTCTTTTCCCTAAGTGAATATGTCAGGATTGACGTTAATATTCATAGTCATAAATAAGCCAGCTATTTGATAGGTCTGACAGTACAATATTAAATCATATACCATTTATTTGCATTATAGAATATAAAAGTTAACAAGACCAAATTGTAATCAGTTAATATGTTTAATTTTCCTGATAGATATCTAATTGTTTGCTTCAATATCTACAAGAAAAGGATATCATTAAACTAATGGAAAAATCAATAAAGAGGTCCTTATGACAAAAAGTAAAAATGACTGGTATCAAGTCATTCTGAATATGTGTCCCTAATTTGAAATTTTAAAGTAAAAATCTGTGATACCCCTCCCCCAATGAACTTGCTGTCTAAAAAGCAACCCCCTCCCCCCACCTCCTGCCCCCTGGACTTGCTGTCTAGAAGGCAAACTACTCGTAGGAGTGAGCATTGTTTCACTTTAAAGAAAGAATTACAAAAAATCACACATTTAAGTAGAGGAATTAATGTTCATTATAATAATGCATGCAATTCTATTTATACAGGAATGAAAGAGAAATTATTTCTAAGATTCAACATATGATTATACTGGCAGTGGATAGGAGCCTGCATTAGGGGCAAAGAAGTTGGGGGTTTTCAGTACATCATAACAAAGCACTCATGTGGTGAACCCTTTTCTGCTTCTCCTAAATATTCATTTCACTTTTGACTAGTGTCAGTAAAATTATAAAAGTGTCAGTAAAATTATAGAAGTTTATTAAATGTAATGGACATTAAAAATATATGATCATATTGACCCTGCCCTTGACTTGGAATCTTGGGTTGTGAAATTCACAATTTTGGTAAATCCCTTTATGCTTTTTCTAACATGTCTAAATATGCATAAATGTTTTTATATAGTATCAGGAAAATTTAAAAACTTATTCAAATGATAAAGACAGTATAATTACTGTGACCATGTTGGCCCTGCTCTGGAACTAAAACCCCTACCCCTGGGATCATGAAATTCATAATTTTGGTAAAGGACTACCTGCTCCTTTTATATATCTAATTAGTTTCAGTTTAGTGTTAATAGCACTAAATAAGATGTTATTTAAATGCAGTTTTACACATAAATACTATATGCTAAGTTTAGCCCTGCCCTAGTGTCCGAATCAAGAAAAGTAGAAAAAAATATTGTTACAAAATAAATTGTTTTTAATTCTATCAATCTTAGAGCATCAATTGTGAAAGTCTCATTACTTTTTATGACAGGGCCAATTTTAGTACTTTGTCACTCTAGTTCTTTAAAAAAAAAAAAACATTTGTACAGGACTTCCTGCTCCACTTGACTATGTGTGTGCACTTTTTCTTACAGATGTACAGTTGCAGAGAAGATTTTTAAAAACTGAACCATTCTGGCAGGATGCAGGACTTTCATGTTTACATCAAAACATACAAAACTTTCATGTTCACATCCTTTATATATATTCATGTTGACATGCTAAGATGTAAAACTTTTGTCATCTTTACATTCCAAGATGTACATGTAAGTAAAATCTCCATGTTTTACATCTTTAGATGCAAGGTTTCTATATCTGCATAGGATATATAATTGGTATTTTCCCTCCATAACTACATATACTGTCCAATTATTTAGAAATGCAACCAAGTCCACAAGGAACACCGTAATCTGGTTAATTATTTGACAAATGCTACATGTAGTTTATGCTCAACATTCAAGTGCATAGCTGCCTATACACAAAGTATGCAACTGCGTACACATCATTAGCAAAAAGAGAGAGAATTTATAGTTTTGATTTATCATTAAATCAACATTACAATGTCCATTCCATCAAATTTCGAGTTCTTTTTGAGTTTCAATTCATTGTCTGAGTAGATATTTTGGTTTTTTGTTCAATAATCAATAAATTCAATTCGTTAGTGAAATTCTGTTTTTAATAATATTTTCTGATTTAAATTATGCAATCTGAATATATTTAACTGTGCTAGTACAAGTGTCTGTGTACAAATATCCATGTACAGCATTAGTACTTGATCCAGCAAATGTCTATTACTTTTATGTATATCATATATGTGCATGTGGTAGATGGATTTAGGATATATTCTTTTTATCAATAACATTTACCATATATACCAGTTAGTAACAACAATAATAATAAAAAAAAAAAAGAATTGACAATACAATTCATAAAACAATTGCACACAGTGAATTGGTATTACTAAACAGCATAGAAAATAATTTGGTGAACTCTTTTAGGAAATGGACAAAAAACCCTGTTTTATGCACGAAAAATAGGTGATTTCATTATTAAAACTCAAGATCTTTTGGGGGGAGCTTTGTCTCCTGGGCCCCCACCAAGGCTTTGCCCTAGACCTACTAGGGGTCACAAGGCAGCCCCCAGACCCCCTGCTGTACTTTGCATACATTTCATTTTTTTTCTGACTATTCACTGCATATGGTATTTCAAATCCCTATGCATGTGTATTTGTAACTTCAAAGAAAGCTTGGTCCAGGTTGGACCTATAGAAACTTGGAAATGCAGACAAGTTCAAAAACTTAACCTGCTCTAAAACTATAACTCTAGAGTTGTAGCTGCAACTAACCTGCCAGTTTGCAAGTGAATTCCAGGTCATTTTTCTGGTAACTGATCATGACATCACATTTAACCTTTGAGTCCAATCTGGTTGCCATAATGACGGGGAACGTACAGATGGGTCTGGTTATCAAAGCTTCCCTCGCGGCTCCGTAAAACAGATGATGATGGTTGTTCAATGCCACTAACACTAGTGGGCTCAATCACTACCAAAGAAAGAAGTACTCACTAATACTCATATGTTCCTAGGTCTATACATTTATATTTAACACTGGTAGGCTGAGCGTTAACAGGTTATCTATTGAGTAGACATAAAAATCAGGTTCCATGGCCATATATTGAGACAAACTAACATTTCACCTATCACTCTGACAGATTAGGAACACTGCTTATGTAAAAGGGACTTTAGTGAAAAAGTGAGATTCAGAATGAGTTCAAAGGTGAGTTTGATGTCTGTTTTATGGCCCTGGAGTCAGGTGATCTGCAAGTCAGAAATGTTATATAACTCATAAATGAACCTAAAGATATTTCTTAATCATTTGTAACATATCTGTATCTTTAATACTTGGAAAAAGGACAATTCATAATAAAAAGCACTATAGATTTAACAGAATTCTCATCAATCACTGAACAGTTGCATGCAATGCATTTACTCTGTGAATAGTAACATGACAGAGGAATTGAATTAAAATAAATCTCTCTATCTCTCATATATCTAAATTGAAGTATCTCTCTTTCTGGTATATACAAATCAAATTCTCACTACCTCATTACCATTAATCCGTATCTGTCTTCCTTCTACATCCTTGGCCACAATTTGATAACTACAACAACTACCCATGGACACTTATAATCAGAAACAAATCGAAATCTTGTAGATCTACGTATTAGGTTCTCTGTTTATAATTAGCAACGGATCAAAATCTTGAAGGTCTACATATCAGGTTCTCTGTCTATATAAGCATTATCCTTGAGCATAATTATTAAACTGAGCAAAGTTTCAGAATACAATCAGATCTTGTGAGAGACCACAAGTTCACAAAGAGCATTCAACAGTTCACATGATGTGTAAAGTCTCCAGTTCAAGCCTGAGAGAAGTCACAATATACAGTATCTCAATGTATCCAATGACAACAACAAAAATGTTCCCATCAGGCTTTGCACTCAAGGAAGTAAATCATGAAGAGAACAATACAAAACGTCATCATGGACTAAGTAAGACCACTTCTAAGGCCAGAAAATTTGTCTCAATTAATGAATTTTTAGCTCGCTGATTATGGATGAAAATCAATAGTGTTCTCCTCCATATAAATGAAGAAGAAAACAATATCTGGTTTGTAATGAGTGTCAGCCAACTTCAGACACGAACCAAGATTTATTATGAGAAAAAAACCTGACATTACTTAATATCCACAATTTAATTTGCATTTTTAGTTATTTAAGAATAATATAATGCTTACAGTAAATTAATGAAGCTCAAGGAAGCTTTAAGGAAAGATTATAATTACTAATATGACAAAATGGGGTAAAGATTTCTATATATCAGATCTTATATATACACATCTTCTACTATTTACATAGACATATTTACATGACTTTGCTTCAGAATTGATCAGTTATTTTCAGAATCAACAGCTTTTTTTCATCTGCAAAATCAATAAGCAGGCTGAATGTGTAGGATTTACTGATAATACCAGAGAAATCTGAGAAGAAAATATTTCACGCACAAACTAAAACTAAGTTAGATTTAAGCTTATATATACTTTTAAAATTTTCGTTATCAGAAGAAATTAAAATCAATATTCTTTAAGCAATGTCTGAGGAAACTCTGAAATTGATCATTAGGAGAATGCATCATATTAATGAATTTGTAAGTTAAGAAAATTATATATTCTTTATCAATTGTAATTTTTGTTAGAAGAATTAAATTAATAATGAGATTAATCAATGTACATGTATAACGACCATATTTCATATCCAATAAATGGATGGTGCAATTTTTATAATCATGATAATATTTTGAAGGGTTTATAAACCACCACAGGAATTTACAAGAATTTTGACTACTGCTTGATTGATTTCACCTCGAATTAATACAGTGTGACTTCACCTTGAATTAATACAGTGCAATTTCACCTTGAATATATTTTTATATATATATTGGGTCACAGGAAAACAAATATAACATTGTGACTGTCATGATATAAGTGATCCATTACTACCAATAGTAAAACATATACGAAATGTAATGATACAATCCATGAAATTTCTATTTCATCTAATTGATTCAAAATATTCTTTAGCTCATGAGATATGGGATTCTAATCCATGGGCTATGAATATCAAATACTGTCTACAAAATATGGGATTTCCTGCTTTGACAGAATTTTTAACTCATAATTTGTTAAAAACTTTTATCAATATCACAATTAATTAAAATTATATTACCTGTCATTTTGGTGTCAACATTTTTGTTGTGAAATTGTGATTTACAGAAAAAAAAGTTTGAAAAAATTTTCTATTTGTATTTGTGCAAGAGTGTTTATTGATTTAAATTAATAAATCTACACAGATGTACATATATATATATATTTCAGATCAAACATTATTTGAATAACCCTTATGTGTTTTATGTTCACCCAAGTAGAACAGGCAGTAACTGTTCTGATTCAATGGTTTTTGCCTTTGGTCATTAATTTAACTTTTGTGTATTGGCTTGATAGTGTCCAGAGTTTCTATTGGTTTTAGTATTGTTAGCTGGTGTTTTATTGGTCATTTTTCCCCCCTCAAAAGTTCTGGGTAGTGTTCAGTCATTCTTTGTCTAGTTTGATTCTAGAGAAGTTGAAAAATGGTTGACAGACATTTGACAGTAAACTGGTCATTTCTCTAACAAGGTGAGTTTATTTTCTAACTTTAATATTATTTCTAATAAGCAGTAAACTTAATAATTTGGCAGATTTAATTCCATAGCACTTGCACAGCGAGAATGATATTTTGTGAGGCATAAATTATTCAGCTTGAAATTCAGGCAGTTAAATTTACATGTTACACATAAAAATGTATTTGGTAATTTAAATACATGTTTTATATTTTTATGATGCAAGTTCATTTATATAAATTTCATAATTTACAGTCAACCTCCATGGAAACATTTTGTTATTGAAAGATACAATCATCACTTATTCTCATAGAATGGTATGATGGTGTTCATATATGTCAATGTAATTTATGAATAATGTCTGTAGAGTCATAGTAATTTCATAAATATAGAATCAGAGTTTTACTGTTTTACATGTTGTTAATAGAAAGAAAACCTGTAGCACTTGTGTTAGAAAACCTATTCCGAGGCTCTGAATGAAGCAAAATTACATTATTGCCCCCCGTAAAAAAATTGATTTCTGTACAATGCAATGTATTCAATATATTTGAAATCTTTATTTTGAAAAAAAAAAATACACTCAATTTTGATTTTATTAATGATTTTCCTTAATTTAAAAGTTACATTTATACAAAACTCTCATAATAACACATTTTTACAACAAAATAGAATTTTTAGATTTAGAACTAATATTACTTTAATCACCAAGTATTACGATATCAAAAATCAAAATTATTTGTATCCAATAAACTGATACTCTTCAGAAATGTGTACGAGATGAACTCAAGGTCTGCTTACATTGACATCCTTACACATAGACCAGCAAAACCTAAAATGAATTCATATACTATAAAAAGAGGGAGACATATATGGGACTTGAGCGTAACAAAAAGAATTTGCAACTGTGCAATAGTAATAACATATAGAAAATGAAATTCACTTCCTATGGCTTTGTAGTACACACACACACAGAGACACAGAGAGAGAGAGAGAGAGAGAGAGAGAGAGAGAGAGACAGAGAGAGATAGAGAGTCTGTATGTGATCGAGGAAATTCGATCCAAGCAGAAGAAAACCTTTGCTGCACATTAGCTCTGTTCAAACGCATTTCGTTGAAAATATAAACTAAAGATTACATCTTGTAATAATGCAATGCATATTGGACAATTCTATTTCTGAAAGCAACAGCATTAGCTTCGAGAACGGGTTGTCATGCATTTTATTTACTCACCATTTCCGGAACATTCACCGTTTCCTCTCTGCAGAATACAAACTCTTGACTGCGGACTGCCCATTATCAAACCGACACCATAAGCACTTCTGATGCGTTAAAATTGGTACCGTTTATGTTTTATATTTAACGGTATATTTGAGATTAGAAATTCAACTTGCATGTTCATTTTGGCAACAACAACAAAAAAGAATCCTTAAGTGTCATTCATAACTTTTCTTTACCACCCCCCCCACGCTTTGTAGATCAGTTTCGGCCAAATGAAATAAGAATTTCCAGAGTTCACGAAACGGGACCGTGGAAAACTCGTGCTCCTTCACAAAATCTTGATTCATTTAAATATTTCACTTCAATGGTAGACATCCATAGGTAGCCTAATTATTCATCATATTTGTTTTCGTGTCTGAGGTCATATTACTTAATATTATTTTGATAAAGTTCTATTTTCATCTTCATCGATCGTCAGGTTGATCCAACCCTTGATAGTTAAACTGGTTAAATAAATCGGGAGAAAATGTGATACTACAATACTTGACATATATATATATATATATATATATATATATATATATATATATATATATATTGGTTGGAATCATATTTTGTCCAATGCACCCTTCAAAAAACGTACAACTATAAAATAAAGTGACATATCTCAATTTTCCTTTAACGGTGGCTGGTTTACTTCAAGTAGAATCTTGAGATTTTTTTTATTTAGTTTCAAATTTGTTAATTCTCACGAAATGAAATTCTTTCCTACGATGTCCACCCCCACCCCCACCCCAAATTACAACAAATCAATACATAAATAAAAACTCCTATATTGGAGCGCCAAAATATCAAACTCAAATAATTGAAGGGATCTTTAATTATTTAACTATATCATCAATTCATTTGCTGCGCGCAATAATTCATTTAAAGATTTCTTAAAATAATTAGGGCTAATGATATCTTCAATTCTGAATTATTGTGCGTTATAGCATTAATTATTCTTTTGAATTGATGCGCGCTATAATTGAATTCTTGTTCTCTTCAGATGAATTGATGATATCAACAACTGAATCGATGCGCGTAACAATACAGTTGACGAGAATAATATTTCCGTTAATGCGTGCAGCTAATGCACGTAATAAATGAATTATTGCTCTCTTCAGTTGAATTTATGATATAATCAATTCTATTGATGCACACACTAATTCTTTGAAGGAGAGAGTAACACAATAATTAGAGATATCTGATCAGTTCAACATATCCACAATTGAATTAATGATCTCTTTATAACTGAATTGTTGTTCTCATTAAACGAATTGCAGCGCGCATTAATTCCATATACAAAAGTATTGTAAATTAATCAAAGCTATCTTCAATTGAATTAAAGACTTCATCAAATCATTTATACCGAGCTCTAAATTAATTTTTGCTAGAAATATTTCTACCACATTGATGCTCTCATCAAATGAATTGATGAGAGTGATACTTTAAGAGAAGCGCGCATCAAATCAAATATTTTTCTCATTAACTGAAGTAATGCGCGCATCAATTGAATTAATAAGAGCATTAATTGAATTATTGGTTGTATTTATTACAATTACAACGGTTAGCTTATATTTTCCTCAATATTAAAAGTCCTGAAAAATGCGAACATTCTCTTACACATAGGTGTCACTGCGCTACTCTCCGCATTCACCTCTGTCAACGCTTGAAAAGTAGTTCCATACTGCATGACTATAATTTGATCACATGATCAAAACATGGCGAAAGCATGGCGACACCAGTAAAAGTTACAGTCGTGGATTGTTTAATGTGTTCTGCTAGACAAATTCTAACCCATAAGCTAAAAGGGCGGAAACTCAAAACAACCTTATCCTTGATGTTAATAGACTCATCGTACTTTTTCAACGCTTCGTTCACTCTGTTCACTGTTCCCTCCATTTTGACTAACACGTGATCAATTTGATTTTTTCCTTCGCGAAATAGTTTCCTGAAAATTTTGTGGATAAAATGTGTGCATCAACAATTTACATCAACTAAATTATCATTTATAGTCTTTATTAATAATTACAATAATGAAGGATTTTATATATCCATAGATTCACTGTTTAAACTTTGCCAAGAATCTTGGCAAACAACATTTTCAAGCGTTGACAGAGGTGAATGCGGAGAGTAGCACAGCGACACCTATGTGTAAGAGAATGAAATGCGAAAAGCACAGCAGTTTCGGCATTTATATACTCTTTAAAATTGGACCGGTATAGGTTCCGTTTAATAGGCATAATCATAAATCCAAGTGTGAAAGACAAGGTTGAAAGGGGGAGCGGGGAGGATCACACCCTAATTGCAAAAAGAAGTCTTTCACGCATACTTTTTGTGGGAGTGACCCCTGCGCCGTGACATTTGGACGCTAGAAGAGCGAGTCCGTTGCTCATTATGAAGGATATTAAACATGTTGTCCTTAATGGATATTGTGTATAGATTCAGTGATTTATATTTTTTTAAGGATTTTTATTTAACTACTTAATCACCCCTCATTCTTTCTCTTTCAGCGGAATATTCTTGAAAATTTTCGGCCGTGGAAATGATATATTTTGAAATCTAACACACATTTTTGTGAAACGTTGTAGCGCAAAGCTGTATATGAAGTGATCCATTTATTTAATAACATGAAAGTGTAATGGTCATACTCTAAAATACACTTTTAAAGCAAGACTAACAAGAAAAGAAGAAAAAAAGACAAGAATTTTACACCATTAACACCCCCTCCCCCTCTAATCTCTCAGAGAAGTAGTTATTTGCATTAACGTTCGTCTGTTCCTTTCCAACTGTAATAAGTCATTTATAACGAATATAAAATAATACAGTTAATCTTGAGACAGCTTTACAAGAATACCCGGGCTCAGTTCCTAATGACCTTTAAGTAACATTTTGTTCTTTGGAAAGTAAATGCTACAAGCATGTCAAACATAGGCGTAAAATAGGCAGGGAGTGCTCATTCACAAGAACTACTTTTTTATAAAGTAATTTATTAATATTACTGGTACATGCAGCTCGTTAACCACGAGTCTACTATTATAACACTCTTGTGTTATATTTAGCGTAGTACTTTCTAATGAATTTCTGTATGCGTTTCTTAATGAGACTTTTATTTATGAACTCTAAAACAGCTCTTAAGAGCTAATGTTTCTGTTTGTAAACCCGACTTGCTTAAGTATTGCCTTGTCAGATGACCTTGAAAACCGGTTTGGCACGTAGTCCAATGTCACGCGATGCGTTGGCACAGTAAAGATTGTTTGATTGTTTGTTTTACGTCCCGTCGAGAATTTTTCTCGACGTATTGAGTCGTCACCAGCTGTAGGTGAAGTACCACAAATTTAGACCAATGCTTAGCGCTCAGGGCCGTAGCAATGAGGGTTCTTTAACGTGCCAACGCCTACCGGGACACGGGACCTCCGTTTTTAAGGTCATATCCGAAAGACCCGTGATTCTCACTTCTGAATGCCGAGCGTTTGGCGAAGGAGCAATCACGACCTATTTTTGCGTCTTAGGTTTGACGGGGGTTCGAAGTCACGACCTCCCGGTTACGAAGCGAACGCTCTAACCACTGAGCTACCGCGACTGGTATCATGAGTTTTGATAGTAATTCATATATATATATATATATATATATATATATATATATATATATATATATATGTAAGATCAATTGAATTAATGAGAGCATTAATTGAATCATTGGTTGTATTTATTACAATTACAACGGTTAGCTTATATTTTCCTCAATATTAATCATGAGCACTTTATTCCAATTTTGGACCCAGAGGGCATAACAGAAATGACAATTTGGTGAGAAAAAAACCCATCAAAATGCAGAGAAGATTTACAATACTAATTGCAAACTCAATGTGGATGTAGCGTTGGAAATACTCAGACAAGTGATTCGTGCATATGGATTGTACACATATCAAAGTATTTACATAAATATATTATATTTACTAAATATATTTTTGTAGTTTTACAGTCTCCCTTCTTTTTTTGAAGGTTTTAACTATATATTCATATAGTTTTGTAATTATTGTAATGTCTTCATTTTTAATTAACCATAAGAATTTGACCTGTTTGATAAAGATCTTGTTAAGTCTATACAATTCTTAAAAAAAACGCGTTTATCCCAATGCTATAAAATGGACATTCAGTGAGAAAATGCAGTTCATCTTCAACACAATTAAGGTTACAAAATTCACATATTGTGTTCCTCTCTAAAGGAATATTTTTTACCAGTGATGCTTTTTACATGTTCATATCTGTCTCTTTCAATTCTTAAATCATGAGGGGCCTCCGTGGCCGAGTGGTTAAAGCATCGGGCTTAAAATCACAAAGCCTCTCACTTCTGTCGGCGCGTGTTCGAATCTCGGCCGCGGCGTTATGTGAGAAAGTTTGCCAGTTTACTTGCGGAAGGTCGGTGGTCTCTTCCCAGGTACATTGTATCTGGGTTCTCTCCTCCACCAACAAAAACTGGTCCTTCCCAGGTACATTGTATCTGGGTTCTCTCCTCCACCAACAAAAATTGGTCGCCACCAGATAACTGAAAAATTGTTGAGTGTGGCGGAAAGCAATAAATAATCAATCTTAAATCATGAGCACTTATTCTGAATCTACACAGAGTTTTTCTTAATTCTAGAGATTTTACTGTCAAATACTTTTCCATAGTAAAGTTTTCTTTAAACAGAAAATACGAAGTATGTTTGCCTGCTTTTAGACTCATTTTGCGTTGTTTTCCCCTGTAAATTAAAAATTGTTTCCTTAAATGATTCTTAGTTGGGTTTTTTTTTTTGAGAGAGAGACGAGAGTGTGATATTTTACACTTTGATAGTAAGATACCAATTCTATCCTTAACATGTTTAAGGTTTCTAATCCAACAATAGATATTGCGAGAATTCAGATTGCTGTTTGCTGTATAAGCACTGTGTAACAGGGATGATTCTGGACAATTTTCTAGTCTATGCCAGTAAAGGAAGATACTTTGTATTATAAAACAAAACATTGGATATCTGCATAATTCTGAAATTACTGCAATGTTGGTACTCTTTTTTCCAACACCCATAAGGTGTTTACAGAACTTGATGTGTAGATTTTCTACCTCACAATTTTTGATTGATTGATTGATTGATTATTTATTGCTTTACGCCACACTCAACAATTTTTCAGTTATCTGGTGGCGTCCAGTTTTTGTTGGTGGAGGAGAGAACCCAGATACCATGTACCTGGGAAGAGACCACCGACCTTCCGCAAGTAAACTGGCAAACTTGCTCACATAACGCCGCGGCCGAGATTCGAACACGCGCCGACAGAGGTGAGAGGCTTTGTGATTTTGAGCCCGATGCTCTAACCACTCGGCCACGGAGGCCCCCCACAATTTTTGAAGATGTCATATAAATTTCGGTCGTTTCCGAGCATGTGAGAGGATATCACTCCCCATATTTCGCAGCCATATAGAGCTATATTCTTAACTAAGTAGTCAAATAGATGGAGTAATGTTTTGATAGGCGGATCTGTAGATTTGATGTATTTATAAAGTTTAAATGAGACCATAAGAGCTTTGTTATACAGTTCAGATTTGGCATCTTTGAATGAACCACAGGAGGATAATATTACACCAAGATACTTATATTTGTTAACACATTCTATGGCTGTATTGCCGATCCTAAAATTTTCTTTTATAAGGTGACCACTTTTATTAAAGATAACTACCTT
Source organism: Ostrea denselamellosa (assembly GCA_024699665.1). NCBI lineage: Eukaryota > Metazoa > Mollusca > Bivalvia > Ostreida > Ostreidae > Ostrea > Ostrea denselamellosa. The sequence continues at coordinate 19,805,307 of JAMZEH010000055.1, forward strand.
AGTCCTAGTGTTGATTTCTAAGCACCAATCCTTACAGTATTATTCAAGTATGTTTAATTTGTTTTGCAGCCCATTCTGGTTATATAATAATAGTACAAGATCATCTGCTTTCATTCCAGGTAACTGTTTTGTTTTTTTAAACATATTCTGAAATTCTCGCTCGGTATTACATGTAGTTGCGTTATAACTTGACAGAAAGAAACGTCCTCATAAATTCGAAGAAATAAACCATGTATTTATTATAGATATAATACAACCTATTAAAACTCAGCGTAATAAAGAATTTGGAGACCGGTGGCGGTAGCTCAGTGGTTAGAGCGTTTGCTTCGTAACCGGGAGGTCCTGAGTTCGAGGCCCGCTCGTGCCGTAGACGAAAAATAGGTCGTGATTGCTCCTTCGCCAAACGCTCGGCATTTAGAAGTGAGAATCACGGGTCATTCGGATATGACCTTAAAAATGGAGGTCCCGTTAAAGAACCCTCACTGCTACGGCCCTGAGCGCTAAGCATAGGTCTAAATTTGCGGAACTTCACCTACAGCTGGTGACGTCTCAATATGAGAGAAACATTCTCGACGGGACGTAAAACAAACAAACAATCAAAAATTTGGTAACGTAAGCTTTTAAGCTTTACTATACACTGTTTGATAATCTCTGCTATAGCAGATATATAAGGGGAAAAAATGAAGTGAAATAGAGTTCACTTCGCCTCGAAAAGACAACAAAACGAAACACGACAAAACGATAAATAGCGACTAGCGAAGCAAAAAGTATTGGTATTAGTATTTATATCCATAACAGGATGTGGACAGCTGTCAAGGCATTCTATAACATCTTGTTACACGACTTCAGACATTTGATCTGCTATTCACTGAATGCGAGAGATATAACGCATTATGATGAAGTGTTTTGTGATGTCATTTTAAGAATCGGTGCTTATTAAATTTACAAACATAGGAGACGTGCAGGAGCTTCGCCTTCTATAATAGTGTTACTTTTCTGCATATCTAAGCTAAATTCTAATATTTAGCAGCAATATAAAACAGGATGCTTCTTAAAACGTGAACAATGTTCCGGAGACTTTCATCGACCCGAGATCGACAAATAATCTGGAGGATCGATAAATCTAAAATATCCTTTGTGTCCTAAAAAAAAATCATGTTTGGTATACAAAAAAGACGTTCACTTATAGTAAACCAAGTTTTTTCTAGAAAAAAATGTTACTCAGAAAAAAGAAACTGAGTTAAGAAGCCTACCCCACTACCCCCATATTGTGCTGATGATGTTTTTAGATCGTTGTCTTCACTTCTGATGTTATTAATTGATGTAGGAAATTTCAAGAAAGTAATGGAGAATGATTTCTCAGATTATGACCGTGACTGATCATTGCTTATAGTATTTCTGAATATTCTGAAAAAATTAAGATCACTTGCATTTTAAACAGATAGTATCTATTGTTTTATCTCAAAAATTACTTCAGAATATTTTGCAAAAAACCCCAAAAAAAACCCCCAGAAAACAAAACAAACAAACAAAAAAAAACAAACAAAAAAACCCCCAAAACACACACACACACACACCAAAAAAAAACCCCATCCAAACAAACAAACAAATAAAACAACAACAACAACAACAAAAAACCCAAACCAATTCTGTAGTATTGATTATGAATTATCTAAAGCTGCAGCGCTTTGAAATCGAAATAAATTTGCCGTTTTAGCCCTCGATAAATTATTGTCCATTCAGTGGATATACTCGCGGTACACAGCGATTGCAAAGTGATATAAAATGCATGCTACGTCATCACAGGTGCTCTGTCAGCAATCTTCGAAAAAAAAAACCCCACAATGCATAATCAATGAGATAGATAGACACACAACAGGGAATTAATTTGTAATTTTTATCATATCCATTGTGTTTGTAAACATTCTGGAGATCTTTTTGTGATTTTCTAGTTATAATTTTTGTTTTACCCACCTTTTTGGCACGTGCAAAATTTTATCAAAGTCGTATAGGATATACCTTTAAAATTCTGTAATAGTAAATGTTACTCGTAAGTAATGCATTGCATTTTACCTATAGTCATCAGAGGGACAGACAAACCTGGTACAGGACCAGTAACTCTGGATGGTTACTGCTCCTAGGCTGTGACCACTGCCGCGAAACTACACATACTGATGAAAGACTTTACAGAAAATATATTATTCCACATTTGTAATCGTACGTATACTCCAACTGCCCTTTCAAAATATGAAATTCTTCAAAATCCTGTTTCACATTTGGGCAGTCCCTCGGATGAGACCGCAAAAAACCGAGGCCCCGTGTCACAGAAGGTGTAGCACGATAAAGATCTGTCTCTGCTCAAAGACCATAAGCGCCAATCATAGGCCTAAACTTTGCAGCTCTTCATCGGCAATGATGACGTCTCCATATGCGTGAAAGATTCTCGAGCGGGACGTTTAACAATGTATGATCAATCAACCCAGTCAATGGAATGGATGAATACGAGTTACCTTACCTACAATGGATTCCTAAACTTCACAAAAACCTTTAATTGAACAACGATACGTTGCTGGATCCAGTAAATGTGCTACCAAGCTCCTATCTTTGCTTCACAAGAAAATATTCACAGCTGTGAAAGAGAAACCTTAAACGTACTGTGCCACAACATGACAGAATTGGTGTAAATCAAATGTGGATTATAATAAATTCGAAAGAACTTAGTAAATTTGAAATCGCAAAACTTTTATCAAATCAAAAACACCAAAACAGATGACTTTTCAAAACTTCACACGACCATTTTTCACAAGTTGCGTCAACAAAAATGGGAAAAAAGTAAATATTCATTGCTGGTGATCAGTCATTCAAACAATTACTTTGTGAAATTAATAACAGTTCGTTATCTTCACCTTTTCATAAAAAATATAAAAAGAGGTACATTGCTGGAACTAGTAAATGTTCCATTAAGACCCCATCTTTACTCCTCACAAAAATATTTAAAACTGCTGTGAAGTAGAAACTTGAAATGTATAGTGCCACAACATATGCGAGTAGAGTGAATCAAAGGTGGATTCTAAAAAAGTCTTCTTAGTAAATTTGAAGTCACAAAACCTTTCAACACTTTACACGACTATTCCTCATGATATATCAAAGATTTTTGTAGGTCATAGACAACAGCTTTTTCAAAAAAAATGGAGCACGGAAATATTTATATCTTGTGATCAATCATCCAAAAAATTACTTTGCTAAATACCACTCCGATTCTACTTACAAGTACTCTAAAGTTAATATTAAAAAGATGGTGGAGGTCCTCATTGATGATATTTACGTAGTCTTTGGTAGAATTCCCATTGACACGAATTTATTGTTACTATTATTAGGAGACCTGTTTTAATGAGACAGAAATTATGCAAATGATTTGCTGTTACAGGGGTTTCCACAATCTCCTTTAAGGTCAGCATTCCGCAAATTCCATGGTCGTTATAACGATCTAATTAAGAAGAACAACCTGTCATTACCCCGAATGTTGTCTGACGTGTTTCATACCAATTGTTAGGGCATTCTTTACTTAGTAATTTTGACTACAGATTACTATCTGATCAAATTATAGGGCTCATGGCGGGTGTGACTGGTCAACAGGAGATGCTTACTCCTCTTAGGCACCTGATCGCATCCCTGGTGTGTTTTAAGAGTCCCTGATTGCTTTACTATGAATGTTGTATTCTTGATAGAATATATGAGAAAAATTGCTGGTCGTTGTCTTCGCCTTTTTGCCTTCTTTTGAGCAATTACAAAAATATTCACAACACGGTGTCTTATAGGTACTAGGGTCCTTTATTGTTGTTTGTGAAGCCTCACGAGCGCTAGGTCTTTTGGTTTGCCAAATATAGTTCTCTTTGCAAGTAGGGCAATTCCAAAATAAGCAGGTTTTCCCATTCTATTTTCATGTTGGAAGTAGTGAAACTTCCATATCGTTTTTAAGAACTAACTTTCTGCTTTCTTGCGAGAAATAGCAAGTCTCACAAAGAGGATCACAACGTATCTGTACACTAGTTACATGTTCTGACGAGTCGGGCTTTATCCACGTTTTTCAAACAAACAAAAAATATCTACATTTTGTTTTATATAACTATGTAGATCTACCTAATCTTTCATGTTTGTCGATTGCTCGAACTGGAAAAATTGTTTTGCTGATTTAAAAAAAAAATGATCCACTTTCTTTTTGCATAACTTATTTTCGTGCATGTGTTAGAGAAAATATAATCTATATGAATGTGTGAAAAAGAAGTTTCTTTGTTAAAAACATACGAGAGAAAGAAAGCACGATGTACTATTCAACGCCCAGAATGCATAATGATTATTTTTCGTGCATAACCTTCAATGAACTGAGATGGAAGTTATTTTGACTTAATTCTTATATATAATACTGAAATTCAATATGTATCTTACATTCAGTTGATAATTTAATGAACAACATTAATTGAACGGATTCTGTGGGAAGACTTTCCAGGGTATGGGTCCTCAATGTACACACCACGAATTTTGCTTCTCATGAACGTTTTGACAAATACTAGTGTAGAAAAGGCTGCATTTTAAGCTATTACCAGATTTTGTTGGTTAAGATTGGTATCTAAGTTATATACACATTTCGCTAACAGCTTTCATTGATATTTCGTTCTGTCAATCAAATAATGTCATCTCTGTGACCTTGCATTATCAAGTTCGACTATAGATATTGGTTAAATGGAGTAAATACTATTTGATGTGGAGAACAAGTGATGTAATTGATATTCTAACCAATCAAATGTTTTATTTGTTAAACCAACTTCCGGCTAAATATATAAAAATTGAGGATTCGGTACAAAGTCTCCATCTGTAGCCTAATTTACGAGACTATAGATATCCAGATCAGTCATGGCAATTGTCCTTCCTCGACAGCATAGCATTGTGCAGCTGGATTTGGTTGATGATTTGAATACAACAGTGTTGCTGACCAGTCATCAGTTTAGTGGTCAAGGGAGGAAGAACATGCCTTTACAACACAGGGACTTTGCGAGCACATTTCAAAAGATCGCCTCCACAAATGATGAGAATTTTTCTACTTTATAGGATACGGATTTTTATAGGAGAACGGTGTTCCTTTGGGAGTCAGTACCGATTTGCAGTAATAAGGACAACACAAAATGCGTTGTGTATATTCTTACCGACGATGACATTATAAAGCTTCCGATAATATTTTGTACCCTTTATCAGTAATGCAACAACAATTGATATATCCATTTATGTAATAAATCATTTTTAATAACAGAAAATGAATAAATAAACAAATATATAATGTATTTCATGGGATTGTATTTATTTCGTTTTGGAATCAAATAGCGCTCTGTTGAATGTATCAATTTCCCACTGTTCATATTTCCGCTGAAAGGTGCTTGATAAAACAAAGAAAAATAATTCTTCAAAGAGTATGCTTGTCAGTTACATATCTAATACAACACGTAAAGAAAATGAAATTCTTGTTGAAGGCTCTACTTTGATATGAAAATTTACGGCTATATCGTAATGTACACGACAGGAAATACTGTTGTTATATCGTAATAAGCATCAGAGGAAAGACTTTTATCGTATATTTACATTGCGAATGTTTTTGCATTTAATTTATCTACAATTTGAAATGATAGACATTTTCTCATAAATGCGTTGGAATTGTAAACAATGCGCGTACGATTTCAAATAAGTGTAGTACGATTACTTCAATGGCTGGGAATTCCAACAACAAAGAAAAAAACCAGAATATAAAGTATAAACTTCATTCTTGAAAGTGCACGAGAGAATGAATTTCGACGCTTTACGTTCGCATACTTTTCATGAAGAATTAATGCAGTATGCTGGGGTAAAGCGTCACGGATCTTTTCCTTATTTATCTGCATAGATAATTTATTTCTTGAAAACACACACCAGGAAAGACTGTGTTTATATTTTTTCACTTGAGCATCACTGAAGAGACATTATTTGTCGAAATGTGCATCTGGGGCATCATCTGGTACCGTTTGGTTATGTTTTATATCCTAATACGTAAAAACCTAAAGAAGAAACCCAGATACAATGTACCCGGGGACAGACAATCGACCTTTCGAAAGTTCAATCACACCGTAATGAATAATCATAAAATAAAAAAATGTATGACAAGCAGATAAATTAATGGTAACATTGAATAATGAAATATCAATGAAAATACGTTTAATGAAATAAAAGCCATTTGTAAATGTACTGATCTAACATTAATTTTGAAAACTGAGTGGATTCTGCTTGGGAAACTGATGAAAAAGAATTGAGTAATCGTGATGGAATGAACGTTAATAATATTTTTTTTGTTTTTGTTTTTTTGTTTGTTTGTTTTAATAATAAAACGATTGAAGATGTCCGTGTCTCTATATAGGTCATGACTAAGTTATAATCTAGGATGAAATGGCAAAAAGAAGTTTTCAATATACAAAAAGAAAACACTAATACTTTTTGGAGAAGAATGTATTATCCGCACGCTTGCTATTACAAATCTAACATATAGATTGTACGATATGAATTTTTTGTCTCCCCGATAAAAAGTGTATTTAAAAAAAAAATAATACAGCTTTATGAGAGAAAAGATAGTACAAAACGCCTCCATGGGTGTCATAGTAAAGGGAAAATTATCAGTTGTGGTTGTAAATTAAGAACATTTCTAATTTCAAAAGGTGTTTTGACATGTACGAAAGTTGCTGTAAAACCTTAACATAGATTTTTATCATATATTAGAGCATAATCTGGTGATGTTTCACAAAAACCAATATGGCACAAATTAACTCTCACCTGGAAAGGAAAGTCATATTTTCAGAATTGGATCAAATCAAGAGTTTAATGTTAGTTGACAATGATGGAAATTCAGGTCATTTAAAACAAGATCTGTAAATTTATATCTATTAGTTTGAAAAATTGTGTATGCGATGTAGGTTTAAGACGAATCCCTGTATTTAAATATCTTGTAGACAAATTGTAGTTTTACATGTACATAAACGAATGCTTAGTTTATTCTCTTAAAGTGTAAATATAGACCAAAATTATGGAAATTACTACAATTTGTAATGAAACGATTTTCTAACAAAAAGTTACTATTTCTTTTTTATTTTATACATTGTCAATATTTATGCCCCAACTCATGTATCACAAATTTGTAATGATATGATATAAAGAACAGTCTTGGAATTAATTAAAATCTGGTGCATTCACAATTTTGTTCATTCATATACTTTTTTCAATATAACACCTCGTTTTAAAAACTTTTGTGTTAATCGATTCGAAATATTGAACGGGAATTTTAATTTGTTTCTTGGACAATTGTTCTCTATAATACCCTCCTTTTTTGTTTTATCTAAATAAATGTTAGGCAAGAAATTGCAACTTCTTTGGAATTTATAAAACTGACATTACTTTTCTAATATTCTTTAAAACATCTAATTTCTATAGGGAATTTTTGTGTATTTAAAGTGCAAAAACGACATAACGGTGTTTATTTTCTATCTACTAGCATAAAGGTTTTTATGCTTATACTGTTTTAAGAAAAAAAGTATTGTACATTATTGAGGAACAATCGAGACATCTGGCTGACGTCAAACTCCTCTGTTTCATACGGTGCACCTCAGACACCAGACCACCTGTGGGTTTTTCATCTGTACATACGACTATACATACGCAGTTTCTATACAATAGCTTCACACCAAACTGCTGAATTTAAGCAACACCATTTAGCAGAGAAAATCGTACGATTACATTTCATTTCGATTTATGTGTTTAATTAAATCCGCTAATATATGTAATAGATCGTGTACCGCATCAAAATTACAACCGAGGACTGTATCTCTACACATGTAGTTTGTATAGTAATACATGTACATACATTTGTTTTATTCATGTATACTACCAGTTGTGGGAGAGAGGATTAGAAGATTTATCTCGCGGAGAAGTAAGACATAAGGATATATGTGCCTCAGATTGCTAGAATTATTAGTGAGATTTTAAAATTTTCTCTCTCCTAGCGATATCGCCCTTCCACATCTACTCCTCCATGCCCCTAGACATATTACTACATGTGCAAGTCATTTCTGTGCCCCTGTCACTGCATATTCATAGGCATAAAATCGTTTGTCCTCATCCTGTTGAAATATTCGTGACTGTTAATATTGTTAAGTTCATGTCTTAATATCAATAATTTAATCTTCTAGCTGAAACCTATTTAGAAGGTCCCTATATGTATATGTAATACTTTTATGACGCAATCAAATAAACAATAGCACACATTTAATTACAAATGTGAAAGAAGTAAAAGGGTTTATCATTTAAGCCTGTTTATCAGGAACCCGCGAAAGATACCTTGTCATTCGAAGGCCAACAAATGAAAAAAAAAAAGAATAATAATAAAAACTGTATGTGAGTATCTCTAAACACATTTAATTGTTAATTTTAAGAATTTTATAAAATAATATTGTCAGAATTAAGATATTTCTTGATTTTAGACATCAAAGTAGAAAAGTTATTTTAGTGAATTTATTTATTACTAAGCACACCTTTATTGTTATTTTCATTATTAAATCAAACCACTAATCATAATGATGCAAAACCACTGTATTGAATATTTTCAGAATAAAAATGATCCACAATTTATCCTTGTTGTCCTTGTATGTGCCGCACAAAACTTTTTCAGATGTTGCATTGAAAATTACAACCTGTGAAACTTTTGGGCACTCACCTTGTGCTTTCAGTAGAAGACTTTTATTCTATTTTACAAATGTAGATGCAAATGCTACAGAAAGGAAAACAAACAAACAAAACAAACAAAAAATAATATTGAACTATAAGGTCTCATTCAAGCAAACGAGGACCATTTTGAAGAATCCACTAGTCCCCCATCTGTTGCTTCAGATCTACCAACAACTAGCAGGAAAAAAACTGGTCCAAAATCATACTTTTCCTATTAAACTTCGTTTTGATGTATTTGTGCATCGTCGTCCCAGCTGGTGTAAATATGCGGATGATTAAATTACCTTGTTTGTCTTTCGTAAGTTTTTAATTCCACAGTTAAAAACAGACTATATTTTCCTTTATCTTATATTCGTACCTGGAGATCGTAAGTTCGAGCCCCGCTCGTGCCATGCTTGCGAGAAATCAAAGATGTAATCATAGGTAGTGATTGCTCCTTCGTTCGACATTTAGAAGTCGGTTATGACGTTAGAACGGAGGTCCCGTGTTGCAACAGGCATTGACACGTTAAAGAACCCTCACTGCTACGGCCCCGAGCGCTATGCATTGGTCTAAATTTGTGGTACTTCACCTACAGCTGGTGACATCTCAATATGAGTGAAAATTCTCATAAAAAAAAAACCAATCAATCAATCAGTCTTCTTCATCGCAATTGAAAGCATATGTAACGAAGTCTGCAGGAAAGGTTATGCCCATTGTTTTTCAGTGACATCAAAGAAATTATTCTTAATCACGTGGTTCTCGCTAGTCACGGGAAACTATTATGCACGTGTTATGAAATGAGCTTGTCATATTGTATTATAGTGTGATAATGGAAGATTGATTGATTTTATGTTGTTTAACGTCCCGCTCGAGAATCTTTTACTTGCATGGAGATGTCACCATTGGCGGTGAAGGGCTGCAAAATTTAGGCCTATGCTCGGTGCTTATGGCCATTGAGCAGGGAGGGATCTTTATCGTGCCACAACTGATGTACCACGGGGTCTCGTTCTGTGTGGCCTCACCTGAAGGGCTGCCCAAATTAGTAGCCCCTTAATTTTTGTAAAAACCTATATAGCGGTAAAATTATAGATATCGAAATTGTTGTTACATATTTCTCAGAAGATAATTTACAATTTCATGCAATGAAAATAAGGATGTGATAGAAATATTTCCAACATATGACAGATGTAGAGAAATGGTCGCATGCGAAGGAGCGTCCCATTTACGACAAGCAAGGGGTACCGAGGATCTATTTTAACAACCCGGATTCCTCACGGGGTGATAATGGACGAACGATCCACACACACACACACACACACACACACACACACACACACACACACACGCGCGCGCGCGCGCGGTGGGGGATCTTTAAAGAGTGAATATAATATATAATCTCTACATCGTCCTTAAAGGAGATGAAATACTGGAGGTTCAGTAAGTAAATGAATAAACAAATACTACTAAACTAAAAGAAATAACTCTCTCTCTCTCTCTCTCTCTCTCTCTCTCTCTCTCTCTCTCGTGACATTACCTTCGTGCATTATAGACAGTATGTGTAGGAGGCATGCAGTAATGAAATTTAATGTTAAATCTTCTTTCCATAGATTACTTGTGGTGCAACGTTTCGCTTTGTGCATTGTGTAGAATAAAAAGGCCAAGACAACAAACAGTATTCAATCTCGTAATATATAAAATACAATTCATAGAGATGGGCAAACACGGACCCTTGGACATACCAGGGGTGGGAATAGATGCCTAGGAGAAGTAAGCATCCCCCATCGACCGGTCACACCCGCCGTGAGCCCTATATCTTGATCAGGTAAGCGGAGTAATCAGCAGTCAGAGTCAGTGCAAAGAACGGCTTAATAATTGGTATGAAACACGTCAGACAGCGTTTGACCTAATGGAAGATTGTACTGGCAACTTATTTTATATTATGAAACTTTATTCAATTAAAATGTATATATATTCTTTGGCTATGTGTAGAACTAAGATTGTTGCCTTCACAGAACGACACTGCGGTTTGTCTGTAGCTGATAAGTGAATCCTTGAGCGGTGCAAATGATTTGTATTTGCAAGTGTTTATTCACATTTTCAAAAACGAAGATTAATTTTTATTTAGTACTTACCATTTATCAATAACTACTCAACATGTCAGCTTTATTAAAAAATCAATAACCAAGACTCATCAAGTAAATGCTAAAGCGCATCACATTTTTATCAGACATGTTCCATTTTCCACGACCACATAAAAAGTACATTGCGCAATCTAAATGGGATTCACTGTCCTGATATGCATACGACATTAGAAAGCAATGAACATATTTTATAAGAGATTTTATTTTCAAAATATTTTATAGTCCATCTTTCAACAAGTTCCTACTTGTGAAGTATTTGTCTGCAACACAGATTTTTAAATTTGTTTCGAAATTTACTGCTCATGATACAGTACAATACAAAATTCACCACACAGTTAATCAAAGCTAGGACGTCGAAGAAATCGCCCAGTGGAATATACACGTTTTTATAAAGACCAGAGATGAAAACACACATCAGTACTAAGATACCTTGTGGCAATTCTGTGATAAGGAAAAGAGCAACGATGGTGTAAAGGAGGCGATTTGTTCTCCCTAGCAATACTGACCGTTTTCTAGTAGCGAAAGAAAATGTCCTGCTCCTTTTGTGTAAAGAGTGCACCAACGCCCCGACAAGCACGGCCATCAACGCACAAGGAAGCAGCTTACCCACAATGGCGTACAATAGGATGTTGGTGTCCACCAGGATGTGGTGATAATTAGTGACGGGCGAAGGATAATTAATGATATAAATAGTCTCATTGTTTTCGAGAGTATGTGCTTCAATTCTGTTGGTGAGGGAATTCGGAACGGAAGAAGCTATAGAGATCAGGAAGGCAGAACATACTAAAGCGGCCGTCTGGAAATTACGACTCCTCCGAGGGATGTGGTGTCTACTTCTGGACTGTATAAAACGAAAAATTGCAAGAGTTACCCCAAGCCAGACACTGACGTTGTGGGTTGCCAAAGTTACCTTGGATGCAACGAGACTGTATAACACTCTGTTGTAGGAATAGTACTGAGAAAGAGGCATATTCCCATTATTAATATAAAAGAGAATAACGTGTGGTATATATATTAGCATGGTGATGCTGTCGCTGACTGCAATCAGTGTTAGAATTACATTGCTCGACGAACGAAGTTCTTTCATGTTTAAAACAAAGATGTTCACTATGTTCGCAAGAATACCACAAATACATATCACTAGGCTTATATAACCATGGAATGTCGTATATCCAGCTGCAATGTTTAAAAGCCATATCTGCTCTCCAACCTGTACGTCATCCGCACTGTGATTGTCATTCCTGAATTCTTCGGAAAAAAGTATGTAGTCGGATGCGTTTTCTGTGACATGAGCTTGCATGATGGTTGGATCAGAAAGACTGCCTCTGCTTTTTCGCAAACTTACTTAAATGATCCAACAAGTTATAATCTCGGTGGGAAGTCTTGCGCCATACTTGATTGGCAGTTCCTGCTGTGTTTAAACTGTTGCCATTTAAAAGACATTAACGCAATAATCATTACTGCCGGTTATATGTACAACCAAAGGAATATGGAGGGTAATAAATAATTCGCCTTGTACCTTGAAAATGATATGGTTTCGTTCGGAATTCGATTTAAAAATGACATGGATTCATGCGAAATTCGAAATGTATCGTCCCGTGAGGATCCGGGTTAGAATAGGTCCTCAGTACTCCTTGCTTGTCATAAGAAGCGATTAAATGGGGCGGAGACCTCGTGTCACAGTAGGCCATAACCTGAAAGGCCATAAGCGCCGAGCACAGGCCTAAATTTTACAGCCCTTCACCGGCAATGGTGACGTCTCCATATGAGTGTAAAGGTGAAGATAACTAAGAGTATTCAATATCGTAATTCCTATAAAACACAAATCAGAGAGATGGGCAATCACGGACCCCTGGACATACCAGAGTTGGTATCAGGTGCCTAGGAGGAGTAGGCATCCCCTGTCGACAGATTATATCCACTGTGAGTCTTATATCTTGATCAGGTAAACAGAGTAATCCGCAGTCACAATCAGTGTACCAAGAATGGCCTAACAGTTGGTATGAAACACGTCAGAAAGATTCTCGAGAGGGACTTTAAACAACATACAATAAATCAACCGATTTTTATCATGGGAATGTTTTTAGAAGTACTAGCGAAGTTTTCAATTTCTGAACATCCAAAGATTGAAGGATGATCAGTTTGGTTCTTTCTGGTAAATACTTGAATGTCCGAGCTGGGCATGAAGATTGGCAAGATTTTCGTAGTTCTTCAATCTCGTTTGGTTTTACGTGGAGTGGTATCCTTACACATCACATCACTAATCTTGCTTTCAATTGCATAAGGTACATAATATCTGGCCACTGAAGGATAACCATGAACAAGCAAAACGAAATAACCTTATCACCTAGATTAAAACCTCTGCTCCTGGCATATTTGTTATACCATAATTTCATGTTGGTCTGTAAACATTTGAGTCTTTGTGTCGGTCGCTTTGCAAGATGGATTACAGAAAATCATGAACACAGAAAGCAGAATTAGCCTGTATCTATTACAAACAGTCTAAGGATAAATGAGGAGAAAATGAAAATTATTTTCTTCTTTTAGAAAAATAAGAACAGTCTTCAAGTAGGAGAACTGTTGACTTTTAACAATATAAAATTAAACAAATCATTTTTAAAAGTATTTGTTGTTGTTGAATATTGTTTGACGTTCCGCTCGAGAATATTTCACTCATATGGAGACATCACCATTGCTGGTGAAGGGCTGCAAAATTTAGGCCTATGCTCGGTGCTTATGGCCATTGAGCAAGGAGGGATCTTTAATGTGCCACACCTGATGTACCACGGGGTCTCGTTCTGTGTGGCCTCACCCGAAGGGCTGCCCAATTTAGAAGCCCCTTAATTTTTGTCAAAACCTATATGGCGGTAAAATTATAGATATCGAAATTGTTGTTATATATTTCCCAGAAGAAAATTTACAATATCATGCGATGAAAATAAGGATGTTTTAGAAATATTTCCAACATATGACAAATGTAGAGAAACGGTTTATAGTGTGGAAAATTACAAGTTGCTAGGTTTACCTAGTAAATTGAACACATGTTTTTTAAAGCAAAGAGGTTCATATTTTCATTAGGCTCTGAAAGAGATCTTTAATATAAGCTTATTAATGGTGTCATTAGTTTTAGGGTTTTTAAGGAACCATAATCCATTGAAAAATTATCTACAAATCGGTCTGATAAATACCGACTATAAAATCCTAGTTTTTGGTTCTTTTAGACACTTCAGGTTTTTAAAACAAGTTTGATAAACTAAAATGAAGTTGTGTAGATACATTAAAAGGGCGATGTCTTGGTCAGAATGAAGGAGTGAAGCTATAAACAAACTGGATCAAGTGTAAGGCAACCACGGATACATCAAAGATGGAATCAGGTGGCTAATAGGAGTAAACATCCCCTGTTGACCGGTCATATCAGCCATAAACCCTTTATCAGTTAAAAGGCGTAATCCGTAGTTGAAATCAGTATGTAAAAGATGGCCTAACAATTGGTATGAAACAGGTCAGAGAACATTAATTCTACGTATGGAAAGGAAGTATGTGGAAATTAGATTAATACACACGATATGTATAATAATCTATATAGAAACTCTACATACTAAATATTTGTCAGAAGTATTTTTCAAATCATTTTTGATAAGTCTTCCTTCCAATGGGAAACACCCTTCAAGCAATAAAAGCTGTAACTGACGGCAGTTTTTCAACTATCCACGTATGCACAATATAAACAAGGGAATATTGCTTGAGAACATACATACAATCAGCTTTTCGTATAAACCGCTATATAGCCTCAGACGCAATACTCGTATACTTGGACATGGGAACAATGATTGCTTAACATAATCGAGTTGCTGAGACTGAGGTCATGTACAAATATGGAGACTGACGTGAATAACTACACATTTCGCGTCGTGAACGACTTTAAGGATAAGTAATTACACAAATGTACCATTCAAATGAATGTTTGATAATGAATCCAACACTTAGGCAGTGCCTTTCTTCCACATTGTTCCGATCTGGCGACCTTTGAAGTCAATGCACATCGGGCATTACTGCCATGAAGACGATAATTCATGAATCGATATTTATTTGCAAGAAAAATAATTGATATCATGGAAATCTCTGTTTTCATAAAACAGATCTTTTATCTATAAAATACCACTATTTATCCAATCTGCATAGAAAAGAATTTTAGTATTGAGTTTAACATATGAGTTGAGATACTTCTTCAACGTCGCCTATCTCTCTTATATTTTGTGTTTTATGTTTATATTCAGTCCAGGTACTGACTTCTTACAGATAATTTATGATGATTTGAAATAATATTTTTTGTTTCATCGACACTATTTATAAATATCATTTTATAAAGGGGCCTCCGTGGCCGATTGGTTAGAGCATCGGGCTCAAAATCACAAAGCCTCTCATCTCTGTCGGCGTGTGTTCGAATCTCGGCCGCGGCGTTATGTGAGCAAGTTTGCCAGTTTACTTGCGGAAGGTCGGTGGTCTCTTCCCAGGTACATTGTATCTGGGTTCTCTCCTCCACCAACAAAAACTGGACGCCACCAGATAACTGAAAAATTGTTGAGTGTGGCGGTAAGCAATAAATAATCAATCAATGAATCATTTTATAAAATTCTGTTATAATGATTTAAAAAAAAGCATATCTGAGGATTTTAATTAAGGATGGTTGTTTTTCACCGAAAATTCGTGTTACCTTTGCAGTCTTGAGTGTTATCAATTTACATTCAATGAAAACATTCATAAAACCAACAATTATCAATTTCATAACTCCCTTAATGTATACAAAATAAGGAGTTAGGAAAATATGGACCCAAGGACATCCAAGGATGTTGAAACCCCTGATTAACAAAAACTTATTTGGCAGTAGTCTATCACGATTTAAAAACTGATCATACATAGAACGTGTAGAATATCGTGCACATTCCATTTAATGTATATATCATCAATATTTATTCCCTCAACTCATGTATCTCAAATTTGTAATCACATGATACAAACAGCAGAGGCTTAGAACTCAGATTATGACAAGGTCAAGGCCGTGATCTCAATATATGAATTAGTGTCCAAAGCAACCGGTCGCGGTAGCTCAGTGGTTAGAGCGTTCGCTTCGTAACCGGGAGGTCGTGCGTTCGAGCCCCGCTCGTGCCAGGGCCGCGTCAAACCTAAGATGAAAAATAGGTAGTGATTGCTCCTTCGCCAAACTCTCGGCATTTAGAAGTGAGAATCACAGGCCTTTCGGATATGACCTTAAAAACGGAGGTCCCGTGTCACGGTAGGCCTTGGCACGTTAAAGAACCATCACTGCTACGGCCCTGAGCGCTAAGCATAGGTCTAAATTTGTGGTACTTCACCTACAGCTGGTGACGTCTCAATATGAGTGAAAAATTCTCGACGGGACGTAAAACAAACAAATAAACAAACAAGTGTCCAAAGCGTACAGAAAGATCAGGAAGTACCAAAAAAAGACAATCAAACATATGTTGAATTCGCCAGTGGAAAAGATTTATCTGATCAATGGTCGAGATCTAATAGTGTAAATGAAAATTTCAAGAACCTTCGTCAACTCCTCCTAGTAAAATTGATTAAGTCAAAGAGTGTGTTCATTGAGATCTGGGAATATATTTAGAAGATAAGAATGTGAGTATTTCAGATACTTATTCTTTTTCATTTGGAGAACTTCTTAGCAAAATCTCGAACTGGTAGTTCAGACTTCGATAAAAGGAGTGCATCAGAGTTTCTGTCTTCCCTTTCACCAAGTCCCCAGTCTACACCTCACAATGGTTTTACGTCTTGTCCAATGCCAGGCCATCCTGAAAGTCCCTACGATGTACGATAGCTTCATACATGTACTTATTGTAAGAAAAAAGCCATCTGATTAGTGAATGTTTTAAGTTTAAGAGAAAAAAAAATAACTTGACAAACCACATACACTTGCTTGTACAGCACTTAGAAATGTTGGGAAAATCTTTGTTTTGTTCTCACACTCCTGATACTCAGGGTTCAAAGTCCAGTTTTGTTAACTTTATGGAGGATAAGACATTTTTGTCTCAGGGATTTGTTTCTCTCAATGGCTTTAGTGAAGTTAAACCTGTTCAGATTTTGAAAGACACGGGTGAATCCCAGACGTTGTTGTTAGAAAATGATTTGCCTTTGTCTGAACAGACTTCTACTCGAAGGTCAGTTTTATTCCAGGGTGTTGAGATACGCGTCAAGATGTTCCTTTACATAAAATTTATCTGAAATCAGAATTAATTACTGGATCAGTTATCGTAGGTGTTCGACCACCTATTCCTGTTTAAGAATTCTCCTTGATTCTAGGCAATGATTTAGCTGGTGGCAAAGTGTGCCAGATCCCATACTTTGTGAGAAAATCACTTCAAATGTCGCATACGATGATGAAGCCGACGACTTATATCCAGCCTTTGCTGTTACCAGAGCAATGACCAGACGAAACGAAGTCGAGGCTGACCATGACACGACTGGTTCATCTCATGAAACTGACCTTAACGACACTTTCCTGTTTGACCTTGATGGCAGTTCACATGAAAGCAGAAAGCCATATAACAGTGAGTTGAGTTTCCATTGAAAACCAGTGATGATGGTGATCCCAATACACAGACCAGGACAAGGACACCCTAGTTTGAGAAAAGTTACTTTCCGAACAAAATAAGGACCCAGCACTTCCGCCGGAAGAGGCCGCCAAAGTTGGAGTGCTTCTACACCAAAGAAGGGATTCTTATGCGAAAATGGCAACTACCTAACGCACCCGCGGATGATGTATGGCGTGTCGTTCACCAGATAATGGTCCCAGTAATATATCGCAGTGACATCATGATTTTAGATCACGACACATCCATGGCAGGTCATTTAGGTGTCAAGAATACTTGTAACAAGAATTGAGTCATTTTAATGGTCTAAGTTGAGAAACGATGTTTCTGAATTTTGCAAGTTTTCTCATGTTTGTCAGATGGTAGGTGAACCTAATCAGAAAACTCCATCTGCCCTCTCCAACCCATTATTTTGAAGAACCTTTTAGTCGAGTGTTGGTTGACAAAGACCATAATCAAGACCCTTTCCAAGTGTTTCAGTTTTGTAGGGGTGCCTAGAGCTATTCAGTCAAACGAATTTTATGTTAGAGCTGTTTCCTATTTTTTTCACAGAAACTTACAAAGTGTTAACAAAATCATTCAACGATTGAAAAAGAGTGTCTAGTTTTGTTGATAGCTTTACAACACTTTAATGTTTATTTGAATGTTACCTTGCATGTATTTCTTGTTTTAAGTGACCACAACCCTCTCAATTGTTTGCATAGAATATTAAACAAGAATTAAAGACCCAAAAGATGGAGTTTATTATTACAGTATATGACGTTGATATTTAATATATCAAAGGCAAAGACAATGTTACTGAAGATGCCTTATCAAGCGTGTCACGGGTTTACTGTTTTGTTGCTTTGATTGATGCATATATATATATATATATATATATATATATATATATATATACATTAAGATATTTAATTGTGGAAAATTTTCATTGTCATTCAAACTTTTAAAGGGGGAGGTGTTGTGTAGTACTTTTGTACTCGATGGCACCCATTATCTAGATTTTTCTAGACGTTCGATTCTTGTCGCTTCAATAGAAAGATGGCGTAACATTTGTTTTGCTGTAAAGATTACATAACTTTTTCTTTCATGAATGTTCCAGACTTCGTTTTTTGTATAAATACACTATGAATTCTAAGATATTAAGCTTGAGGTAGATATTTTAGATATATCTTGGAGACTACAGGAATTATTTTGATTTAAATTGACAGCCGATTTGAATCCGTTTTGTGTTAGAATTCAGCTCGGAATTTAAACGCTCAACAGGCACTATTATTGTATGCCTATCGTAAGTTAGTATTTTTCTATAACACAATTAACATGCTTTATCAAAAGGTGACTGCAATGATGAATACATACATATAATACGGATAAACAAACCAGTCAGTGATCAGATCCTCGCTTTGAAACAATGCGGTGAAGGTCCTTGAAGGCGCGGATCAGTTCTGATCTGACGGATCAGAGCTTGTTATTCGACCATTAAAGGTGCACGTCACCTGCATGCGCGTTTTGCTTTGGACAACTCCTTAATCAATCCCTGTCATTTCTTTCAATACCCAAGTGTTTTTTTAGTTTCCTTTTTTTTTGTGTGTGTATACTCTGTTTTTAATTTTCCAGATTTTAGATTTGCAAATAATCTGTAGCTTCTGCTTTTGTTGGGTTTGCCTATTGGATGATATCAGGAATGTCATCCTCCGTCAGATCAATATTCACCTTTGTCTTACATAAATCCATTACTGTTGCATCGGTGTCCACATGATTGCGATGATGTTGCAATGTTCTTTCGTACGCATGCACTGGACAATTGTGAAATCTGGAGGAGTTTTTGCAGTCTGTGAGTACCGGTAATCTGAGAAATTTGAAAAGCTCGTTAGGACTCCTTGAATTATAGTGTCTACGATGGGTAACAAATTAAGATAAACTTTTTAAGGACGATTGAATAAACAACACCATTATAAACAAGAATGAGTTAAGTGTATAACTGAATACATTTTATTATACGATTGCATAGATTTAGGCGTCAATTTAAGATATATTTATACACAATATGATTCTGCAACGCAAATTAATTCCTCTTGAAAAAATGTCCTATTCTCTGAAAAATCCCTCGTTTTTGCTTTATGGAGGTAGGTTTTCTTTTCTTCTGAAACAAAAAGTGACAATACAGCAGATGATAAAATCATCATCACATTTGAATGAATATTGAGTACTCACATCTACTGTTTTGAGTGTGGTATAACCTCGAAATGCGCCTTCCATGCATGGAATTTCTATCATACTGACAGTTGGACTGAGGAATCCACAACCACACAGGCACCACAGGAGTGACCCTATACATATATCCTTATTATCTTTGCTATCCCAGTCACACCCAGACTTTTCTTCCCGAGTCTGGGATTCTTTAATATCCACAATCTGAAAAGAATAGGAGAACCATTTGAAACATAAATTTAGAGAACACAAATACTCATTTCTCTAAAGGAGTTCAGAGTTCCTCCATTTAGAAATTGCTACTAACTAACCTGAGATCTCTGGAATTTTAGTGCTCTGTCACTTTTGAAAGAGATCGATTCACTTGTAGTTGACTTTGTATGACGTTTCTTTTCAGTAATATCGTCTACGAAACAGTGGTGAGCTTCAATCTCTCCAAGAATTGCACCTGTTTCCGCAGTAATATACCTTAGATTCTCAAAGTAATCAAGGTATTTATACCTCTTTGGGGTTTCTGCAGAAGGTATGCCAATCTTCTTCGTGGACAATGCATTCTTCAAATCAGTTGAACACTGCAATAATAAATAGTTTTACATATAATGCTACTGTTTCTCATAATGAAAGTTATAAAAAATCATTAATTGTTTTAGGGGGCCTCCGTGGCCGAGTGGTTAGAGCACTGCTCTCAAAATCACAAGGCCTCTCACCTCTAGTCGGCGCGGGTTCGATTCTCGCTCGCGCCGATATATGTGAGGAAGTTTGTCATTTTACTTTCGGAAGGTCGGTGGTCTCTTCCCAGATGCATTGTATCTGGGTTCTCTCCTCCACCAATAAAAACTGGACGCCACCAGATAACTGAAAAATTGTTGCGTGTGGCGGAAAACAATAAATCAATTAATCCATAATTTTATCTTTCTGCTGTCTAACCTGAGACTTTTGGGATGATGAAATGGTACAGACGTTTGAAGAAAATTGTTTGGTTTTAGTTGTGGGTGTCGTTATGGAGCTTTTGGGTTTGGTCACATCATCTGAAATGTGAAGAGCTGGGGTTCTTCTAGGGACTGCAGTAAACATAAAGTTGTCGTCCATGTATTGATGGCCCCATTGTAAGAGACCACTGAGTCCATCTGTGTTGCTGTCAGGACTGCCGCCATCATCGTATATATCCGACTGTTTCACAGTTTCCTCCATTGAAATCAATTCGGAGACCTAAAATGTGGTTAAATACCAGACTATCTTTAATAATCAGCATCCATAAAGCTTCATTTTACTACAGTATATGAATATATATTCATTTTATTCATAGAATTATCAGAACTGTTTCAGTCAATTTTGTACGTATACTAAAAGTCCCTAAATTATCATATCATAGATCCGGGTTAGAATATGTCCTTGGTACTCCTGCTTGTCATAAGAGGTGACTAAATGGGGCGGTCCTTCGGATGAGACCACAATAACCGAGGTCCCGTGTCACAGCAGGTGTGGCATGATAAAGATGCCTGCTGCTCATGATCAAATGCCGTGTGCGCCGAGCATAGGCTTAAATTTTGCTGCCTGTGGATACGGGTTGTTAGAATAGATCCTGAACACACCTAGCTTGTCGTAAGAGGCGAGTAAATGGGGTGGTCCTTCGGATGAGACCACAAAAACCGAGGCCCCGTGTCACAGCAGGTGTGGCACGTTAAAGATTCCCCCTGCTCAAAGGCCATAAGCGCCGAGCATAGGCCTAAATTTTGCAGCCCTTCACCGGTAATGGTGACGTCTCCATATGAGTGAAAGATTCTCGAACAGGACGTTAAACAACATATAATCAGTCAATCATAATCACCGGCATCTCCGTATGAGTCAAACATTTGAGAGGGACATTAAAAATATACAATCAATCAACCCCCAAGTAATCCTTACACGTAGTAATGTTCTTCTTTCAGAATATTTAATTAAAAAAAAAACTGGTTAGTTCAGTGGTCTAACGCGTGAGAGAGGTCTGTGGAACGGTAGTTCGAGTCTCGAAGGTATTGTTTTTAGGTGGTGTTCTACTGAAGTACAATTTTGTTCACTCAATGACCTAACTTTAAGCGTGTTCAATTTCAGATATATTCTCCACTTTTCACCGATAGCAATCGTCACAGATGTGAGATACATCCTTCAGCAAATCTTGATGAACACCGGTATTACTCTTTCATATACAACCACAGCCGATTACGTGGATCGAACCCGAATCTTAGATATGACAAACAAATGCGTTAAATATCTCTGTCTTGTCTTTTATTGAGTTTTCCTCATATTATTTCTTCCATGAGCTGTTCTGATTGATTGATTGTTTGTTTTACATCCCGTCGAGAATTTTTTCACTCATATTGAGACGACAACAGCTGTAGGTGAAGTACCACAAATTTAGACCTATGCTTAGAGCTCAGGGCCGTAGCAGTGAGGGTTCTTTAACGTGCCAACGCCTACCGTGACACGGGACCTTCGTTTTTAAGGTCATATCCAAAATTCTAAATAGCGAGCAATCACTGCCCATTTTACGTCTTAGGTTTGACGCGGCCTTGGCACGAGCGGGGCTAGAACTCACGACCTCCCGGTTACGAAGCGAACGCTCTAACTAGTGAGCTACCGCTTCTGTTTCGTTTAACTGGTACTAATTATTTTAATGTATATGTATAGTTTTCGGTATCTTGTGCTGCATGTTTTTATCTTCATGTTTGATATACATTTCACATGTATTACGTATATTGCCCCGAGGGGATCCGGGTTGTTAGAATAGATACTCAGTACCCCTTGCTTGTCGTAAGAGGCGACTAAATAGGGCGGTCCTTCGGATGAGACCGCAAAAACCGAGGTCGCGTGTCACAGCAGGTGTGGCACGTAAAAGATCCCCCCTCCCTGCTCAAAGCCATAAGCGCCGAGCATAGGCCTAAATTTGCAGCCCTTCACTGGCAGTGGTGACGTCTCCATATGAGTGAAAGATTCTCGAACGGGACGTTAAACAATATTTAATCAATCAATCATGTATTACGTATATATGTTTCGAGAATTGGTGTTAGTTTGTTATTATCCAGATGCTGATTTTGATTACCCTGATTTTATCTTTTTTTTTTCTTGGAAAATCAGAGTATCTTTGTTTTTACTGTAATTAACCATAATATGAAAATTTTTGCTACAGTAAATTAAAGTATCAAAGAGTCTGATACAATGAATCAAAGCTTTACTTCATCAAGTTAAAGTATCGAAATTATAACCAAACATGTTCATTTTACACGATTTAGTAAAAATATCTTGCAAATCAAAATCTTCATTTTTAATTAACTCTAGTATCAATGTTCTTATTACTATAAATCAAAGACTTTATTTCTAATTATCTCTAGTATCAAAGTGTTGTCAATCAACGTTTCGAAGTTTTTCTATAGTAAACTACAATCAACTATCGTGCACTAAAGTTCAGTGAGGTAATTTTTGTCAAGAAAGACCCCCTGCATCGGACTTTTTGGAATTCAGGACGCCAGTTCGAGTCCATTTAGATAATAAAATTCTTTGTTTCGTTTGTTAACACGATATGAAGGTCGCAAACATTGCAGAAAAAATGCATTTTTTCCTGCAATATTTCTGAGTTTTATCTCCCATGATGTCATTGTAGATTTTTCATATCATGTGAACCAATCTGAACATCGTGTTGAATGAAATCCTTTTTTAAACTGTTCCTTTGTGTCATTTTTGTACGTACTATAATTTTATAAATTTAGAAATATTGACATGACATGATTCTGGACATTTTCATAAGTCAGAGGTGTTTGGAGGGAGGGCGGAGAAGAATATGGGTTGATAATTGTCAAATGAATGTTATTCTTTCCGATTTTGATAATCCTAAACCGGGGAGGGGAGTGAGGGTACAGCCTCAAAGTTGTATTTGGCCCAAACTTCGATTTCTTAATCGTGGGGAAAGGGGTGGGGGTGGGCACTCGCCCTCCAATACCTAACTCCGAGCTTACATTCACCACCACTACCACCAAAGTGGGACAGTCAGCCAAAACTCAATTACAAGAAAATCAACGTCGTCAAAAAAAAAAAAAAAAAATGAGGGAGCCCCCCCAGTACCCCTTGCTTGTTGTAAGAGGCGACTGGGTGGGACGATCTTTCGGATGACACAGTAAAACCGATGTCCCGTGTCACAGCAGGTGTTGCACGATAAAGATCCCTACCTGTTCAAAGGCCATAAGCTTTGGTTATAGGCCTAAATTTTGCAGCCCTTCACCGGCAATGGTGACGTTTCCATATGAGTGATAAATTCTCGAGAGGGATGTTAAAAATATACAACCAATCAACCCACCCATTCTCCTGACTTTAAGTGCCTGCGAGTTACTTACCTGGTGAAGAATACCAATTTTCGTCCTTGTCTCGAGCATATTATCGCTCATCACAACAAAATAGTATCTACGCTCTTTGCCTCGCGTCAACTATACTGACGTCATAATATACTAGTTATTGTGACGTTGCTGTTACGCAAGTATATGCTACATCATGGAATCTAATCAGATAATGCTTGTCCTTTTTCCGTGACCGGAAACAAACCCCAGGTTTATTTGTGGTTGCGGAAAAAGCCGAGTAGTAGTTACGCAAGTATATGCTACATCATGGAATCTAATCAGATAATGCTTGTCCTTTTTCCGTGACCGGAAACAAACCCCAGGTTTATTTGTGGTTGCGGAAAAAGCCGAGTAGTAGTTACGATTGCAGAGAATCTAGTCGTTTTCATGGGGGGGGTTCTCGGACGCTCTGTACCCTAAATTTTTACACCCCATGAAAACGATCCAACAGTCTTGAAAATGTTTGATTTGGAAAATAGGGAATTGTGCGATGTAAATAATTTTATCGAAACGTTATTTCGGGATAATGTTTTAATGCTCATTTGAATCTTACAATAATAGATAATCCATTCCTTCCTTCACATAAATCAATAAAATTTCACTCAGTAAGTTAACTTTCTAGCTACTTGGCATTCTTCTATCAGAAAGTTATTTGTGATGCATGTATTTAAAACAGCATTTAAAGAACACCCACGGAAAAAGAAGAGCTTTTATACAGGAAGATATCAAGTGACCAATATTTATATATTTTTTTCGTAAATATGAGGTAATTTTCTCGTAATTTCGAAATAATTATGTCGTATTTACGAGATCTTTCTCTGTAATTACGAAATAAGTTTTCATTATTTCGAAATGGTGAAACAATAGATTTTCATTCGTGTGTTGACGAAAGAAGGGGGTGCTACTTTTTTCCCTCTCTCTGGATGCGTCAGTGTTTATAGTCATGTGCGTATATCGAAGTTACTTGATCATGTGATCAACTATTAACCAGGTGACATCTATATTCATAGCACGGTTTAATAGTGACTGTCAAAGGTATGTCATCAAGGTAAATCCATTCGAAGGCTGTTTTCAATTCAGTCTTATATTTTCCAAGTATTGTTCTGTCCCATATGTGCAATGGTGAAGTTCAGGCTGAAAAATGAGAGCGGGAGCACAGTGGGTTTGAAATTAGATTTACTTTTAGAAAAATAATAACCCAGGCACGTAGCATTGTTTTTTTTTTTCATTATGGGAGGGGGTAACTTCTTTAAAAGTCTAAACGTGCTTAAAAAATAGTTTAAAACTATAACAAAGTAGATCAATAAATCGATAAAAATAAAAGTAAAAAAACAAAAAACAAAAAAACAAAAAACAAAAAAAAAACACCCCAAAAAACAAAACAAAACAAAACAAAAACAAAATAAAAATAAAAAAAACCCACCAAAAACAAAACAAAAACAAAAAAAAAACCAAACAAACAAACGAACAACAACAAAAAAAAACAAACAACAACAAACCACAAACAAACAAACAAAACACCTACACTATTTTTATAAATCTTCAAAATCCAAACTCAGTGGGAGTGCTGAGTGCTCGTCTTTCAGTGAATGGACATGGGGTCGATATCTTCACTACTTCATACTTACTATCTTCCCCTTCACTGCTACTAACAAAAGTTGTGTGTGTGTGTGGGGGGGGGGGGGGGGGGTACTCGCCGAATAAATATCCTTATTTACATACGTAAAACGTTAGATAAGGGGGTAGCCCCTCACCCCTCCTCAGTTGATTCTACAAGCGTGGTCTGTGCCTCGGTTGACAATGGTGAAATTTTCAATGAAATTCTACATACACTAATTGTAACTTGACGTTTTATGACAGGAGTATATATAAATTTTTATTCTTGTGCGTTATCTGAATCATGGTGTCTATGCAGTATGTGCTTAAACCTATTGCATTTTGATTTATTTTATGCTTGTTTATATGGTGTTTAATTACCGAATGTGTCAATAAAAATAATGGACCCAAGTAGCCATATAATTTATCCTCTATAATATTTGTCAAAATAAGGATATCACAGTCTTTCGCGTGCTTAAATGATGAAAGTTCGTTTGAGTACGACATAATGAAGTTATCCTACTGGAATACTTTTCCAGAATGGGTGGTGGTTTATATCGTAGGATCTAAACTCTAGATCTGGAACAAGGAACAATGCTTAAGTTTCACAGCTTTTATAGACAGGTATACCCAGTTTGCCTGCTAGATGTTCATGAAACGACATCTTAAATTCATATGGTATTTTGGAAATATTTTCCCCATTCCTAGGATTCCACAAGGCAAATGTTGTACGTAAATTTCACAATTTTTGTTCATTTTACAGCGAAAATCCTACTCATTTGTATCGGGTCATTTCTTTTTCTTTAACAGATCGAAATTCTTTAGAATTTAGATGTTAAAAGATTTCGATAATGCATTTTGCATTACAATGAATATTTAAAAGTTATATATGAAAATTGAATATTTACAAGACTAAGATGGAATCGGCTCGGGGTGAAATGTAAATGCCGCTGTTAGGTATAATGACTTATGAATGGTTTCATTTCAAATGCGCAATAGATTTGCCGCAGGACAGAATTGAAACCAATGAAAATGGAATTTGGAACGATTTTTGAAGAAAAGTTTTCAAGTTGATATAAATTTAACAAGCATATTTTCTTAATTTCACAAATTGAGTGCAAACCTAAACTTGTGTTTAGGAACCAAGGTAGGATGCTACACGAACATTGGCCAATATTTATATAGCTTGCAAGATTTTCGTTGATTTTTTGATTAAATAATTCATCACTAATTTAACGGTCTTGCTTTACTGCACGATCAGGAATAACAAGTGTGTATATATATATATATATATATATATATATATATATATATATATATATAGCATCTGGTTTTTAATGATTTTGTACTTTGACTTTTTTTCTTAATGTAAAAGTATCTGAAAAGTGGGCGGGAATATTCTACCCTACCATCTGTAACCCGCGTGACCCCCCCCCCCCCCATCCCAACACACACACACACACACATTCTCGCTCCACTAAAGATGCATGTACCATATTTGTGTCCACAGAATGAGGAATTTTCAGTTCACAAATGTTAGAGGTGTTCCAGCTCTCATATCCCATTTATCACAATTTACTTACCTGGTTATGGATATCGTTTCCGCTATCCAAGACAACTATTCGTCAATTATATTGACGTCACAGTGAGAAATTATGACGTTACATTCATTGTGACGAAGAGTTCACATTTTTCGAACATATTTTATTGAATAAATTAAAAGTCTTCCTAGAATTCATTATACTTCCATAGTAATACGACTCACCATGGCCCTGCTGATTTTGTCTACATATTCCCATGTAAAACTTTGATCTTCTAATTGCGGCCCCACCCTACCTCCGAGGGTCATGCTTTAAACAAGCTTGAATCTGCACTACCTCGGGATGCTTGAATATAAATGTGATTAATCATGACTCTTTTGTTCTTGAGGAGAATTTTCCTATATATTCTCATGTAAAACTTTGATCCCCTATTGTGGCAGGGACTCTTCAGAAGATTTTTAAATGGCCCCACCTTATTGTTTGTATTTTCGTGATTTTCTCTGCTTTGAATTCCATTTACCCAATGATAATTTGTACCAAGTTTGACTGAAATTGCTAAAGTAACAATGGAGAAGAAGATGGAATTTTAAAAAGTTTACAACAACGACGACAGACAATGGACGAACAGAAAAGTTCACTTTTAAGAGCATTTAGCTCAGGTGAGCTATAAAAAATCAAGCCATTTTCCTATTTTCATAATTTATTATGAGTAATGACATGATTTAGAATATCTAATACACAATTACAATAACATCATGGAACAGGTATTCTAAATTAGTGCTTATTATTGCACAGGAATGCATTAACGGCCTATTTTGGCATTAAAAATGTCTCTTTTGAATCGGAGTCATCAACTCTTAATATTTTAATAGTCTCCTCTCGGAAAACGTTCGATTCTATTTTCTTTGCGAGCTGTAAGAAAAAAAAAATTAAAATGTGTATCATTATGTAATTTTGTGGGTATCTTACAGAAACTAAAATGTTTAAGTGAACAAAGGAACGGATGCCAAATTAATGTATAATACATGTACCAAGTAGATACACCAAGAATAAAAATCAAAATAGGTCTGAAAGGGACTTAAGCAGAGCAAAGCAGCGGTTTTGTGTACAAAAAATCACACACCCCACACTCTTTAGTGTTAATCAACCTCAAATATTGTACAGAACGTTCTTTTAAAAAAGGCACAAAATTGCATTTAATGAACAACACTCTTAGAAAGTTCTTTCATACGCATGATTTCTATATGATGAATTCCTTCTCGTCGAATATACTATACACTGTTTCAAATGTCAAGTTAATACGTCATTGTAAACTAAGTAGGTCTTCTTAATGTGAGAATTTGTGTGTGTATGAATTTGTGTGTGCGTACGTGTATTTGAACTGTAAATTAAAACACTTAAAGCGGCATGTATTCCAATATTTGACCTATTTTCTAAGTTTGTAGAAGAGAATCGGTACAGCCTAATTTTTACCTACAAAGAAAGTCGTTTTTTTTAAACCTGAAAAGGTCACAACAGTATATATTTTCCATTTGCTGGTATTCAATATATTGTTTATTGATTAAAGGGTGTACATTATTGAGGGGTAGTCGAGAAATATGTCTAACACCAAACTCGCAGGATATCCTGTACATAGTCTGAAAATGTTATTGTAAACTAAATAGATTATTGTAAACAGACTAGGTCATTGAAAACAGAATTGGTCAATATAAAGAGCATGTGAGATTCTGCAGAGACCAGACTTCCTGTGGGTTTCAAATCTGTACGTACAAATGGATCATTATTCGTCCCCTCGCAGTTTATGTCCAATAGCTTCACATCAATTAAGCTGCCAAATTTAGGCAACAGTACTTAACAGAGAAAATCGTATAATGATTGGTTGATTATATATAGTTTAACGTCCCGCTCGAAAATTTTCACTCATATGGAGACGTCCCCAGGGAGGGATCTTTATCATGCTACACCTGCTGTGACACGGGACCTCGGTCTTATCCGAAGGAACTCCCCATTGACTCGCCTCTTACGACAAACAAGGGGTACTGAGGATCTATTCTAACCCGGGTCTTAACGGGATAACTCGTATAATTATACATTATGTACTTGTCTTCTCAAAGCTAGATTAATTGAAAACAGAGAAAGACACACTGATTTTAATGTTTAGAGAAAAATAGAGACACAAACAGACACCTTGGCAAAATTCAACTGGTTCATGAAAATCAATAAAATATGTTATAATTCACAAGTATTGTTCATGAAGTAAACCTCTATTAAATACCAAATACTGAAGTTTCTGTAATAAATCGCTTTGATAAGTGATAGATGACGATGGCGTACCATGATAGAGCTCAGATACTTTGCCGCTTGGCTTCACTATTTGGTATTTTTTGGCTCCACTATTTGGTATTTTTTGGCTCCACTATATGGTATTTTTTGGCTCCACTATTTGGTATTTTTTGGCTCCACTATATGGTATTTTTTGGCTCCACTATTTGGTATTTTTTGGCTCCACTATTTGGTATTTTTTGGCTCCACTATTTGGTATTTTTTGGCTTCACTATTTGGTATTTTTTGGCTCTACTATTTGGTATTTTTTGGCTCTACTATTTGGTATTTTTTGGCTCCACTATTTGGTATTTTTGGTTCTTTCAGCCCTGCCTAATTTGTTTTCATTTCGGATTTCTAATATGTTTTACTTGAACATTACTGAAGAGACATTATTTGTCGAAATGCGCATCTAGTGCATCAAAATTGGAGCCGGTTGTGCTTCATATTACCACCACAGGGTCGATGCCTATGCTGGTGGACTGTTAGTCCACGACGGTATTCACCAGCCCAGTTGCTAAGTACTTCGGTACTAGCATGGATTACGGATAAAAATTTGCTGTGATAAAATCAAGAAATTCTTTTCAAAACTAAGGATTATCTCCCTGATGCAGAGCTCTAATTCTTTGCCGGATTTAGCTCCATTATTTGGTAATTTTGGTTCTATCAACTCTTCCTAGTTTGTTTTTATTTCGTATCTCCAACATTTTTGACTTGAGCATCACTGAAGAGACATTATTTACGAAATGTACATCTGGTGCATCAAAATTGGTACGCTTTATGTTTTATATCTATTAACAATGATCATTTTCATTCATATGTTGGGCCTCCGTGGCTGAGTGGTTAGAGCATCGGGCTCAAAATCACAAAGCCTCTCACCTCTGTCGGCGCGTGTTCGAATCTCGGCCGCGACGTTATGTAAGCAAGTTTGCCAGTTTACTTGCGGAAGGTCGGTTCTTGGTACACTGATTCTGAATGAGGATTACTCCGTTTACTTGATCAATATATAGGACTCACGGCGGTTGGGATCTGTCGACAGTGAAAGCTTAATTCTCCTAGGCACCTGGTATGTCCAGGGTCCGTTTTTGCCCATCTCTGATCTGTATTTTCTATAGGAATTGCGAGATTGAATACTGTTAGTTACCTTGGCCTGTTCATGGCATAGAAGCACTGGAATTTGAAGAAATTAGAGCAGTAAATGTTGTAAAATTCATTTGAAATATGGTGTGGTATACCACAAATATCATAACATTATTCCAAACTAAATTATGAATAGTATCGAATATTGTAAATGCCATGTTTTGCAAACAAAGAGAATATCGATAAATTTGTTGTGCATTGGGATGTTTTAGAGTCCTAGTTGTCCGAGAATACAGAGAATATTTTATTTCTATCTAGAAGCCAAAAGCGCGCGTGTGTGTGTTTGATGATGCTCTTCGATGGGCTTAACATTTCGAGTGATGCAAGAATCTGGTGAAATTCATTTTCACAGTATTTTAATTGTCGCAATTGTATTGAAATTAAAATCAAATATACGATTTCAGTTTTCATGGTTTGGAATATAACATATATTCTTGTTTATAAATGCGGATTTATCAAAACTATTCCGGTCATTTCTATTGACCGATATTATTCTATTATCAAATGACACTCAGATATGACAACTTGCTTGACGGAAATATCCACAAATCATAAATGTGATTTTTTTCAGCGCAATATTGAGTGCGACTGAGACCAGAATTCAGTGATAGGTTAATATAAAATACATATCGTAATATCAAGTACTTCTGGCTCAAACTTACACTGGAATTTTGTTCTTTTATATCCGCGCCTATTTAATATGAGTACGTATTTGGTAAGGTGTACTTATGACGTAATCAAACATTGAATTACAAATGTGAATAAGCAAACGGATTTTCTATAGATGATTGAACAATGTTTGTCAGGAACCCGCGGAAGACATAATCTGTAATTCGACAATTAGCTGATAAAAAATCAAAACTATATGTGGGTAATTTTCAGACAATTTAATTCTTAAAATCATACAGAGGAACATACTAATATTAATTAGAAACTGACCAAAATACTGTTATTGAATGTGAAGGGATATTTTTAAATTTTGATTGTTAATATTACACCTCGGATACAAACATATACTATTTTGGATGAAGTATACGACGTAAACACTATCTAATTGATTTGGAAACGTTACCCATCTCTCAAATGGACTCCAGCAAATGAAATATTAATTGGTAGTATTGAAAAGATTGATTGATTGATGAATTGATTATATATTGTTTAACGTCCCGTTCGAGAATCTTTCACTCATATTTCACTCACCATTGCCGGTGAAGGGCTGCAAAATTTAGGCCTATGCTCGGAGGCTATGTCCAATGAACAGAGAGGGATCTTTATCGTGCCACACCTGCTGTGACATGGGGCCTCGGTTTTTTGCGGTCTCATCCGAAGGACCGCCCCATTTAGTCGCCTCTTACGGCAAGCAAGGGGTACTGAGGACCAGATCCCCACTGGGTTGTATTGAAAAAAAATATAACCAATTTTAAAATATATTTTCTTGTTAAATATTTCTAACACTATTGTCGACATTCCTGATTTTCGGCATTTTTATTGTTTAGAAAAGTTATTTTCGTGAATTTGATTGTTATTAAGCACCCCTTCTCGTAATTCCAAAGACGTGCATATATATGCAAAGTGTTTATTTTATATTCGACTGCATTGGGTATTTTAGAATCAAAATGGTCGAAAATTTTATCCTTCTTGTCTTTGTAAACGCTGCACAAAACTTTCTCTAAATATGCAAAGTGTTTATTTTATATTCGACTGCATTGGATATTTTAGAATCAAAATGGTCGAAAATTTTATCCTTCTTGTCTTTGTAAACGCTGCACAAAACTTTCTGAAAGGTATAGCATTTAAAAGTTCAGCTTGTAAAACTGTTTGCTGTTAGTAGAAGAAGGTATTCTGTTTAAAATATGGTCTTAAGTGCTACAGAGGGAAAATAAAATGAAATTCTAGAATCAACAATTGTGGTGATATAAACAAAGACTTTGAACATCCTTCCAAATAAACGAGGAGCATACTGCAGATCACGACTTATCCCCCGTACGACTTATCCCCCGTGTGCCACTCTAGATTTACTTACGACTAGCAGAAAGAGACTTTGCTAAATAATCATTATTCCTTCTAAACTTTGTCTCGGTGTATTTATTAGGAAGGGCATCGTAGTCCCAGCTGAAGTAAATGTACGGATGATTAAATAATGTTCTTTGTGTTTGACAGGTCGTGTTTTAGGTTTCAATCCCAAAATTAAAACCAGGCAATATTTCGCATTTCTTTCCATTCTCGTTTAAATTGAAATGTTAGCTGGTTGTTTAACGTTCTACTCGAGAATTTTTCACTCACATGGAGACGCCACCATTACTGGTGAAGGTCTGCAAAATTTAGACCGATGTTTGGCGCTTAAGGCCTGACAGCAGGGAGGGATCTTTATCGTGCCCCACCTGCTGTCACACGGGATCTCGGTGTTTGCGGTCTCATCCGACGGATTGCCCTATTTAGTCGCCTCTTACGACAAGCAAGGGGTGTTGAGGAACTATTTTAACCGGATCCCCAGGGGATTACGGAAAACTAGACGATGTAAACCATTGGATCCCTGTACCAAAAATGCATTTTTAAATACTTTTCTTGCTTGCTACTTTTCCAAGATATCGACGTCAGGGTTCGGATTTTTTAAAAGCTGGTTAGCTTTAACACAGTGGTTAAGAGCTAACGCTGTGGTTAAATTCTTATTTTCAAAAGCAATGTAAGACAATGGTTAATAGCACAGTGTTAACTGAGCTAAGCATTTGATAATCACTTAATTACTTATGATGCACATTTACTTTGAAGGTAAACAATGAAACTTTGTAGTAAAAAATTCAGGTTAATATTGAATCCAAAATCTTCAATGCTCAGAAATGTTTTTTACGTTAACTGAAGGAAGTGGAAATAGATAAGAAAATGCGTATATGTCTTATTAATCAAATAATCTTTATTTGATTGATATTAATTGACAGAATTTATATGTAGTCAAACATGTGTGTGTGTGTGTGTGTGTGTGTGTGTGTGTGTGTGTGTGTGTGAGGGGAGGGGAGCTTCATGAGTTTCGGTTCTGACGCGGACAGAAAATAAAGTTAGGGGCCATTTTTAAGTACTGTGATAAATACGAGGGCTGTTGGATATATAATGTGTATTGTACCACAGCCCGATAACGGTTAGCACGATTTCGTAGATGATGATAAACTTGAAAAGCATGAATACCTTTCCAACGGTATAAACACGACCCTTCGGCTCCACAAAGTTTTAAACTTATGGGCATTTCAATAGAGCCAGTTGTTGATCACTGTTATAAAAATGGTTGGGAAACGGGTTGAGAATATTGAAGAAATGAGAGCTTACTTAATTGTTCGCACAAAACTCGGTCATTCCGTAATGCAGATCTTTACTGAATTGGTGGGGGGGGGGGGGGGGGGGGGGTTATGGGTCTGATAAGGTATCTTATGAGATAGTTCGTAGGTGGATAAAGAACTTTCTGACTGGCAAAGAGTCCGTCAAAGATGCAGCAAAGTATGGCCGACCTTTGACTGTAACAGGCAAGGCAAACGTCTCAATAGTCATGAAAAATAATTAAAAGCAATGGCAGGTACACGACATTTGATATTCCCAAAGCTGTTGGCATATCACTATTGTGGGTGCATTTCATTTTGAAGCGTACTTTGAAAGTACGAAAGACTTCTATCAGATGGAGACCGCATACGAGATGGACCAAAATCAGGACCGAGTACAAACCGATAAGCAATTGCTCAAAATGTTCCCCAAATCCAATCCAAGTTTATTACTGGGTTCACTATTTAGAACCAGTAAGAAAAATTGGAAACAAAATATGGCTAAATAAACACGGTAGAAGGCCTGTAGTTGCCAAAAGAACCATCAGCACAAAGAAGGTTGTTTATTACATATTTTTCTCATGTGACGGTATAATCGTACAAATTCCGATACCGAAGGGTCAGTGTTTTACAGGTCAGTATTACCGAACTGTTATACTAAACGAGCCCAGAAAATATTATCATAAAAGACGCCCTGTGTCAGGATTTAGGCATGCTCATCTAATTCATGATATTGCCCCATAACATGCATCTGAGCTTATGAAGCAATTTTTGAAGTCGGAGAAGATTACTGTCATGTCACACCAACCATACTCTCCAGATCTAGACCCATGCAACATTTTCCTTTTTGTAAAACTTAAAAAGTCCTATCTGGTCTTCATTAGAAGTCCCAACAAACCCTTGGCTCAGCCATCAATCAGTGCCTCAGAGGTCTACCCAAATCTGTATTCCGTGATGCATTTCAGGAATGGATTCAGAGATTGAAAATATGTATTTCAAACCGCGGAGAAAACTTTGAAGGGTTCACTAATCGAGTCGAATGCTTTTGAGATATCGTACAATACATATTACATATCGAACAATCCACGTATTTCAAAAATTTGGAAAATATAATAACATAAAATATTTTATGTTTCAAATACATATTGATATTTTGAATTTTTAAATTTCAATTCATGAATGTCATGAAATATATGTAATAAAAGTGTGTTCATAAAACATTAAGGGACCTCGATTTTTGCGGTCTCATCCGACGAACCGCCCCATTTAGTCGCCTCGTACGACAAGCAAGGGGTACTGAGGACCAATTCTAACCCGAATGCTCAAGGGGATTATAACTTGGTAACTAAGAATTATCGTTTTGGCTTATCCAGCATTCTAACAGAATAATGACATCATACGATTTAAGATATTCACAAAATCTTGGTAATCCAATTTGATTTTTAAACCTTTGTTTACATTCCAAGATATAACTGTTAACTCTGATCATTTAGATTTACTACCGGACCTGTCCGAATAGGCATTGAGATGGTATTTTACTATTGTCGTTCTCAGCTCCTTTAAAATCGGCTATAGATGTTTCTTGTGTTCTTCAATTGAGTGTTGAAACTGCTCGTATATCCCAGATCTTGATCCTCTTAATTTGTGTGCCCTATCTAGTACACTTACACAATCACTTTTGTATAAAAATCTTGCGTTTCCGAATTCCAGTTTCCTATCGATTCCGACTTGGAAGTAGATAAATTCGTGCAATTTGGCTTCAGTATCTTCTTTCTAGTCTCACACCTAACACCGTGAATGCTAAATTGTACTTCACCGGTCGCGGTAGCTAAGGATTTAGAGCGTTCGCTTCGTAACCGGGAGGTCGTGAGTTCGAGCCCCGCTCGTGTCAAACCTAAGACGAAAAATAGGTAGTGATTGCTCCATCGCCAAACGCTCGGCATTTAGAAATGAGAATTACGTGTCTTTCGGATATGACCTTAAAAACGGAGGTCCCGCGTCACGGTAGGTAGCTCCTATAAAATCGGCTATAGCTGTTTATTATGTTCTTCAATTGAGTGTTGAAACTGCTCGTATATCCCAAATCTTGATCCTCTTAATTTGTGTGCCCTTTCCAGTACACTTACAGAATCACTTTCGTATAAAAATCTTGCGACGATCGGCATGCTTTGGTTTTGATTACATCGTCCTAATCGACGAACGTTTCCGAATTCCAGTTTCCTATCGATTCCGACTTGGAAGTAGATAAATTCTGTAGTTGATGCGTTGCAAGTAGGATTGATTATTTATTGCTTTCCGCCACACTCAACAATTTTTCAGTTATCTGATGGCATCCAGTTTTTGTTGGTGGAGGAGAGAACCCAGATACAATGTACCTGGGAGGAGACCACCGACCTTTCGCAAATAAACTGGCAAACTTGCTCACATATGAGTGTAAAATTCTTCAGAGGGACGTTGAACAAAATATAATCAATCAATCCAAAGTATACAGAATCATAAGCATTTTGTCTTCCCTATGCATATAGTAATTAATTTTAATAGTTAGTTCGCCGAAATATTGCGATAATTAGTCAAAACACAGATTTAAATTTAAACGCCGACTTCAGAAGTCTCATTAATTAGTTAGGTAGATACCTGGTCCAATAACGTCACGTGATGCGACCTTTCGCGAGCAGCAGATTATAAAAGTACTCTTAGATATTTTTAAAAAGATGTTTTTTCAAGGTTTTTATTCACAATGGACAACATTCATTTTTACAAAATTTGCCAAATCTTAACATTGAAACCTCATACAGGTGACTCTCAATGGCTCGAACTTCGATCTCGAGAAATGAAATGACGGTCCCGATTTTTTCCTCTATCAATCTAAGCAAATTTACTCTTGATCTCTCGAACGTTCAAATTCTTGAAGTTCTCGATCTCTCCTAGTGAAAGTTCGGTCCCATAACACATATTTTCATTGTTTTCATTCTCGAAGTGGTGGTAGCAAGTATCCATCATCAATCTGTATCTCTGTATACCAATGTTAAATGGTGATGAAATTTAAATAAATAAATATATCAAGGATATAATTATTTCCACCTTGGGCCTTACGTGGATAACAGTTAACGCCTGGGTTAGCTCAGCTGTGTTAATTAGGTGTTTATATAGGGGACACAAAGACAGTGTTTCCTTGTGGGGTAGATGGTAGTTTTGAACCCTCCCCATGCGCTTTGTTTTCATTACAATTCGACTACATCCAACATAAAGACTAGTTTGGAATTAACAATGAGACGATAATTTTGAGAATAATATTTAGACACATGCTAATGATCATCGTTATTTATTAGAATCCGTGTTTTGCGTAAAATGACTGAAAGTTGTTAACAATTGTGAGGTGGATTGTGGTCCGTGTAGTTAGTGACTGCGAGACTTCGTTATGGACGAAATGCTTGTTTTGTAAATGTACTTCTATCATAACTGGAGAAAAGAACAAATAAATACATAAACGTCTGATGAAGTTCCGTGTTCAAAATTTAAGTCAATTACAAATTCCTAACAGTATGAAGAATAAAGTGTCAAATAATATCAGGATGTTGTTAATATGCACTCTGGTTGTTATAAAATCTGAATCGTAATATCGGGCCTTTAATTTCCGTCAACTTTCGATGACTCAAATTCTCGCTCTTTCGAAGTTTTATCATGGTCCCTTGAACTTCGCGTTATCTAGAGTCACCTGTATGTTTGAGTCACCACTGCATACATCCCAAATGCAGCGAGGGAAGCGAGTATGAAATCACCCATTGCAAGTATGTAATGTTCACATAGCTCGCTGTCTAAATACGTGGAAGGATTATTCCTTTTAAAATATCTTTAATTGGCATTATTTTTATAATAAACTGTACAATTATCATTTATTTTTGGATTAGAAAAAGTGTATGATCCATATGTTATATCGTTGACAATTAACTAATCTTAGCGTCACAACTATATTTCCAAAATATGAATAAATAAAACATCTAATTTACGACAAAATGTTTCAATAAAGTATTTTAATAAAGCAATGTTATATACCTTCACTTTTTTTTCAAGTGTAATCTACATGTCGCTAGGAAGTGGGAACACACCATTATATAAGTACTGTACCTAAATAAGAAAGTTAGGGATTACAATATTTTAGCATGTATAACTGCAAGTTCAATTATTTTCGATCTTTATTACTAGTTGGTAGAAAATGTTACCACAAGTATACATTGTTACAAAATCAGTTTTTATTCCCACGATGCGAGCGTGTATTTTGTGAAATGAAGACCAGAACAGAATGCATACGCTAGATGCCTAACATCAATATGTATATAACCATTTTCATACAGTTTAATTGGGTCTCTATCCAGCTGCTTTTTAAAAAAGTGCATGAAAAAAGACGACTGTTTCTCGACTTTTATTTTTATATGGCAAATCCCGTGCCGACAAAAAAATTACCAACGTCTTTTCTTCAATTTACGCGGTTTTATAACCCGCTTCGCGAAATTTAAAGGGTAAACTGACGCAAACGTCGTTATATCTCATGCTTTGCACCCAAATTAAATTCACCTCTTAACTAATTTCATTTGACGTATAAAACGCAGATGGATTACTGCATTTGACTTCATCAATATTTCTTTTATAAAAATGATAAAGATGCCGTTAAATTGAGCTATACCGTCCTTGAAATGACTTCACATTATGTGTCGCCTCTTTTCCCTTTTGTTGCCGTTGTAATATTGCACTGCAATGAACAGTTTACAATATCTTATCAATTGTAATACATAGTGTTTCAACTACGATATGTCCTTACAAATAGGTAGAAATATCTTTCACTCCTTAAAAATAACCTATCCCTCTGTAGACAATCTTTGAGAATGTGCCGTAGGGGTCATCATATAATATCATAATTTATGTAGTAATTTCTTGAAATTAGCTTCATGTCAATAAACATGTTTTTACCCAATATATATTATGAAATACAATCTGTTAATAGGATCATAAAACTAAATAATACATGTATTAACACACGTCAAATAAATGATAACGCGCACCACATTGTTCTTAGAACACTGTTTTCCACGACCACTTACAAAGCACATTGAGCAAAGTTATTAAAGTAAATCATAATTGTTTTCAGAAATGAATTTGATGTACAAAAACAACGATAATATCTTAGAAAAGATTTTATTTTCAAATTGATGTATTTTCCATCTTTGAAGAAATGTCCTACTTGTGATGTATATGTCTGCAACACAGATTTTTAAATTTGTTTCGAAATTTACTGCTCATGATACAATACAATACAAAATTCACCACACAGTTAATCAAAGCTAGGGCGTCGAAGAAATCGCCCAGTGGAATATACACGTTTTCATACAGACCGGAGATGAAAACACACATCAATACTAAGATCCCTTGTGGTAATTCTGTAATAAGGAAGAGAGTAACGATGACGTACAGGAGGCGATTTGTTCTCCCTAGCAATACTGACCGTTTTCTAGTAGCGAACGAAAATTTCCTGCTCCTTTTGTGTAAAGAGTGCACCAACGCTCCGACAAGCACGGCCATCAACGCACAAGGAAGCAGCTTACCCACAGTGGCGTACAATAGGACGTTGGTATCCACCAGAATGTTAGGATCATTAGTGACGAGCGAAGGATAATTAATGATATAAATAGTCTCATTGTTTTCGAGAGTATGTGCTTCAATTCTGTTGGTGAGAGAATTCGGAACGGAAGAAGCTATAGAGATCAGGAAGGCAGAACATACTAAAGCGGCCGTCTGGAAATTACGACTCCTCCGAGGGATGTGGTGTCTTCTTCTGGACTGTATAAACCGAAAAATTGCAAGAGTTACCCCAAGCCAGACACTGGCGTTGTGGGATGCTAGAGTTACCTTGGATGCAACGAGACTGTATACCACTCTGTTGTAGGAATAGTACTGAGAAAGAGGCATATTCCCATCGTTAATATGGAAGAGAAGAACATGTGGTATATACATTAGCATGGTGATGCTGTCGCTGACTGCAATCAGTGTTAAAATTACATTGCTCGACGAACGAAGTTCTTTCATGTTTAAAACAAAGATGTTCACTACGTTCGCAAGAATACCACAAATACATATCACTAGACTTATGTAGCCATGGGGTGTTATATATCCTGCTGCAATATTTAAAAGCCATATCTGCTCTCCAACCTGTACGTCCTCTGCACTGTGATTGTCATTCCTGAATTCTTCAGAATGACTTCCGTTGTAGGATGCGTTTTCTGGGATTTGCGCTTGCATGATGGTTAGGTCAGAAAGATTGTCTAGGTTCTACCGTAAGCTTACTTAAATAACACCACTAATTAGAGTCGCGGTGGAAAGTCGTGCTCCGTAGTTGATTGACAGTTCCTGTAGTGTTTAGACTATTGTTATTTACGTGACATTCTAGCAATAACTACTGATGTTTGGTAGGAATTTTCAGAATGATGAATAATTTATTTTGTATGAAATTGATGAAGTTAAATGGAAA
Organism: Ostrea denselamellosa; assembly: GCA_024699665.1. NCBI lineage: Eukaryota > Metazoa > Mollusca > Bivalvia > Ostreida > Ostreidae > Ostrea > Ostrea denselamellosa. The sequence continues at coordinate 19,845,845 of JAMZEH010000055.1, forward strand.
ATCCTATTAGTATGACGAAAAACATTCTGAATGGCGAGAAAAAAATGTCAAAATCATAAGAAAAATCTTCTTGAGATTAAGAGAAAAAATCTCGACGTTATCTGAAAATTAGGAGAAATGATCAATACCTCATGACAAACATTTTGAAATCAAGAGAAAATCATCTCTAGATCAGCTGAAACGATTTCGAAATCGCGAAACAAAAATATTCTCTTAATTACGACAAAGGATCGCTGAATTATGATATTAAGTTGGTAAATGAAATCATTACATATAAATGTGAAACAAAATGAGGAACTCTTACCATATTATATTCGTTATATGTTACGTAAATGTCTTTCTACGCGTGTCATGATCAGCGAGGAGAGTCGAAGTGGAAATCATCTTTCATTGAAGATGACGAGACAATAACACATAACCTTGTTTCTGGCAGCAGAATAAGACATGATTATCATATCCCTAGAATTTGAAAAAAATATGGTTATATTGGTACAAAATGTTGGTATAAGATGATATATTATATTGTAACTTACTGAATGCGTGTGTTTCGAAAATACGAAAAATTAAGCTAAAGTTATTGTGTGTATAATTTCAGTAAAATGAAAAGAAACAATTAAAATATGGTTATATTGGTACAAAATGTTGGTATAAGATGATATATTATATTGTAACTTACTGAATGCGTGTGTTTCGAAAATACGAAAAATTAAGCTAAAGTTATTGTGTGTACAATTTCAGTAAAATGAAAAGAAACAATTGAAATACAATAATTTGACGTTTTTGATTTTATAAAGTTTTGAAACACACTAAAACCTAATTCCAAGCACAAACTAGACATAGTAAAATATAAGCAAGTTACTAGATGAATGTGACGTGAAGTCATCTGATAAAATCTGATAAAATGTGACATATTTTATGTTTGGAGAAGAGGATGAAACGAATTTCAAAATGAAGCAAGAAAATATTTCAAATACTTTTATATCAAAACATGATACAGAAACTGTATTGAATTTTTACGACAGTGTTTTGCGTACAAGTATATCTTCTTTGGCATCCAGAAAAACAGTCTGTCTTACATCTCATTGTACAAGTTTAATTGTGTAGTTTAATGCATTTCTTAGAAGATCTACAAATTAACCCTGTTTTGTTACTTTATGGAGGCATGTTCCATACCAAGGAAGATTATACAATATAAAGTAAAGGTGAAGATAACTAACAGTATTCAATCTCGTGATTCCTATAACAAATACAAATCAGAGGATATACCAGAGGTTGGATCAGGTGCCTAGGAGGAGTAAGCATCTCCTGTAGACCGGTCACACCCGCCATGAGCCCTACATCCTGATCAGGTAAAAGGAGTAATCTGTAGTCAGAATCAATGTGCCAAGAACAATCTAACAATTGGTATGAAACACGTCAGACAGCATTTGACGTAATGGGAGGTTGTAGTGGCAAACTACATCGTTATAACGACCATAAAATTTGCGAAATACTGACTTTAGACGAGATTCTGTACAAACCCCTGTAATATAAACAAATTGTTCTGAAGCCAATTGAATTGCACGTCACAAATGAAATTACATTATTAACATTTCCATGAATGAAATAAACGAACAGATATCAATCTTATAAAGAATAGAAAATTACGACGAGGAAAAACACAAACCCCTGTGCAAACCTGTTGTGGGAACAGAGATATAACTAGGAGGAGTAAGCATACCTTGTTGACAACAACCATGAGTTGAAGACCTGATCACCAAAGACTACGAAGATATTATCGATGATGAACTCTAGCATCTTTTCAATATAAATTCCAGAGTACTTGTGCGTGGTATTAGAGTGGTGTTTAACAAAATAATTCTTTGGATGATTGATCATTAAATATGAATATTTCTTCTCACCATTTTTGCTGAAGAAGCAACTGTCTATGATGCCAAAATGTCTAGTCTTTAATTTATAGTATGTTCGCGTAAAGTGTTGTAAAGTCATACGTTTTAATGTTGATGATTTGAGATTAGTTTTATGATTTCAAATTAGTATCACGCTCAAAATCACAAGGTCTCTCACCTGTGATCGGCGCGGATTCGATTCTCGCTCGCACCGATATATGTATGGAAGTTTGCCAGTTTACTATCGGAAGTCGGTGGTCTCTTCCTGAGTACATTGTATCTGGGTTCTCCCTTCAACCAATAAAAATCTGGACGCGACCAGGTAACAGAAAAAATGTTCAGTGTGGTGGAAAACAACAATCAATCAATCGATCAAAATAACTGAATATTCTTTAGAATTCTTTAGAATCCACATTTGATTGACACTTCTCTGATATGCAGCGGTACAGTACGGGTGAAATGTCTCCTTCATAGCAGTTAATATTTTCCTGAGGAACAACGATAGGGGCTTAGTAGAACATTTAGTGAATCTATGACTGTATCTTGGTAAGTTTTTGTGGAGTTTGGGAGCTCATTACAGGTAAGGTAAGTCGTATTCATCTAATCCATGACTGGAATATCAAATATGTTTAAAACTATGAATATTTGAACAAATCGTTCGGTTTAGACTGGTGGTGATGCTTTTATTGATATTTTCTAACATTGTTGTACCTTATGAAATTAGTGTTATCATTTGTATATCCCATTTCATATTTGTTTGTCACATCCACTCAATTACTCGTCACAGTCCTCAAATGAGGCATCTTGTATCCAATACATGAGTAAATAGTATCATTTCGTTCTCATCAGTCACAATTTGAACATCCAAAGGGGTCACTCCGGTCAGTCAATATTATACTTTTATCTTATCTTAGTCAGGCTTAAATGTACGTTGTAGACTATTCTAAGCGCGCTTTGAGATGGATACACATCAATCATTATTTTGTTTGTGTTTTTCCGTCATAGGTAGGTTTCAATGTTTACAAAAGCAAATTAAGAGTTTAAACTTATCTACATAACATAAATAAATGTGCATTGATAACTACAAATAAAAACTCGGTTACAAGATTATAAAGAAAATTGTTACAATAATTGAAGTTTTTTTCTGGAAGATTTCATTTGATTTTTAAAATTCAGTTTGTTTCATATCTTGTACGTTTATCAACGTTCCAAATCAGCCGAATTGGGCAACAGCGTGGATTTACCAATATGACGAAACGAAGGTAATTCATTTTAAATGTAAAATGCCTTTAGAACTGTAAATCTATTCTGTAGAGATACAATGAATTTCCTATCTCTGTAATATTTTAATTTGCATTGCTAGCTTACCCTCTATCACATTTTGTCCATCGTTATTTATTTCAGAAACTTTTCATATATTTAGATTAATGTTGCTTCTATGATTATCAACAAAACAAACTTCATTCTCAATTGAGATTCATGCTACTGACATATAAGTTGATGTTGCAGGAGTATCAACAGTCGACATTTTGCAAATTCTATTGTCGCTATAACGATCTAATTTACCAATACAACCTGCTTTTGGGGTCTGTGTTTCATTCTGAGTTTTAGCCCATCATTTACAAACAGCATTTGACTAGGGATTACTCAGCTGATTAAAATATAGGGCTCACAGCGGGTGTGATCGGTCGACAGGGGATGCTTACTCCTCCTAGGCATCTGATCTCACGTCTGATATGGTTAGGGCTCCGTGTTTACCCTACTCTTAATTTTGTATTTTTATAGGAATTATGAGATTGATAATCATTTTTGTCATTTTCGCTCTAACCTATCATCAGATTACATTACATTTGAGACTTGCGGATGACACATAATTTCGATGTGCAAGAAAAGTAAACCTACACTGTATACGTTATATAAAGAGCTAAATACTGTGTTCAAAACTCTTAATCCTGTTGGAAGTGGGTACAAAAGTCATACGGGCGATTCTCAGCCCACTGATTGGACAGCAGACAATTGAAAACAGGTATATTGTAAACATAGGTGCATACTGAATAGTGTTACTGAATTCAAAATTATTGCCCGTTTTCAGAAAATTTCAAGAGGAATAATTTTGTGGTACAGTACTTTTTTCCATGTATATATATCATTAAGAGTTTATCAAGTATGAGAAAAAATATTGACATGCGAATTTTTCATGCCACTACTCTACTATCTGTACATTAATATTCATTTAATGTTAGCACAACTGGATGTAAATGGTGTCCTTGCGTAGTGGTTTTTGCTGTATTCAATTATGTATGCCAATACTTCATCCATATCAAATTTATCAAGTCGAAAGGAGAAGGTATCAATGCACATAACCTGTTGATGAATCAAATTAATTGTGATGATTAATATGTGGTTTAATTGAAAACAATGATTGTGAAATTGAGAGGAATTTTAAATGTTTCCCTCTCAATAAGAAACGAAACACAGCAAGAATCTTTCCCTGTCTAGTGCATTTCGTTCCAATCGGTTTGAGCTATAGTAATGATAAAATGATCTAATTGCGAAACTGTTTCACGATTTTCACCAAATTTGTTTATTTTGTGTCTTTCGTGAATTTCAAAATTTCATAATGAGACGTTACCAGCTGTAAATAAATTACCACAAAAAGGATCATTGCTTGACTCTCACGGCCGTAATAGTGAGGGTTCATTAACGTTCCAACGCCTGCCACGACATGGTACCTCCTTTTTTCAGGTCATATCCGAGTGACCTCGTGATTCTCACTTCTAAATGCCGAGTTTTTGGCAAACGACAAAATATTTATTATTCTTAAGGCTTGGGATTGGCGCAGTCAATTTCAATTTTGATTTCTTTAATAAAGAAGACATATCTTAAAGCACATTTTAGAGCACATTGTACATTACATTAAATGTAGTCAAAATGGACGGTCGTTTCAAGATCCCAAATTAAAATTATATTTAGTACAGAGATACACAATAAATATTATTATATACATATTCTGAGAATAACAATAGAAGTAAAATGTTTATATATATATATATATATATATATATATATATATATATATATAGTACACACTAGGATAATGTCTTAGAGCGAGGGACATTATTGACACATTTTAACTGTATTACTTTGAAATAAAGAGCATAATGGACATAAACCATAATGATACCCAGTAGTTTGATCGTATTTCATCATACACCGGACAAACAAATGTAAAATGCTACTTATCTTTAATTTCAGTAGTGCATGCTTTACAAAACCTTCTATCTGTCGGGATATTTTGATGTCTATAATATAAAACATTATTGTTTTCTGTTTCAATGAAGAAACAATGCGAGGAAAGCCTCAATTTGAGAATGCACTTTTTACACTATTTTGGTATCAATCTTTTTCCCAATTTGTCCTGTAAACAAACATTATCAATTAAGTATTTGTAACTCTAACCTTTCGATTCACTGCGATTTTCCAAGTAAGTTTTAATTAAATTGATCACATCGTCTTTTCCGTATGACTGGCAGAGAAATACATCGTGCTTTTACATGCAGAACTTCGATTGTTTCATACATATCCAAGGCAAACTTTAGATGTCCCTTCTTAGCGAGCGAAGGTCGCGTGGTGAAGAGCTTGCTCCAATGATTATGCATCAATCACGTGATTCTTCATTAGCTGCAAAAATGATGAGTATTACCCGTATTTCATCTGGAAAAATGTCGCCATCACTGCGAACTTTGCCCTCTTGTAATGCAAGAATACTAAGGCAACATGTTTACCCCATTGACCAGTCCTACAGTAAACAGATTTTTAAAACATTTCAATGATATAATATTATAGTCATAATAATAGCAGTAGTCTACAATCGCTGGTGAAGATGGCATAATGATCAATCCTCACTCACAACACCATACTGATTCCGAACTCGTACATATACCTTAATGATCTAGGTGGTATTTACAAACTGCTATAATAAATAAAAATTTTACAGAAATATTTAGATAACAGGCATTTAAATAATATACTATCTTTCAAAATTCGTTAATATATTGAAAGATGTATGTGATTTTACCTAACGACTATTAAGACAAAATGAATTTCATCAACATTTGTCGTCCATCATTTAGATAAAACTTACTGTACCATCAATGATTTTGCACATGAGTAATGGTTATCAGAGTGGACACAATGCACAAAGATAATCCTGAATGGTATTAAGCAGAACTTAACCAGGAAAAAGGAAATACCCACAATATACGTTTAAAAAGTTAAACCATGGACAAAATATTTAGTATTCACAGAAGACATGCATGATGCAGCTATTGCCGGGATCTTCTATAATGCAGTATTTATTGGTGTGGTACAATTTACTATATCTGGGGTCTTCTAGTATAACATTCATTGGTCGAGTGACTTGCTATTTCTAATAGTTACTGGTGAGGCGAATTTATTTCCAATGTCCTAAAGTATATCATTAACCGGTGCAATGCCATTAATATTTCTTGGATATTCTAGTATAGTATTTACTCGTGTGATATCATTTGTTATTTTCGGAGTTTCCTAGTATACCATTTCCTAGTGTGATGTCATTTGCTATTTCGTACGCCATCTTGTATGATATTTACTTGCTATTTCCAGGGTCTCCTTGCTATGCGAAATAACTATCATCCAAATCCAAACGATACTTGTCATGTATACAAGCTTACAGATCAGCAGAGACATGATATTCATACAGTTTCCGGGGAATTCAAAGTTGAGGTAATATTCATCATTATATGAGTATATTTAGAATTGTATTTAATCGGTATTCCATATTTATTTTGGTCCTCATTGCCTTTCTCTTCGTAAAAGACGATTAAATGGGGCGTTCCTTTGGATGAGAACTCTAAAACCGAGGCCCCGTGTCACAGCAGGTATGACACGATAAAGATCCCTCTCTGCTCAAAGGTCGTAAGTGCCGAGCATAGGCCTAAATTTTGCAGCCATACAACGGCAATGGTGACGTATCCATATGAATGAAATTTTTTTGAGTGGAACGTTATTAAACAATATACACTTAATCCCACGACCTGGAACAATGCACGATATATTGCTCTTGTCTTGAGACTATGAACGTATTGAAAGTGAGTAATGTACATATAATACTTCATCAATACTAAATTCATGTCAGGGTGACTTTTAAACATAGTTCAGGAAAGTAACTTTGAACATAATTCCATATATTTAGTTACAAATTACACATACACACACAGATATATATATATATATATATATATATATATATATATATATGTGTGCACTTCATTTCTTTCCATGGACCTGCCCTACACCACGTGAACTTACTGACCAACAAATAAGAGTACATTTAAGCATAGTGTCGCCCTATCCCAAAACACAACTAACGTCTTAGTGGAGCGCTCTCTCTATAGAACGAAAAGCACTTGTGCACAACCTCCAGTCCAAAGCAAGCTTTGGAGTCGTACGATAATGTGGTTGAGGAAGAAATTGACAGACTCCTTTAAGAGGCGGATTTGACCCGAGACGACAGATCGACGTTGGAAAATAAAAAGTTTAAATCCTCAAATCACTGCTAACAAAAGAGGATATGATGCTAGCAAGGTACAATCCGCAGTTGATGAGATGTCACAGCATGACTAATAATCCCTCCTTCAGTACAACGAAAAACCTCAAAATTGATAAGGTCCACTAGTCATCATTTACCAATCGCCCTCAACAATATTTTGTGAACACATCTGTATACATGTGTATAACAACAAAGGGATGGCTGGTGTTTTCAGAGAACCTCCAACGGCATCCTTCAGACGCCCCAGAAACCTAAAGGACAATACAATAGATAACCCTTTACCCAACAAAGGGTTTAAACCATCATCTTAGGTTACAAGAATATAGCCCAGAAACTGAGAACTGTAACAGTCCCATTACAAGTCGCAGTTACAAAATAATGGGAAAGTTTTCCTGGAAAACTAATGGCTGCCTTTATCTCAATAGCTGTGATGCCTGCCAGAAACAATATGTAGGACAAACAAACGCAAAAGCGTCAACAACCCCCGGTCCCCTGTCAAAACAAGAATTCCCTGTAGCTACACATTTCAATGAAAGTAATCACCGACGGGAGGCCATGACAAAAGTAGTTAATGATCATGACCCAAATTAGTCAGATGCCCAGAGAAAGCGAAAGAAAAAATGCAATATGCATAGACTGAAGTCATTTGACCATGAAGGTATCAAGAAACCCACTGATTTCACCAGGATGAATATGTATTAAATCTTTACCAGATCTGAGGTCCATCTACTTGATTGATCATGTCTAAACACTACAGTAATAATTCATTTCTAACTTAGAACTTGTTTACTAGTTTTACATGCTGATACCTTTTTCATTAATAGGTCTGCAAGCCAATCATACTTTCCTACGCTCTCTATATTTATTTCAGTAATATATATATATATATATATATATATATATATATATATATATGCCTTTATGTGTGTGTCCATGAAATTTGAACTTTCCTTTCCCATCAGATAATGATGTACGAAGCAATAATAACTAAGCATGGAGAGAAAATGACGGCTAGAGAACTGAACAACACGAGCTATCGCCTTTGGAAGTACTGTGAGCGAAATCTCCACTTCATGAAATACAATTTCTATGTATGATATGAATAAAATCAATGCTTAAAGAAAGCTTGTCTTTCGAAAATTATATATTCAGGTGACATGGATTTTCAGAAAAATGGAACTCTTGAAATATTTAATTTATATTTAAACAAACATCAATTTTGTTTGCGAAATAGGTTGGTTTGTACATGAGGAATGAGCTGGTTTGTGCTGGTATATATAGAACTGTCGCAAGTCATACACTTCCTATATACAGATACTTTAAACTTCTCATTCCCGAATATTTTCATGTATCCGTTCCAAATATTTCCCTACAATAATTATACATTTGCATATCAGTTAGTATTTTCATAACATTACAATGTTTTGAAATCCACTTTCGCAAAAGAATCTGTTTAGATTTTGTAAACATATCCAAGCATATTCTGATTGAAATGAGAAAAGGGTGAATATAATGAACAATGTAAAATCGGAGGGATACAAAACTGAGCGGGTGACCAATAAGGGCTTATGGTAACACAAGAAGTGAGATCAAGTGCCTAGGAGGAGTGCACATCCGCAGTCGACCGGTCACACTAGTTTGATCATGTAAACGGAATAGTCCCGAGTCAAATTCAGCATGTAAAGAAAGCCTAATAATACATCATTCGACTTAATGACAATTTGTATATTTGCAAAAAAAAAAAAAAAAAAAAAAATTATAACGACCATAATATTTGCGAAATAATGCCATTGAAGGAATCTGTTAAAATCCCTGTAACGTCTACTTATTTGTCAGTAGCTCGTTTTAAAAATTGCTCATACACAGAACATGATCTCGTGTATCAAATCATTAGAGAAACATAAACACCATATACAGATGACGATGGAGTATTCCACATAATTAATGAAATTTAACAGACTGAATGGAGAAGATGAAGTAACCCCCGTCCTTAGTTTACCGTTCATATCCATAACAATTAAAACATCCAAATATGAAGTAGTCAATGACGACTGTGCTGTCTTTAATGTCGAATTCACTGGGATCCATCAAATTGGCATAATGATAGTGAATATTGTTAATAGATAATATCGTCGTCGATGTATCTAAATATCGATTTGAAGGCTACAGCAAGATATTTCTTCTCATGGAGACGCTTTTAAAATATGTTGCTACATAATACGAAAATAAGGACCTGTAACAAAGAAACACAAATTATTCCCATAGTAATTTTAATAGACAGTTGGAAGACTTGATCTCCAAAAACCACGTAGATATTGTCAATGAAGAACTACGGCATCTTTATATATGAATTCTGGAATATTCATGCCTAGAATCTAAATGGTGTTTTAAAATTAATTTTTGGATGACTGATCATATGAACATCTCCGATGTTTATGGATATCGGTAGTCCGAAGTATGAACATGAAATATACTTGAAACACGTAAGCTATTTGTGAGAACTTTCAAATCGTCACATAGTATGTACTCTACACCATGTACTACAGCTAGATTGTTATATCAATGATTCCATGCCCTATCACTGCCATAAATATTAGTAAAGGTTAAAAGGAAGGACAACATCTAACAATAATAACAAATGCTTACACTTACCAAACGTCGGTCATTGTTGCGGTTTTAAAGATATATCTGATGAAACACTAAGTAACCATATATTACCACTTGATAAGATAGCAAACACGCCACTACTATTATTACACATACCCTTTATGGTTTTAATTATAGCGTCCTCGTTTAGAACACCACAGTAGTTTCCATTCAAATACGTGAATACATACACCATTATCTTCCTTTTCTGTTTCTTTTGACCTTCAAAATTCCATAAACTTTTTTTCGCGTGTATAAAAACGATGATAGCTCAAGTCATTTCTAATTATCTTGCGCTTGAGATGATATTTTGCGAGAAACATACTTCATTCCGTGAACATATTCATATGTACTACAATATGAATTAAATTTGATTTTAAATTATCAATTATCTACCATCTTAAAGATTCCCTCATTGAACTAAGAAGTATAAAGCACAGGATATACATAATAGAACACTGTCTACATTACACAATATGGAACACTGTACATGGTATACACTATAAAACACTTTATATCGCATACACGGTATACTGTGGTTCCATATGGTGTACACAACAGAACACAGATCTATACAAAACAGACCACGGATCTGTACACAACAGAACACGGATCTGTACATAATAAAACAATAATCTTTACACAAAAGAACACGTATCTGTACCCTATCGAACATCGATCTGTGCATAACAGAACACGGATTTGTTCCTAAGATACCACTGCTATGTACACAACATAACATGGATCTGTACACAACAAAAACTGTACACCATGTATACAGTATGTGTAGTGTACACTACAATACATTCTACAGGACAATGTCTACTGTATATTTAGATAAGATCATCATGAAATGACTTGTCTGTCTTATCATTCTTTGCTTTGCTTTAGTCACAGTGAATGCAGGAAAATATGTATGGAAAACATTTATTGATTTGCTTGTTTTTCTACGCAACAGGTACGCTAAGTCTTAATTCAACAATTAGATGATGTAATAGCAAATTATTTGCAATTTATTTAAGGAAATATTTTGCATGACTCTGCATAACATATAACCTATTCCCTTGTTATACTATTTCTAGTATCTATAATACACCAAGATGGGAAGAAAAACATCAATTTCCTTGGACATTGAGTATTGGGTTATTATCGTTATATAACACAATACATTGTATAATAAATCATGATATTACCTGTGGAGAATGCAGCGTAAACGTACTTTCGTTTTACGTTATTTGAAATATCGTGTCCGTCCACTATTCAAAATGCACAAACATTATTTATGAGCACAATCCAAAGAAAACATTTGCTTAAACTTCGTCTATAAGATGAACGATGCTAGCGATATTGTAGAATAATGCTTTCATAAGACATCCATTGCAATTTCGTCTCCAAAATTTATATTTCATTATTCAACGTTTATCATGTGCGAAAAGGAAAACAAAATAACTTTTCTAATTATTGTAACACACACACACACACACACACACACACACACATTAATTCGATTCGTGTATATCCCTTTAATTATACTCAAAGTACACGTGGAAACGAAATCGAAAATAAGTTTCCTCGATTCTTACATTTCTTTTATTTGAAAATTATCAATATATAACAGTTGAGGTATAATCGTTGTCAAACATTACATCATACTCGCATACTAGTAAGTGAATCTCTCTACTATGAATTGTACACTAAGCAGTTACGTGTTTGAGATTATAGATACAATTTTTCTGTCTTTGACACCATTTACGTCATCTTGCATAGGAAATCTATGCCTCCAATATAATTATGATAAAATTTCATTTTTTATAGTTGCATTCTTCTTTTATTTTCGTTGGAATTCCCAGTTGTTAATATAGATGTACTATATTTATAAAGATTCGTACGCGCATTGTTCACAGCTGCTGTGCATTCCAAAGCCAAAGAGCACTGGAAATGCAAACATTACTTGATAATAAATTGTATCTACGGACAGTATTTAATCCCTTATGCAAATCTTTAAAAAGAATATCTATGTAGAGAAATGAAAGGAATTTAGATAAAATTAATCTAGTGTGATAAGTTTACGTATTGATAAGAAAGGATACAAAGTCTTAGAAAACATTATTAGGTTGCTGGTTTTTTGGTTGGTTTTTTTGTTTGGTTTTTTTTTTTTTTGTTTTTTTTTTTTATTTGGACGCAAAAACAGAAATTATGTATGATGAAATTGAATATTGCGGAATTTCAAATGAACCATAACTCTTTCAGAATCCGGAGGTTCGTGGGTAGTAATACATACGGAAAAACAATCCATATTCTATATATGCACGTACCTCCCAATGCAGAAAAATAAATTCAGAGAGTCATTTACTTTGCAAGATTTATTGACTTAACGTAATAGATTGAATGAATAGCAGATATAAAATTTAAGAATAATGTTTCTATTTCATCCATATCTCGACATGTTATAAAAAACAAAACACATTGACTATATTGAAAATATCTTTTATATTTTTCAGTATGTTTATTTTCTTGTACCTATGTATCCGTCACAAGAGAACCTTTTGTAGGAGCTGGATGGTCTTATAGATATGATCCTAAAATGGTATCCTTTTTTGTAATCCTCTTTCAATTTTTATATAGATCTTTGGAAGATTAGTTCACTTTGATTTTATAACTTTTAATTAAAAGAGTATAAGTACAGAGTTTACCAACAACTCAGGTACTGTTTTCAAGTACCTATATTCGAAGCTAACCAACATCTCTTCAATAATCTAACCTCTTTCTGTTTTTTAAAGCACAAAATACGTAAGTTTATATATTACTTTCCAAGGACAAACAATTCTGATTAATTCAGCTTATCTGCGACAAACATAAGAAAACGAATTATGTTTGCATTCCGATATTATCATATAAACAGACAATACAGTACCAGAGCAATAGAACTGTCCATCCTGGAAATGCAGGTGCAGAGGCTGTAAAATATGACTGTTGTTGACAATTTGTTAACGAAGTCATAGTTTTCATCTACTGCATCACCACACATGAACTTATAGATATGATCGTTGCTTACAGCTCAATTACAACGTAAAATTTTCAACTTTCCGCATCTCCTCACATATAGATAGAATTATCAAAACAATAGCAAAACAAGCAACTGTACAATAACATAACAGGTAATTAGAAATACCTATGTAAGAATTGAAAATTACAAAGAGTTCCAATCTTCTGCACCATTGTAAGTGAGGCTATCAATATGGTCGTTGCTTGCAGGTCAATTACAAAGTAAGAGGGTTAATTTTCCGCATTTCTTCACGTATAGATAGAATTATCAAAACAATAGCTGCACAATACCGTAACGGTTAATCAAAAATGCAAATGTAAGAATTGCAAATTACAAAGTAAGCTTAAGAGTTTCAACTTTCCGCATCTCCTCACATATAGATAGAATTATCAAAACAACGTTAACAGCAGACTAATCAATGCACAGTAATATGACCGATAATTAAACAAAACATACATCCCTGTGCATTGCCATCTGCTTACGTTTTACTACAAGATGCAAGATCTTATAACTCCTAATGTAAGGTTATGAAAATATGAATTTTACAATTTTGTCATTTTAAATAAAATGTATACTTTCTGAGTGTGTGATTGTTTCTCTTTTAATGTAATTTCAGTTTTATTTAAACATGTGATAATTACATTTGGTTTCCCTGCAGGGTATTGCTGGTATGAGGAAAAGCTACCATTTATCTAGAAACGATACTTGTCATGTATATAAACTAACGGATCAACAGCGACATGATATTCATACTCCACAAGGTGAAATCAACGTTCAGGTAATCTGATTTTTGTGTCAAACTGTCTCCCGCTACCTAGCTTATTGTGCGAACTGTCCCTGCTATCTTCACGTTCATTTTTATGAGGTTCAAGTATAATTGCGTAACCTCATTTGCCATATCCAAATACATCTTCCAGATTATGTTTATGATTCAAGCTTCGTCTAAGAATCATTTGCACTTCACGCCACCTCTCACGGACCCTGTCTCCATTTTCGTCTGTGTACAGAATGGTTATACATACTATAACTATTGCTTGTCAGCCTTCGCAGATGGACCATTACGATTATTCTAGCTACCAAATCACTCGAAAATTATTTCCAATGACTTGAAAACAAAATCAAAACTTGAATTATACAAAAAGAGTTTAGATCATAGCAAATGATTTCTTCATGAAACATTTTGTATAATTTCCAACAACCAAAAATTGTTAAATTTGAATTTTTGTTAAGGATAACAGTATGACGAAAATTAGAGTAGTACTATTGATTGCAGATAGATATGTATGAGGCTGTTATCACCCAACACGGCGAGACAATGAACTTGCTAGAACTGAAAAACATAAGCTACAGCATTTGGAATTACTGCAAAAGCCTGGATCATATTATGAAATATAATTTCTATGTCTAAAAATAAAAGATGCAAAATCTACGTTTGTTTGTTTTATAATTACTTATAAACTGCTTATATAATTTTTTGATGATTTTCCCCTACGGATTGTCCTACGGGACATAAAATATATGCCATACATAATCATCGGATAACCAGTTTTGATATATAGATATAAGTAACTTTAATCAAATTAAAAAATGTCAAGTGTCCTTGAAAAGTATTTTCGATGATATATTTATGGACTTTGTGTTCCATTTCTAAATGTGGTGCCAATAATTGCAAAACCTGTGATATTCTTATCACTAAAAATGATTTTAAAAACACTTTAACCAACAGAGAGCTTTATACCAAGACTGGGGGAAATCTGACACGCAAAACTTCCAATGTTGTCTACGGAATTGAATGTAGCCTATGCGGGCTCATTCATATCGTGGAAACAAAAGGGTCCTTAATAAACGCATTTCGGGCCATAGATTTGAGATTAATAACGGAGGCGAACAACTGCTTTATAAACATTTTAATTCCCCCGATCATTCCATCTTATCAATGAAAGTGAGAATTATAGGAAAATATTATCACCACACCAATAGCCCTACATTAAGTACACCTTTCCATAGACAACGAGAGGAATACTAGATTAGGAAATTAGGCACTGTCTTTCCACTGTCTTGGGTCCTCATCACATTCGCACCAAACTCCACTCTGTCCCTTTGATAATTTTGTATGAATTACAAGAAAAAGCTAACGCTAAGTCCTGCTTGGATTCCTCTAAACCGGAATACAACTTCAATCTATGATTTGCATCACATACTCTTTGGTCTTCCCCACGTATTATTGATGAGAGTGAACTCAAGAAACCTCGCTGATTCCCTCATCTTAAAGTTGATAACAAAGAAATTAATGCTGTTAACATTAACAACATACTTAACCATAAAAAAGTAAAGTCCTGTATTCCACCTTATTTTAAGATGAAATCCACACCTTGTGTTTCATATAGATATACTTCTACTATTGCATCCAAGTTATTTAATTATAAACAGAAGTTGCAGTGCCTTGATATTGAACAATTACAACAAAGTCCTCCAAGGTGTTCATGTTCTTCTTCCTCATTTAATTACAGTTCCGCTGGTCATATCATTACAGAGGACATAAATATTGTATAAAATGAGGACCTTACGTCCCTGATTTTAAAAGGTCCTAAATTCCGAGAACCTCGCTCATTTAGATGGCGACATAATTTCATGGCTATCATGAATTCTGTGGAAGAATATGCCAGACGTTGGACGAAATCTGAGGGAGAGGAACTTGACACTTCGTCTGAGTGGATCAAAAGTATTCGAAAATTGTTAAAATCCCGCATTCACCATTTGATTGGGGAAAATGCTCACTATTTATCCTTCTGTTTTTAAGAAAGCTGAAGTGACGAATGAGTTACGTAGACTACAAGAAAACTGTGTGCTAGTCCTAGCGGATAAAACTAGTAACAACATTGTCTTTGTAAAAGTTACTACTATAAACGTCTTTTTAAATGAACTGGGATTTGCTTCAGCATCTGGGAATCCTACTTAAACTCGAAGCAATCTTACAAAGGATGAAATTCTTCATTATCATCTTTCAGTTTTAAATACTTTCGACATTCCTAAGAATTAGGATCAGTTCGATTTCAATACCTTTATTGGATTCCGAAATTACATAAAAATCCTTACAAGCAAAGATACATTGCTGGTTCTGTGGTTCGTAAGTGCTCTACGAAGCTTTTATCTTTATTACTAACTAAACTACTAACAGCTATTAAAGAGTCACTTCAGAGATACTGTTCCACTACATATTGGAGTCAATCAGATGTGGATTCTAAAAAACTCTAAGGAACGTTTGGAAAATCTAAGTTCTCAGATATTTCTAAAATTGACAGCATCAAAACGTATAATTTCTTCACACTTTCTAGGACAATTCCTCGTGATAAATTAAAGTCTAGACTTTTGCAGATAATAGATAATTACTTTTTGAACAAAAATAGCACTCGAAAATACAAATTTCTAGTGATTGGAAAACAAGGTACATATTTTGTTAGACAGTATCCCGATAGCCCACACAAGTACTCTGAAGTAGACATTAAGAGTATGCTTGGTTTTCTTGTAGATAGCATTTACGTAGTGTTTGAAGACCAAGTCTTCCAACAATCCATTGGCATTCCCATGGGCACTAATTTTGCTCCCTTATTGGCAGACTTATTTTTATATTCATATGAAGAGGAATTTGTTCAGAAACTGTTACAGGATTAAAAAAAAGAACGTGTCCTTCAACCATACATATAGATATATCGATGACGTCTTATCAATCAACAATCATAATTTTCATAATTATGTCTATTTGATATATCCCAATGAACTCGAAATAAAGGACACTACAGAATCTGACGCGTCTGCTTCATATTTGGATATTTTACTTAATATTAACTCTAATGACAGGCTGACAACTACATTATATGGCAAGCGTTATGACTTCAACTTTGCTATCATCAACGTTCCATATCTATGTAGTAATATACCACTTTCGCCTTCTTATGGTGTGTATATCTCCCAGTTGATTCGATACATGAGAGCATGTCAGGCGTATGATAATTTTTTTAAGTGGGGCCATCTACTGACAAAAAGTTTATGTTGCAGGGTTATAACGAATCTCGTTTGAAGTCATCATTTCGCAAATTTTACGGTCACTATAATGGCCTTGTTTGCGATTACAAATAACCGAGTATGACGCCAAATGATCACTTCGATGTCTTGATCAGCTGGCGCAAATGACAGGAAGATTCAATAAATTCCGAAGTAAAAGACATGGAGCGATTTGTTGACAACAACAATTATTCATCACAAGATATTTTTGTTTGTTTGATATTTTCTATAATCATGCAATATAAAATTCAAGACACATAGTCTTTTCAATAGGTTGATTGATTAATTGTTTGTTTTACGTCCCGTCGAGAATTTTTCACTCATATTGAGACGTCACAAGCTGTAGGCGAAGTACCACAAATTTAGACCTATGCTTAGCGCTCAGGGCCGTAGCAGTGAGGGTTCGTTAACGTGCCAACGCCTATCGTGACACGGGACCTCCGTTTTTAAGGTCACATCCGAAAGATCCGCGATTCTCCCTTCTAAATGCCGAGCGTTTGGCGAAGGAGCAATCAATACCTATTTTTCGTTTTAGGTTTGAACAGCACGAACGGTGGTTGAACTCACGATCTCCCGGTTACGAAGCGAACGGTCTAACCACTGAGTTACCACGACTGGCGAGTGCATTTTCAGCAAATATTGCATGAAAGTGATACTATCTATTGGAACAGGTGATATCAACTATTCAAATATGCGATATCATCTATCCAGATACAGCCTATTTGAATAGGGGGTTATAGCTTATTTTAATAGGTAATATCACTCTTTCAGTTTGAATTGGTAAAATCTGATTCAGCTATTCGAATAGGCGATATCACTTATATGTATTCAAATAAAAAATATAAACACCAAAATGACGCCTCATAATTCAAGTCATGTACCTATAATAATATAGTACTAGTTCTATTTTTGTCCAAGCCATAATACTAAAACAAAGAATTATACTCCGTATTGGCATAATTTAATCTATATAATGAACATCCTCTCTGTCAATGATTATTCTTTAGTTAGAATGAACACCACAATCGAAAGGGGAAAACAAATTTAGTTTATTTCCATTAAACATTAAAACTAATGGAAAAGTGACATTATATACAAGCTAGTATACTTAGACATGTCTACAAAATATGTATTTCGCGGTTGGCCATATGACGTAGGGTAACATATAAAACATAGGCTTCTTCCACAGTCTCGGGCGATGTAAGGGTGTTCTCTTGCATCAGACGTTTGATAAATTCATGCATGTCGGAGTCGTTGGGGGTGTTCTTGTGAAATAAGCACTCGTTTCTGTAGTTCTGAAGAACATTTTGATCAACTTGTATTGAATAATCTTTAGTCCCTTCTAATTCGAGTAGACAATATAGAATACAAGGTTTGCCTGCTGGGACATTTCCATTTTTAGTAGGGCGAATTCGATGCGTATTCCAGATAGATACTTCTTCATTTATGTCATTCTAAAATATGAATAAAAGAAAATGAAAATTGAATCAAGTCATTTTTAACTTTTCTCTTCATTTTAGAGAAATTGGCTTGCAATTGCAAGATAATAGGGAAAAAAATTCGTAACAACACACTTAACAAATGAAATCATTCAGAATTATCTTTCTTATACGGAATGTACCTTCCGAGAGCAAAAACATACATTTCTGCATGATTTGAACTAGTACAAAAAAATCATATTTATGACGTCACAATGATCAACGCTGGGGCTTATATCGCCGACAAATGTATTATTACCCACAATGAAAAACACAATCATATTCATAATTTTAATGATATGACTTTCAGAAAAAAGTAAATAGTAGAAATGAATTTCACTTATCTTCCGAAAATGAAAACAATCACATGCTAACTCCGATGATTTTTACATTTATCTGTGACCCACAAATTCACTGTGTCTGAATTAATTCTAAACCCTAATAAAATAGTCCCACCCCCATCAAATGACATACAAGTTGAAGGATATTTATGTATTTAAATGTTGATAACTGTAGTAAGGTTTGACTCATTGATATGGGGGGTTAAAGTATCATAATATGAAGGATCTCCCAAAAGAAACGTTAAAGATAGCCATAAACCATCACACGTACCTGTACAAAAATCATGAACACAAACTGAACAAGATTCTTATCTATGATGTCTCCGGAAAATCCACCGATGTCTCTTAAGTACCCGAAGAACTCAATCCAAAACTGACAGCATTCCATCTGCAAGTGTCGCCAAAATGCTTCTATCCTTTGGTTACCTGTACTTGCGCCATAAATGAATGCAGTTTTGTTTGTTAAAACACTCTGCATTTCTGCATATCCTTATTCTCTGTACCACGGTCATCTCTTACTTTTCTTGGAGATGCTTAATTTTTTTTCAGCCGATGAAATGAAATGTCCAGCAACAATGCGAGGAGCGCTACTTGAATGGGTTACTTCTCACTGTATAATTTTCCTGGGGTAGCCATCAATGCAACCTTTTATGCAAATCCCATAATTCTTTAATTTGTCATAGGAATCCATATGCCACAAATAATTAGTTTCCTTTGCATAATACTCTCTGCGACAGAGTCTTTTCCGTTTTCTCAATTCAACCCCTTCTGGGTCACGAATAGAAAGGAGACCTGCTACTCTTTCTCTAGATAACCTGTATCCGACTAGAAAGCATCGCTGGTGCATCCATCGATCCCTACTTTGTATGTCATCTTTAAGAATTAATTTGGAAAGGAATGCAGAAACCCTGATAAACGAAGACTTTCTTTTTCCTGTATAAGTTCACAGCAGCAAGCCTTCTTTTCGGTGTACGTTCGCTAAGTACCTGATGCTGTAAAGCTAGGCAACTTACAATTTCATTATAAGTTAATCCAGTTGAGAATTAGAATGGATAAGCTTGTCTATGCACATTGCTATCACCAAATCAAGAGCTCCCACATATAAAGAATGCAAATAAACAAATAATATAGCCTTGAATTGCAAACATTGATGCGTTAAATTGCAAATTTAACGTATTTAATCGAAAAAATATTGCGTTTAAACACAATAATCTCTTTAGTCTTTAAACACACATGTATTGCATTTAAACGCAAAACGATTATTGCGTTTAAACGCAGTAGTTTGTGCGATTAAATGCAACGAAGATTGAGTTTAAACGCAATAATTTTTGTGTTTATACGCAAAAGACACTGCGATTTAACGCAAAAGATTATATTTAAATGTAAAAAGTACATACAATCCCGTGATCTCATCGTCCCATACAACCGTCTGAACTAGCGACACAGAGATCTTTGTTGAGGTACTGCTATAGAGTCACTCAGGAAGATGTCCATGAGTATCAAGGTGATTTTATAGAGTTAATGGTTTTTTTTCACTACATGATTCACTTTGACATGCACTGGACCTCAGCACGTAACTAAGTAAAATATGTATTTTTGTTCACAGCCACAAACTCAGAACCACAAGTAGGTAAAATATGTCAAAAACACAAAACGGTGACTAAAGTGTCAAAATTCTTCAGTAATTCATCGAGCGTCATTTTATATCATAAACATCAATACGATAGCTGTTGCTTGAAGATTTTTGCACTTCGTTTGTTTCCATTTTAGTTAGTATCATGTACATGTAGAGCACAGTTACCTATTTATATTATACATATTGAGGTAATGGACAAAATCAAGTGGTGTAAACCTTTCATGAAAATTCTTGCACATTTCAAATCATATGGGAGAAAAATCAGAAATGAGTTATTTACATTCATTATATATTACACTTACTTTGCATGACAAACTATTATTACATACAGATAGTTTGGACGAAGTACTACAGTTAGTTAAAATATGTTATAGTAGTGAGACAACTTATTTGAGTTTATCTAAATCTTATCATTCCTTAGGTGACAGGGAATCATGAACACTGTATATTCCTAGGGCGACAGGGAATCATGAACACTGTATATTCTATGTCGTTGCTTGGTTTGATACTATCAGTTGTCGGTAAGGTCAATTTCATGAACTTTTTTAATACCTTATCAGTTCGAGGGAATAGATTAATGTTCCAATTTCTGTTTTCAGTTTATATCGTATCGTGCACGCTTGTTCCGGTTACAAGAGAACCATATGTTTCCTCAGCGTGGGCGTATAAATATGATCCAGGGCCGGTATGTTAAATCTACATTATGCATGCATAAATGTGACCAAGGACCCGTATGTTAAATCTGTATTATACATGAATAAATGCAATACAGAACTGGTATGTCCTAGCTACATTCTTGGGTATTTATATCGCTATTGGTATGCACTGATGGCTTAATCATACAAGTTTGAATGTTAAGACTGGGGACATTTGTCAACCTCGAAATAAATGATGTCCATGGTGAAGAATGGTGAATAAAAGTTGTGTTTTTAAATAAACAAACAGCTGATAAACGAAGGTCGCATATGACATCACTGTACACGTGACTACCTAAGTAACGAGATTTTTTTTTTCAATCGAGACTAATCATCGCAATATTTCGGCGAACTAACTTGAATGAATTACTATATTTATGAGAAACACAAAATGCGTTTAATTTTATATTCTATGTCTTTGAAAAAAGAGCTGGATTAGCATCGTCTAGATCATATTGATGTAAATTGCATGAATTAATTATGATGATCATACATTAAATTATACATTAAAATAGCACAAAGCTATTCACTCGGTGATTTGGGATTTGAAGGTGTGAAACACAAACTCAGGGGCATGCCCACGTGTGAAGTATATCTTGTTTTTATGTACGCAATTGGATGGGTTGGGAAATTAAGCATTTCACAATTTTCAAGGTTGTGATAATGATCTGATTCACCAGTACAAACCGATTCGTAATCGGGAGGTCGTAAGTTCAAACTCCGCTCGTGTCATGGCAGCGTCAAACCCAAGACGTAAACATAGGTAATAATTGTTCCTTTGCAAAATGTGTGGCATTTAGAAGCGAAAATCATGGGTCTTTCGGATACTGGTACGTTAATGAAAGCTCACTGCTACGCGCTATGCATAGGTCACTGAGCGCTATGCATAGGTCAAAATTTGTGATTCGTCACCTACAGCTAGCAGCATCTCAATATGAGTGAAAATTTTTCGACGGGACGTAAAACAGACTGTCAACCAATGCAGCACAACTTGTCATTGTCTACCATGTTTCATGCCAAGACAAAGGGCTCAGAGCGGCTGTGACCGGTCAACGGGGGATGTTTACTCATGCTAAGCACCTTATCCTACCTCTGGTATATCCAGGGGCCTGTGTTTGCACTGATATTAATATTGTATTTTATATAGGATTTATGAGATTTACCACTGTTCGTTATCTTCACCCTTTCATAATATATTTTTATTATCATTATGCTTTTTAACATGAAATGGATTTATTTCGTAGTTTGCAATATGAACAGTCGCATTGAAATCTATAATATTTAAGTTCCACTTTTCACATATTTTCATGCCAAACGATTCTAAATCCCTTTCTAGACCAATCAACATAAATCTTCATTACAGAAACTCAAGATAATATGCATTTTTTTGTATTCAAAATTGTTTAGTGATATTGAATATTCTTCACAATTATTTTCTCCTTACCCCTCCTTTCCTTTTATTATAATAGATACGATTACTAGTCAAGGTGTTTTATCACTTGTGAAAGTATGCCGCGTGCTTTTTCTGTACAATTGTCTTACAGTGTATGAAGGACTTAAACATTCTATTATATTTGAAATGCCAGAAGTAAAACATGTAGCTTAACAGCCGCTCAACCTGAGTTTATAAAAAGAATCTATTTAAAGACAAAAAGGATTCCAGAAGAATGTATGATTTTTGATGCCATGCATACGTACAACTTTATGTGAATAAAGTGAGCTAATCACTTTACACGTTAGAATGATTGCAATCAGAAACAATGATATATTAATCATGAATGCTTGACAAAAGATACATCCTCATAAATTTGGTTTTGGTATAAAATTATATGTATCAACTTCTAGGAAGGAAGACATATTTGTATATTTCGAGATTAACTGATTCTCGGTAATGTGTAATGTGCACACGGGAACCTGGGATACTTTAAACATTTATTTATTTTTTTTATGAACAAGAGAAGAAAACGAACAGTAATCAATCTCATCAATCTAATACAGAAAAAAAATATGAAAAGAGCAATCATGAATTCCTGTACATACCAGGGGTGGGATCAGGTGTCTAGCAGGAGTAGGCATCTTATGTTGACTGGTCACACCCGCCGTGAGCCCTCTATCTCAATCAAAGAATCGAAGTAATCCGTAATAAAATTCAATATGTATCGGTCCGACAATTGGTATGAAACACGTCGGACTGTATTCGACCCAATGATAAATTATATTGCATATCAGATCATAATAACGACCTTAGATTTTGCAAAATGATGAATTTAAACGAAATTGTTGAAACCATTCAACATCGATTTAAAAATTGATCATATACAGAACATGTCCTCGTGTATTGTGCAAACCGTGTGCCAGAAATGTGCAACAAGTGTGCACAACAACTTTGCCACAAATTGTGTGTCACAGAAAAAAAAATTGCATACGAAAAATGGAGAATCCTCTTCCTACTATTCCCGCGTCATCACTTCATCATAGATAGGCATTAGAAAACTATCGTTTCGATCTTGCATTAAATAAACTAAAACTTTTAAAAAATATATCAATAATTAATTTGTGAAATTTGTTTGATATCATTATATTACATAGTTTATCATATTGACAAACTTTTGGACTGCTTTGCAACGTCGAATATATACAGGGGCCTCCGTGGCCGAGTGGTTAGAGCATCGTGCTCAAAATCACAAAGCCTCTCAGCTCTGTTGGCGTGTGTTCCAATCTCGGCCGCGGCGTTATGTGAGCAAGTTTGCCAGTTTACTTGCGGAAGGTCGGTGGTCTCTTCCCAGGTACATTGTATCTGGGTTCTCTCCTCCACCAACAAAAACTGGACGCCACCAGATAACTGAAAAATTGTTGAGTGTGGCGGAAAGCAATAAATAAATAATCAATCAATTAATCGAATATATACTGCTCAATACGACATATATTCAGAATCTCTCTTTTCTAGTTCATTTGAATTCAAGTGTTAAGAATTCACAATCATTTCGAGTATTAATATCTTTGAATCTAATCCATGACTTAATTACTAAACATTCAATGACATACAAACCACAGGATGAAACTATCCCATTCATTTAACTGAAAGGTGAAAGAACGGTTGTTGAATGACAGAGCTCACCTTTCCAGACCTTACCCTGAACTTTCCGTACTCTGAAGGGCAGTTTCATTCTGTGACACACAGCCGATGATGTCTATATTTTCATCCTTACCGAGATATAATTCTTTTTCATCAACTAGTTATGTATCAAATTTGAATAGAACTTCCATTTGTCCACCGAAACCTCCCATCCATCCACACACACACACACACACACACACACACACACACACATATATATATATATATATATATATATATGTATATATATATCCATGAACTTTTTAACCTCGCATGATTTTGTGAACAAAATGAATACACATTCTGGGTGTCTCACCACTTGGTTTATTTGGTTTCTTTTTAAATGTTGAGTTATCAAACATTAATGACGCGATTTGTATACTTGTTAACTATATTTTACGAATTGCCTCGAATTAATGTGAACAAGCTTTGTACAACTATGATTACAATATTACATTTTTTTTTAAAGAATATCGTGCTCTTATGGATTCGTACAGTTTCTTAGATAAAATATCATGAAACATAGCTATACGCCTCGAGAGACCACATATCAATGATGTATAAGCTTCGTCATACCCGTTAACGTCAAAATAGTTCTGTAGTCCAGGAAGTTCGATGCAGAAGAAGAAATGCTGGAAAAAAGATAACATGCCTGAAGGTAAGAAAATTTATTAATCAATTTTTTAAAAGATAGTTTAAAAATCGTTTCTTAATTTTAAAACGATATTAGTATTTATAAAAGAATACCTGCTTACAGGAAATCGACTTTCTCTGCAAGTACAATTACAAATTGTTACTCTTGGAGATGCAAAGAAGAAATGGATGGACACAGTAGACCAGATGGCTGAGTTCTCTGGGGTTGTCACGAATAAGTACACTCTTATGAACATTTACAAAACGTATAAGAAATATGGAACTGTAAAGGACTTAAAGGGAAGTGGAAGGAAGAGAAGAACGACAACACAAGATAGGATGATGACGAGAATGGCTTTAGAAGAAACAAGGTTTACACTTAAGTAATCCAAAAGGAAATTTAAAGAAAAACAAAAATTCTCTCTATTTACCACGGCAATAAGGAAACGTCTAAGGAGTTTTGCCATAAAAAAAACTATGCCCCAGCAAAGAAACCTTGGTTAACAAAATCTCAAAAGCAAAAGCGATTGCAGTGGGCTCTTGAACATAGGAATTGGAAAGAACAAGACTGGGGAAAAGTTCTATTTTTTGATGAAAATATCTTTAAAACATACAACGATCGGAACGTTGGCTGTAATTGGAGAAGGGCAAATGAAAAAAAAAATCCCAAATGCCTCCAGTTTACTGTGAAGCATCCTACATCAGTGTCGTGTTGGAAGTTATTTGGCGTGAATGTTGTGAGTGTTTTAAAATCATTCGAAGGAACACAATTCAGATCGGTATCAGAATGAGATAATTGGAAATGTTCATACCATGTGTAAATGTTTGGTATTTCCGAGAAAGAAGTTTACATTTCAACAGGATCTAGCACCATGCCATAACTCCAAAAGCACAAGAGATTTTTTGATGCGCAACGATGTCCCTACTCTTAGCCTGGAAATAGCCCCGTTTTAAATCCTATTGAAAACTTTTGGGGTCGTTTGAAGAAAAAGCTAGGCATAAACATGCCCACTAATAAAACGGATATGTGGAAAGTACTGCAGCGAGAATGGTATGCAATTCCAAAAACACTTGTGTCATAACCTAATACATAGCATGCCTAAACGCATCAAGGCCGTTATTTCTGCAAAAGGTGGGGTGCGAAATACTAGAATGTTAGACGATATACAGACAAAAATTAAATTGTTGAATAAATCAAAAAGTTTTTTTTGCTCTTTTTGTTTTTCAATAGCAGCAATTCCTTTATTTTGAAAATGTTCAAAAATCATATTAGGTTAAAAAGTTCATTGAGCTCTCTCTCTCTCTCTCTTTCTCTCTCTCTCTCTCTCTCTCTCTCTCTCTCTCTCTCTCTATATATATATATATATATATATACATATACATATATATATATATATATATATATATTTCAGGGTGTTGCAGTAATGAGGAGCAACTATAGGCTTACTCCAAATGACACGTGTCATGTCTACAAGCTGACAGCGCAACAGAGACAGGATATCCACACAATAGCTGGAGAATTCAAAATAGAGGTATTAAAACCATACAAACGAAACAACGTCCGATAGGTGCGATTCTAATGAACGCCCGTGCCAACACTATGTAAGGCTGAATTGAGAATAATTTTAAGGAGGAATGCTACAATAGAAGCAATTGATATGTATGAAAATTGGAGGATAAGTGCAACGATATTTAGTCACAAAATACAGCATTAATAGAAAACAATTTGAAACAAATTTAAAACCCATTTAAAGGAACTCACGAGCTACAGTTCAGCAGTCGACGTGCTAACCTACTGAGCTAAATAGCGAGGCAATTGTGTTTCAAACGAATAGGCAAATATTGCTGATATTTGTATTTTCTATTCATGTTTGGAAAGGAATTCAGCCATTATGACGATGTGGAGTACCACCTTAAAGCGTCATTTAATTGAGGGCAAGATCATTTTCATCTATCTATTCATTCTTGATAGGTTTTCCCTAGTAGTCATAAAATCACAAAGAGTTCTTCTCTGATCCTAGATAATGATGTATGAAGCTGTCCTCACACAGCACGGGGAGCAGATGACCGCAGCGGAACTCAAAGGAATAAGTTATCCTGTCTGGAAATTCTGTGAACACCAACTTCACTTCTTGAAATATAATTTCTATGATTGAAATAATTATTGATACACCATACTATTAAATCGATATAGACTAGATATGATGTTGTTAAAATTAGTGGTTCTAAGTACCATATAAACAAGATTCCACGGGATGAAGTCTTCGGTGCTCATATTTATGATATTTTAAAATACATACAATTCCTATTCAATTACAGAAGAAGGAGAAATGGAAGTTGAAGCATATAATCATTTTAACATAACCTAATTATTTTGTATACATTCTAATTATGTGGCCATATTGGCCCTGTCCAAGAGTCCGAATATCTGATGCAGGAGCCACGAATTTCACAATTCCTGGTCATTATAATCATGCATATAGTTTTTTTTTCACAATGTAGGTAAAGAGCTTCATGGGCATCATTATAGTGCATATAGTTTTGCTCAAAATATATACGTGGCCTCTGAGGCCGAGTGGTTAGAACATTGCGCTCAAAATCACAATGCCTCTCACCTCTAGTCGGTGCGGGTTCGAATCTCGCTCGCACTGATATATGTGGGAAAGTTTTCCAGTATACTTTCGGAAGGTCGGTGGTCTCTTCCCGGGCACATTGTATCTGGGCTCTCTCCTCCACCTACAAAACCTGGATGCCACCAGATAACTGAAAAATTGTTGAGTGTGGCGAAAAACAACAATCAATCAATCAAAATATATACTAGCAGGAAAAACTGTATACTTAGAAGTTAAATAAAAACATAAAAAGTATCCATTGGTCACTCTTTATTCCTAAAGATTGATTGATTATTTATTGCTTTCCGCCAAACTCAACAATTTTTCAGTTATCTGGTGGCGTACAGTTTTTGTTGGTGGAGGAGAGAACCCAGATACAATGTACCTGGGAAGAGACCACCGACCTTCCGCAAGTAAACTGGCACACTTGCTCACATAACGCCGCGTCCGAGATTCAAACACGCGCCGACAGAGGTGAGAGGCTTTGTGATTTTTGAGCCCGATGCTCTAACCACTCGGATTCCTAAAGGCATAGTTTAGTATACTTAAAGCGTGTTTGAGTACTCAATGTGTTAAATATTGCGTTTGATTCCCCTTGATGGCCACAACACGCATTTCTGGAGTTTTGAGCCTAAGCGACACGTTAGTAATCGATTAGAATTTCTATAGTTCATTGACAGTATTCATTGTATCGAAACCGAAAAACATTGCTTTTTTGAAAAAAAAAATTTATTGAGAGATGCCTCGCATGATTGAACATGATCATTTGTGTGCTATTGGGACGTTGGAAACTGGGGTGTCTCAAAACAATGTATCAAGATAATTTGGAGTTCATATCAAAATTGTAAATGCTATATGAAGACGATATCAGCAAACTGGGTCCGTTCGGAACCGTCCGGGATGCCCGCATGTGATGTCACGTCAGCAAGATACGTATGTACGGATGTCACATTTGCGTAATCGATTTCAATAGGCTTCTATGAATGCAAGAAGCATCCCTGTTCCGTGGCGTCACTGTGTTGTGAGGTTAACGTGGTGTTAGAGTCCTTTCCGCAACAGAGATTGGGCTGAAGTTCGGACTTGCCGTCGTGCCAAAGAACGTTACATTGACGCCTGCTTTATTCAGTGCCGCCAATTCGGTGGAGGAACCGTTATGGCATATGGAAAGAACTCTTTGGTGATAGTGGAGGCCAATTTAACAGACGTACGCTACCGTGACGAGATTGTACATCAGCAGGTCATTCCATTTATTCACAACAACCAGTGTTACGTAATTCTGCAGCAGGACAACGCACGACCGCACGCCCTGCTAGTGACTATCTACAGTAGCAAAACGTGAATGTGCTATCCTGACTTGCAATGTCATCGGATTTATCGCCAATATAACATGTTTGAGATGAAATTGAACGACGTCCAAGTTAAGAGCCTAACCCATGCTACGTTGGCCCCTTTGTGCATATAATGCAACATTCCCCAGGCAAATCTGCATAACCTGATTCGTCCAGTGCGTTGTAGGGGTGAAGAATGCATTGATGGAAAAGGCGGTCATACACGCTATTAAACTTGTGGAACTTTATTGCACTTCCTTACTTTCAGTGGCTATTCGCATCAACATACGATATAATCCGTGATTTGATGTTTGAATTGAAAGACAATAAATATTGAGTTTGTATATAAATCTATAAATGAAATTACTAAACTACACACTTCCTTTCTTCTGCTAGTATATATGGGAGTACAGAAGACGAGTTTCTAAGATTTAGTACGTTTCCACTTTATGGCAATATTGGCCTCGTCCTAAGACCTGAACCACATGGCCCCGAGGCCATGGATTTCAAAACTGTGGTAGACGGCTTCATGGACATCATAACGATGCATTTAGTTTTTCTCATGTTTGGGAGTAGAGAAGATTTTTAAAGATATAACCTTTCTAGCATATTAACACCCCTCCCCCCAGTTACGGTAATCAATTTCATAATTTATATTCAGCCTATCCTACAGATGCTTTACACCAGAAATGGTGACAATTAGCCCAGAAGAGGTCCTCACTACCCGTTGTTCGTCATAAGAGGCGGTTGAATGGGGCGTCCTTAGGATGAGACGGCAAAAACCGACAGTGTAACAGTATAATCTTTCCCTTCTCAAAGGCTTTAAGCGCCGAGCACAGTCCTAAATTTGCAGTCCTTCACCGGCAATGGTGACGTCTCCATATAAGTAAAAAATGTTGAGTAGGACCATCGGCGTCTTTAATATATATATATATACTCAGCTGACCTAATTAAGATATAGAGTTTATGGTGGCTGTGACCAATAGAACACACCCGCCATGAGCAATCAACAGGAAATGCTTACTCCTTCTAGTCCACTGATACCACTTCTAGTGTATTCAGAGGTCTGTGTTTGCCTTATCGTAATCACTGTTCGCTATCGTCACTTCTTTCATGGTTATACTTTTGTTATAATATATTATAATAGGATATTGCTTTGAAAATATTTAATTGGCGCCAAATGAACAAGTTAAGCGATTAGTACTTGTGAACAAATTGTTTGAACAAAATAGGTAGGTAGTACTGTCTGAACCAAAACTGTATAGTATCTAATGTACTATGTACATTATAGGTAAATTAACACTGTTTGAACAAATTAGGTAGGAAGCCCTGTCTGAACACGTTATGTAACTAATACTGTTTCAAGAAAATAGGTTACAAATACTATCTGAACAAGATAACTAATTAGTACAAAATAAATTGATATCTGGGATCCCATCGGAGTTTCCTATTTCCCCTGTCACTTGTGATTCGAGTCGGACCATAGTTTACGTCTGTGGAAGCAACGCTTGCTATTGGCCTAATGACGAGGTCATTACTCTAGTATGTGATACAGTGTACCTCCTCCAAGGATGCAATCTCTTTCTCTCTTTCATTTATAAATGAAATAAAATTGAGTTTTTTCTCTGTTATTTATTCATTTTATACCTATTTTCAATCAGATATGACACCATTGATTTGGATTTCGTAAATGTTACTGAGAAACAGCAATCATACAGAATCTAGTAGTATTAGATGTCTATATACAATGTTTCTACAAATAGATGATATGATAGTATATTAGAGCAATACAAAAGTATTATGGCTTAATAACAACAATAATATCGATTGTTATATATCATTTTAACTAGAATTCTTTTTCATGTTTCTTTGCTGAATATACGTCCCTCAATACAAGCACGTCAATACCGTGTATACGTTGTGAGAAAAAATTATAAATAATTGGGATTTCAAAAATGGCATGTAAAAGAAAGCTATATTGATACAGACTGGAGTATCGATAGGAATATACAAATCTTTAAAATCTAACACACATATCATTAAAATCCAACAATTGGAAGATGTATATCGTTAATATTCAACGAGTGGAACATACACATCGTTAACATCGAAACATCGATCGATAGGAATGTATTGTACAATTACATACATAAAACCTAACATATTGATATGATATATTGCTTGCACACATCAAATGTGCATCCTATCAGCATGAACATAGTGTAGACAAACAACAAATGTCCTTCACATCGATAGGAACGTATATCAAATGCTGTGTTGACAGCTGGAGACAGTGTCATATATATATATATATATATATATATGTGTGTGTGTGTGTGTGTGTGTGTGTGTGTGTGTGTGTGTGTGTGTGTGTTATCACTGTATTTCTACTTCGTAAGTCTTTTGAATATTCATTATAAATCCTTTGTAAATACTTTGGAATACTGACTGATCGACACATACTTGTTAAAGTTAGTCACAATCCGGAACATAGGGACTGGGTCCAACTTCCAGAAACAGTTGGAAAAACAATGTGATTGGATCTACAAATGATAAGAAAAACAATATGATTAGATCTAAAAATGTTAAGAAAAACAATGTGATTGGATCTAAAAATGATACGAAAAACAATGTGATTGGATCTATTTGTTTGTTTGTTTTACGTCCCTTTGAGAATTTTTCACTCATATTGAGACGTCACCTGCTGTAGGTGAAGTACCACAAATTTAGACCTATGCTTAGCGCTCAGAGCCGTAGCAGTGAGGGTTCTTTAACGTGCCAACGCCTACCGTGACACGGGACCTCCGTTTTTAAGGTCATATCCGAAAGACCCGTGATTCGCACTTCTAAATGCCGAGCGTTTGGCGAAGGAGCAATCACTACCTATTTTTCGTCTTAGGTTTGACGCGGCCATGGCACGATCAACAATGTGATTGGATCTACAAATGATAAGAAAAACAATGTGATTGGATCTAAAAATGATAAGAAAACCAATGTGATTCGACCTAAAAATGATAAGAAAAATAATGTGATTAGATTTTAAAATGATAAGAAAAACAATGTGATTGGATCTAAAAATGAAAAGAAAAACAATGTGATTGGGTCTAAAAATGGGAAAAAAAAGATTGGATCTGAAATTGAAAAAAAAACCAAAAAACAATGTGATTGGAATGAAAAGGAAAAAGAAAAGCAAAAAAAGTAATGTTATTGGATCTAAAACGAACAGAAAGCAACAAGCATTCTGAGTGTATTTGCAGGCATTACAGAGTTCCCTACCGGTGAAATAATTCAGTCAAAAGTAGATCAAGCGAAACGAAACTCAAAACTGATCTGTAACTATCCAAGACAAAGCCACAAATCACAGTTTAACTGAATTATCTTCATCCAAATCGACGAAAAGTCCGGAAAACATCAAGCATTCGTCGAGGGTCATAATTCAGTCAAAGTAGGTCAAGCGTAATGAAACTCAAACATGATCTGTAACAATTTAAAACAAGGTCATATATAAAACTTTAGTTGAATTTCTTCATCCACTGCAGAGAAAAGTCAAAAAAAAAAAAAAAAAACTGATTCCGAATGACCGACAGGATCGAGGATATACTAATAGTCCCCTTCGGCAAAGCTGGCAAAGGACTAAGAAAACTAATGTTATTGAGTTGAAAACGAAAAGAAATGCAAAGTTATGAGATTGAAAATGAAACGAAAAACAATGGCACTGGACCCAAAGGAAACGAAAACTAATATAGCTAGATTTTAAACGAAAACGCTGCAGCAATCGGTCATACATGTACCTCTAAATCAAACCGATGTATACATATTTCGATCTATCAAAATTACATATTCCGAAAAAAAATCAAATCATGTAGAAATTTGAGAAGGCTCGACGCTTTGTGTATATTACTTCTAAGTGATTTACTCCGATGCTATGGCTTGTATACATAATCATATATAGTCTCTAGATAATCAGTCGTAAATAAAAAAAATATTGCGATATCATTTTGCGGTATATGAAAGGGGTGGATGCGCCTGCAGTTAACTGCTATCAACATACCTAGTCTCGCAAGCTCAGTTGCCACGCTTGACTGAATGTCAGGGTTAACTGCTATCAACACACCTAGTCTCGCAAGCTCAGTTGCCACGCTTGACTGAATGTCAGGGTCTGAGCTGTTGCCACGCTTGACTGAGTTGTTGTCTCTTATTTAATTGATGAGAGGTTTCTTGGCTTAAATTCGAATGCATTCACCAGTATCGTTTTTATTCTTATGTTTAAAAGAGTTCGCTGCTCTCCGATTCAACAACGGTGCAAACTTAGGTGGCACATTACATGCATTACTCTATGGCAATAGGGTAAATAGATAACTCGATCTGGATATCAAGATTTAATGCACGTCTTTCTTTGGCTGTTGGAATCTACAACTGCGGAAAGTAACAACATTGAATCAATCAGGTAGAGATGGATAAAATACAATACGATCGGTCATTACCTACAATGTTTGATCGACCATTCTGTCCGCTCAGTGTTAAAGTTATCGGTCATTTTGGTTGTTAAATTGCGTTTTCCACTGCCAGTTTGATTTTTTTTTAAATATCAGCAAATGGCCGATGCAAATCGGAAAATTTGTCGTCTTTCTGTTCTCCATGTAAAAACAAACGATCCAGTCATAAAAACGTTTATTGAGATCACTTAGATTTTCCTGTTTGAATTGAACGTATTGATAATAAATAATTATATCTAATGTTTCGTTGACCTGAATTTTTTCACACTTACCAAAACAGCCTCTGTCAATCTTGAAGTGAACAAATGGTATGTACAAGAGAAGTCCTCCTACTATAAACAGAAAGGCATACAGAAACTCAATCCTTGGATCTTGTATGATTGGAGCCACGACAAGATATAGGGAACACAACAAGAAGATGATGGGAAACAGGATAAAAATCTACAAAGCAAAAATGTTAACGTTATATCATACATCAAGGCGAAAATTATTGAAATTTGGTCATTATGCTCACTGCAGCCTTGTATACGACGATGTGGAAAACTAATAGTAGCTCACCGGTAATCCACACATACCATTTAACATTAGGGTACATGTATATTCAAGGATGAAAATAATTAAAAGTACGTAAAATGCTATAGTAAAGTATAATTAAGGACGTATCTACCTTTACACCGTCATAATGACTTCCTTTTCAAACAGGAATGAAAATATAAATATTTGTATTCAGTAATATTTGTATATTTTCTTATAAATGCGATTGCCCAAATGGGTAACTCAGTCAGTTAACATGTCAACTGCTGATCTGTAGATCGCCGTCGGTTTTGAGTTCAGCAGGGATTTCAAATTATTGTCAGATTACTTTCTACCTAAACTCCATTTTTATCTAAATAAAGTAAATTTGAAAGTTTTCAACTCAAAATACTATTGTACATATTTTCCGCTTTTGAAATAAATGTAATAAGATTCATTAGATTTGTTAATTTGTACTGCGGTTTGTTGTTGATGTTTTGGGGGGTTGGGGGTGATTGTTTGTTTTACGTCCCGTTCAGAATTTTTCATTCATATTGACACATCACCAGCTGTAGGTGAAGTACCACACATGTAGAACTATGCTTAGTGATCAGGGCCATAGAAGTGAGGGTTTTGTAACGAGCCAACGTCTGCTACGATACGGGACCTCCGTTTTTAAGGTCATAACCGAAATACACGTGATTCTCACTTCCAAATTCCGAGCGTTTGGCGAAGGAGAAATCACTGCCTATGTTAACGTCTTAGGTTTGAGCATCCATTGCGCGAACGGACCTCGAACTCATGACCCCCCGATTACGAAGCTAATGCTCTACCACTGAGCTACCGCAACCGGTGCTTCTGCATGATGAAAAATCTTTAACGCTACGATCTACAGCACCATGCATCGGTCAAAATTCGTATCATGTCACATACAGCTGGTGACGTCTCTATATGAATAAAAAATTCTCGAATGGGACGTAAAAATTATATGAATAGTTCCACTTAAGAATTGTACGTTATGATTTGAACAAATTGAAATATTGATGGTATTTTCGATTTGCTTCGAGTGATCGTTGATAGATTTAAAGATTGTTTTAAAAAAATCGAACCCCTATTGTAACTCCTTCTTGACACCGCGGACCAGGATTTACTCAGAGCCTGGGGATACTTGTATATGTGTAAATGTAAACTATAGCTTTCATGATCTAGACAAGATTTGTCATTCCCCTTGTAAAACGTTTGAGTAGAATAGGTGGATTTTAACATACGTATACTTGCTTCCACATGAACAAGTGAAGATAACAGTGATCTATTTCCTAAATCCTGTAAAGAAAATCAAATTAACTGAAGGACAAAATCAAATTAACAGAAGGGCAAAATTAAATTAACAGAAGGGCAAATCAAATTAACAGAAGGGCAAATCAAATTAACAGAAGGTCAAACATATCATATACTGTCCGGCTTTAAAAACGCAATGGTGGATAATTTTCTGTGTTATCTACTAATTAATTTTAATCAATAAACAAATATTAGTATTATAATCTTTTATGATAGCAGTTTAATATCCATTGACTTTGAATGTCATTGCTATTCCTTGAGAGGCTGAGTGCGTCCAAATGTGGTTTTGGTCAATCCCATCCTTAGTATTGAGAACGACGTGTAAGAGACGTGTCAATGACTGACAGAACTACGCATTGCGGTCTTCCTACTTAACAGAGAGCTCTGGAGAACTTTAAAGAACGTGTAGCGATCACCCACCCAAGAAATGAACACGCTGGTCGTTGTTTAACTTGCAAAACTCTAACAAGCTCATTAGCGTGAAAGTACAAGTTCCTTATATACTGTCGGCTACAGAATCCTACAGAACGCTGGATATTTTCAATTATTAAAATGTGTAGTGTATTTGACTACATTGGTTATTGAAGACAGTGCCATGCAAAGCCATCTATAATCTGTTTTATTCAATTTATTGAAGAAATACGCTTTCCATTCTGTACTATTCTGTATATTCATATATAAAATCGGGATCTGTCTTCTTATATCACTATTTCATATAGTAAATCAAGACGCTATTTTTCTTCATATGTCCAAAATAAACTAATTTGACGAATAATTCAAGTAAATATAAATCATCACGGAACTTTCAGTTCCTTGGTTTAATTAGATAGGACTTGAGATTACAGGAATTAATGAGTGGAGAAGTTATAGCACCTCCCCCCTACCCACCCACCCCCCCCCCCCAACTCCCCTACGCCCCCAAAAAACCCAGGTTATATAGATATATGAAAATTCGTTATTATGATTAATATGTGCCTTGACTCTGGTGAGCTAGAAATGTACCTTAACTGGTCTGTAATCATCCTTCCTCGTAAATCTCAGTATTATAAGTGACACTATAGCTAATGCATAAAACATCCAGGCAGCAAAACTAAAGAAGTCGATCAAACTACCAATATCACCTGGTATCAACATCAGCAGGGCAATCACTGTCTGAAATTAAACAGAATTCAGAAAAAAATGGAAGAATGGACAAGACGCAGAAATTAGCATAAGATTGGTTTCATTCATGGCCAATAACGTTAAATGATAATTAACTGAGTAAATGGACAATAACGTTAATATTGATAATGCCGCGGGCAATGACGTTATTAGCAATAGGAAAATGGGAAATACGGTCGATATCAATAAGGACTTGGAAAAGTGGGCAGTAACCTTAAGATATATAAGTCATGGACAATAACGTTGATGTTAAGAAAGGAATGTTGATAATACAATTACCCATAAAGTCGTGGATAATAACGTTAATATTGATAAGGTCATAAGAAATACCTTTCGTATCAATGGTTGTGGGAAACACCTTCAGTATCAATAAAGTCGTGATTTAGAAATACCTTCAGTATCAATAACGTCGTCTTGAATACCTTCAGTATCAATAACGTCGTCTTGAATACCTTCAGTATCAATAACGTCGTGTTGAATACTTTCAGTATCAATAAAGTCGTGTTGAATACCTTCAGTATCAATATAGTCGTGTTGAATACCTTCAGTATCAATATAGTCGTGTTGAATGCCCTCAGCATCAATTAAACCGTGTTGAATATCTTCAATATGAATAAAACCGTGTTCAATACCTTCAGTATCAATTAAACCATGTTGAATGCCTTCAGTGAGATCTTCAGTATCAATAAGTCGTATGATATACCCTCAATATCAATAAAGTCGCGTTGAATACCTTCAGTGTCAAAAAGGTAGTGGGAAATACCTTCAGTGTCAAAAAGGTAGTGGGAAATACCTTCAGTGTCAAATAGAAACCTCCGTGGCCGAGCGCTCAAAATCACAAGGTCTCTCACCTCTAGTCGGCGCGGGTTCGATTCTTGCTCGCGCCGACATATGTGAAAGAATTTGCCAGTTTACTTTCGGAAGGTCGGTGGCCTCTTCCCGGGTTCATTGTATCTGGGTTCCCTCCTCAGTAACGTCATATGAAATACCTTCCTTATCAATAAGGTCGTGGGAAATACTTTTCGTATCAATAAGGTTGTGGGAATTACCTTCAGTATCAATTAGACAATAAGGCTCATATCAATAAGGTTGTGGGAAATAACAGTAATATGTATAAGAAATGAACAATAGCGTTAATATTGATATCAATAGAAAAAAAGGGGGATGACGTTAATTTTGATAAGGCCGTGTACTATAAGGATACTATCAATCAGGTATATGTGATACATGTACATAGTAACATTACCTATTGAAACATCATTACGTTTGAGGATAGT
The DNA here is from genome assembly GCA_024699665.1 of Ostrea denselamellosa. NCBI lineage: Eukaryota > Metazoa > Mollusca > Bivalvia > Ostreida > Ostreidae > Ostrea > Ostrea denselamellosa. The sequence goes on from JAMZEH010000055.1 coordinate 19,883,704, forward strand.
GACCACAATACAAGAAATGATGCATTTGAGACAAAGTATAATTTGATAATATTTTCGAAGTGATCCATTTTCAAAACAAACAAAAAAAATAAATCGCCCACATTATGTAGAATTAAAAAGCTATGAAAATATTAAAATTGACATAGATTATTAGTACATGTATACAAGCATCAAAAGATTGTCTATATGACATTATAGTTCAGTTATGAAGTTGTCTAGTGGAACAACTATTTTCTGATATTATAATTGATGAATAGTTTCTCTGCATTATGGTTTACTGATGATGGAAATATGGTGCAATTCCACAGTCTGTAAAGCGCTCGATGTTTTGAAAATAGTAAATAAGCACTGAAAACTACATTACACTGACAAATAACGACACAAGATATACCTATAACGTCGTTATGGTTTAAGATATCATGCTAAACTGGTCATGAATATTAATTTGGTTTTGTCACACAAGAATTTAAGGTTTAAAAATTATTTCATAAAAATTTCCAAAATGTTATATGAATTTTCAAATTCTGGGGGACAAATTAAGTCTTTTCTATAAACTGATATCATTGTGGGCCAAATACAAGTACAAAACTTATCAGACAGACAGACAGACAAATATAGTGATTATAATACGCCTCCAAAACCTTGTCTGCGTACGATATGATTGTACCCTTCATTTGTTTGCTGTCTAATCAGGGGTAATGGGTTTTTTTTTTATTTGTGATTAAAATAGTCACGCCTGTGGGCCAGAATTTTATAATTAATGCTACGCACCAGAATTTTTTTTTTGGTTTTTGTTTGTTTTGATTTTATTTTTGGTTTTTTTGGGTGCTTTGGGCCGTAAGAATAAATGGTGCAATATCTCTATATGAACCCCGACATAGCCCAGTGATTATGAATTCACCTTTTTTTAAGGTAATTACTACACACCGGGAAAAGGGATTATTCACGTGATTTTCATATGAAATTCGCAATATTTCGCACGAGAAGATGAAAATAAGACGCATGATATTCACATGGATGATATCTATCAGGCTTATGTGTTCTTGGGAATATACAAACTAATGTTTTATAAGTGTTCTTCTGCGCGATTATCACACAAAAATCGTCAAGAGCCATTGCATAAAATAAGATAACTTTATTCCAATTTTGGGCCCAGAGGGCATAACAGAAATGACAATTTGGGGATGTTGCATATAATAGGATGCTATACGATATATTTTTGCATGAGATTCGCATGATTTAATTTCGCATAAACATCATTCGAGCAGAATTGTATGGTATTCGCACGTGTGATTTTCCGTACAGTTATCACATGCTATTTGCATGCCTTCTCTGCGAGCCACTTTCCCTGTTTATGTTCAGTTCAGTTTTTCGATGATTTTGAAAGAAACAATTCATAATTCAGGGTCTAAAAATCTTACAAATTTGGTAGAGATGCTGTTAGATGCTTAAGTTACCTAATAAATGGAAATGCATTCATTCTTACCGTAAATATAATGCACGGGATAGGAGTTAGTCGCCGGGCGCTGACGTATGATAAAACTTCCGGGAACTGATTTTCACGCGCGGCAACATACAAAGTTCTGAAATATGAAGAGTTCAAATTTTTTCACATATTTAAAACAGTCGTTCTAATGTTTGTATGCATTATATATCAGAATCAAGTATAGAATTCATAACGTTTTGCCAATTATCATCAAAAGATTACTCTGTATACTATTTTAAATCCGGAAAAGCATTTTTGTGTGGATTTATTTTTATGAAATTGGGTCATTTGCTATAATAGCGTACATAATGGTTACTTAAATTTTGCTAGTTTGTATTGTTATTGAATAGCAGCATAGGAAATCTTGATTTTACGAAAAATACAATATGCCAATCTCATTTACCCACAAAATTGTCAAAACATTAAAACAGCAAAAATAGTCATAGTTATGGTATTTTGTAAATAGCATTGGAGATAGCGCATCTATATATATATATATATATATATATATATATATATTCTTTTATGTTTTCTTAATGTAATATATCTGTAGTTTGTCCCAAAGAAGGGACTGGGTGTCCCGAAAATTTGACAATTTTGATTGTCATCCTTAGTGCGTTTTATATATATATATATATATATATATATATATATATATATATATATATATATATATAAAGGATGTTTATTTCTTCATTCACAACAACTAAAAATATTACTACAATCATCGTCAATTTTTCACCTGACTCCTGCAAAAAGAGACCCGTTTGCAGCACCAAATGTCGAAAACATCACAAAGATAGGCATTATCACGGACACATCCTTACCTAGGACAATTTCACCCCATTCCTGTAAAATAAACAATGAAATCCAAGACTGAAAACAGTTAACATTAGTATGCCCATATGTAGATAAATATAAAGAAATCTACAGTATATCATCATTATGTACACGTGTAACTAAGCAATGTTTACTGTACTTCCGAAGAAGTAAAAAAAACCACACACTCACACACACACACACACACACACATTGCTATATAACAAACTCGTTACAATAACATTACTTTTTTTTATTATGTCAGTACATGTATAATATTTCGGTGCATATTTATTCTTTAACATACACCATATGTCACGTATAAACGTGCATGATGCTTAATTTTGAAGCTCTGACCCAAGGAACAACCTCTAAACCTTTCCCCTCTACCTTGAAGAGTTGACCTTATCGTACCAATGTACATGTATCATATATGAGTCTTCAGTGGTTATTCGTCTTTTAAAACATGAATTTGTCCAAATATAAATGCACCAGCCTTCCAACACGCCTACTAAGAGAAAACAAACCCGCTTTTATAGTATGAACGTTAAATGCATGCTTGTCATAACCTTAGGCTATAACATTAGGTAGTCTCTATCAAGTATAAGTTTTTTTCCGTCTGGTAAATTGACTTCGGTATTAAACTTTAAAAAAGGCTGATGGACAGAAAGAGTTATTTCTATGTGCAATTGATCTGATGTTGTGTTTCATGCATCATTGAAACAAAATGCTATGTATGAAAATAAACTTTTGATACTCAAATGTATTTCTACTTCCATGAATTATAAAGCATCCAACTCATTTAAAAAGCACTTATAATATTTTGTAATCATATGCACACGTTGGCACGTAGGAAAAATGTAAGGAAGGGATAGATTGAACTCCAGTAGAGAAGGACGAACGCTCTCTCCTCAAAATGTAGGATTTGGGACATCTTTTAGGGTTTGTATTTTTTTATGCTTGTTCAGGATTTTGTACAAATGAATTGAAATTAACTTCTCCTCTGTATGCCCCTCACCTCCATTTCGATAAATGGTGTTACGTGCCGAAACACACATATTCAGATATGTAGAGCGCAATGTCGTACTGTCTGTACTACGCAAATTCCATTTTTGGCGCTTTAAGTCTGATGTGTATGACATACCTCTCCTTAAAGCTGCTAATTATATATTAATGTTATGTTACATATGCTAAAACAGTAGGCGGTGTTTTTTAATGTATTTTGACAAAATTCGTATTTAAGATAGTGGCTCCTTGGCGTCATGTATAGAAAGTTCACTTGACAAGCAAGACGACTCAGGCCTAAGCAGATAATTAACTATTGTTTCTGAATTAACTGAGCTGTTTTATTTACTCTAATTAAAAAGAGATCAAGACAATAGAGTATAGACACAAAAAGTGATAGTGTAAATCTATCCATGCACTATGCGAAAATGGTATGATATATTGTGCCAAAACAGGATAACATCGAAGTGGATTCTCAAAAATTCCAAGGAACGTCTGGTAAATTTGAAATCACAAATTATTTTTCAAAATATCAACAGCATAAAAACGTACAACATTTCAACACTTTATCCGACTGTTCCTCACAAAAAATTAAAGACCAGGCTTTTTCTTTAGTAACAACAGAACACCGAAATATCCATATATTGTTATCAGTCATCCAAACATTTCTAATTTAAACATTACGCATAAGTAATCTGAAGCTGATATTAAAAACGATGCTGGAGTTCTTCATTGACAATATCTTCTTAGTCTATGGTGATTAGGTCTTTCAACAGTCTGTTGGAATTCCAGTGGACTCAAATTTACCTCCATTTAGCAGACCTGTTTTTTGTATTCTTATGAGGCCGAATTTATTCAAAAGTTTCTATATGAGAAGAAAAAGTCTCTTGCTATGCTCTTCAACGCTACATTTCAATATATCAACATTTTATCTATCAATAACATTTATTTTCATTATTACGTCGAAGCGTTATATCCTAATCAACACGAAATAAGAAAAAAAACAAACAAAAACAAAAAACAAAAAAACAAAAAAAACCAAAAAAAAAAACCAGAATTTTCAATATCTGCTTCATAGTAGAATATTCCATTGAACATAGATCCCAACGGCAAAACTGATAACAAAATTTTACGACAAACGAGATAACTTCAGCTTCTCCACCGTCAACTTCCTATATTTGTGTAGCAAAATTTCATTATCACTCAGTATAGCCTCTTTATGTCTCTCGACTGATTTGATACACGAGAACATGTTCTGCGTATCATCAAGTTTTAAATTGAGGTTCACTACTGATAAAGAAACTGATGTTACAGGGGTTCAACAATCTTGTTTAAAATCGGTGTTTTGCAATATTTGGGGCCTTATAATGATTTAATATGAAAATACAAGTTATCATTAGGTGGAATACTGTCTGACGTGTTTCATACCAATTGTTAGGCCTTTCTCTATATCTTGATTTTTACTACGGATTATTCCGTGATGAAGATATAGGGCTCACAGCGGGTGTGACTGATCGACAGGGGATGCTGACTCCCCCTAGGCACCTAAACCCACCTCTGGTATGTCCAGGAGTCCGAGTTTGTCCTACTCTTAATTTTCTATATTTCAAATGATTTATGGGATTGATCACTATCCGTTATCTTCACTTATTCATCGAATATATAGGAAGAAGCTAAGAGGAAGCATTATATCTAACATAGAGTAAAACATGGATGAATGAATGGTTGACTCACCAGGGCCACGGCACTGGAGCTGAGCAGGCCATCTGTTCCTAGAACTGCTAAGTAGGAAATGTTGGCCAAGATATAAATGACTGTTACCAGGAGAACTCCTATCGCATTGGCACGTGGTAAGTTTCTGTGTCCCATAAACCAAAATGTAAAAAGATCAATCACATAATCATATCTTAAGTTTCTAGAATTGGACGGAAAACTTTCCATCTTCAGTTTGTCTTAGTACTACTATTGTAGCATAAGCTTTGACCTTCTTTTTTTTTATTAAAAAAATTCAAAACAAAGACTTTTGAAGTTGGTGAACATTTCTAGACATGGATGCATCTTAACTGGTTCTTGGTATATAAAATATACATACATTACAGTAAAATACACTTATAACGAACACGTTTTATAACGAATTCATGCTTATTGCAAACTGATATTTATTGCTGTATAAGAGGAAAAAACGAACACTTTATTGAACGAAGTTTGGTTTTAATGAACTGCTTTAGTTCGTTCTGTGGGTTCGCTAAAACCTTGTTTTACTGTACATACATGCAATGTACACCTTATCAAGTTCTTGTCAATTATAATCATGCAATATAGTCATGACTTTCAATATCCATAGATGACTATCTTTATAACTTTCTCACTTACACATATGGATTCTGTAGTTCCTCTGTAATGTAGTTCAAATTATTCCTACAAAGATAATTTCTGTCTGAAGCAAGATTAAGGTTTCATACATGTATTCAAAATTGATAGAGGAACTGGAATATACTAATTATACTAATAATGATTTATACCACAAGAACCGGCATATATACATTGCTCTACAAGAATAAAAATGAGGTGCGCAACACAGGGCATTTCATAAAATCTGTCATCAATTTTCATCAAGCATAAAATGATAGAACTTCAAACAATTACAGTCCCGTGAGGATCCAGGTTAGAATAGGTCTTCAGTACCCTTTGCTTGTCGTACAAGGCGACTAAATGGGGCGGTCCTTCGGATGAGACCGCAAAAACTGAAGTTCCATGTCAAAGTAGGTGTGGTACGACAAAGATCCCTTCCTGCTCAAACTCCATAAGCACCGAGCATAGACCTAAATTCTACAGCCCTTCACCGGCAATGGTAACGTCTTCATATGAGTGAAAAATTCTCGAGCGGAACTTAAAACAATATACAATTAATTAATCAATCAAAAAATTACAAAAGTTTAAGAGATACATGTATATTTCTTTGTACAAGTCAGCTGTAAGATTTAAGCATTTGGAGTCGCTTATACATTTCGTTTTTGAAGCGCGTACGCGTTTAGAGTCTATTCTCATTTCTGTCTTAATTATTAGCCGTATTATATTTATCAAGATTCATACACACATGCTTTACAGTTACAGCGCGTTCATTAGGAAATGACTCTCGGTACAATTTGTAAATATATCGGAAGCAAACAATTTTTAAATATCATTAAATGAGCATATGTAACTCGATCTTACACGTTCGAAGTGACATCCTGTCCTTTATGAAACTTACGTCGTATGTTTCATAAAGTTTCCGAAAACTAGACACCTCGCGTGAGTTTTCTAATTGCATTGAATGTACTCTAAGAGAATATGCTCTTTTGCATGCACACCAAACAAAAAATACCATGTAAGAAAGTCATCCTATTTTACGAGTTTTCGCTCAGTATACATGTATTGCATCACGATAACTTGGAAAAGATGCCCGAGTGAAATGACTGTATGCAATTTGATTTCTGAGACTTGATCCAAAGTGTTGGCAAATGATGGAGGTTTTCATCCTAATTAGCTTGGCTAGTTTTCAGATCCCAGACTCCTAGACTTTTTAATGGATGTATATTCATTAAAATTTGAGCTGACCAATTCACATAACAGTTTCTAATGTCTACGTATTCATTTAAAGTATGAAACATCCAAGAATATAGAATGACTAGCATAAAACACTATGTCTCTGTCCATATGCCTGTTTATCTCACTTTGATAATTTTAAAGCGTGTTAGTCATTCTGTATTTTTGATGCTTTATACTTTATAAGCAAATCCCTGAAATATATTCGCCGCAGTTTTCCAAAATTACACTGACACTAATTTAATCATGCATGGACACTGAATATTGCCATAGAACATTACATTTGCTTTTCATTTATAGAACTTTAAAGCAACAGCCAAATCTTGAAAATATTGCTTTCTATGAAATTTCGATGTTCACATGGTACTCAAAGTTTCAATTTTCGTTTAATTATTCAACATCAACTTAACATTAACTTTAGTCCGCGTTTGATTTCTGTAGAAGGAGAAAAATGTATAGAGAGTTGGAAAGTGATAAAGTTACCATCCGTCATATGCCCACAAAGCGTCGTAAAAGGCCAGAGCCACCGACGACGGAGAATTGGTGGTGCCTTCAAATCCTTTCTGAATTGTCTCCACTTCTCCTATAATATATAAATTGAAGATTAATTATCAGTTCCAATAAATTTGAACTAGTCACTGTAAGGATATTTACAAATAATTCACCTTTTCCTAGCCAGACCAGGCCTCCGATGACGATTATGAACAGAGCTATCAACTTGGCTGCTGTGAAAAATACCTGCACACTGGCTGCAAGTTTGGTGTCCCAAGAATTCACTACTGCCAAGGTAACTGTGGTATAACACAGAAACAAAATTCATCAGACTTATAAACATAAGTATGTTTCATTTATAAAATATGTATTCTAACGTTTAGTGACATGTATTGCATATCACGAAAGGCTCCACATGTACAATTAATATTTTGCATCAATATTTACATTATAGTATGTAAGGAAGAGCTAGAAGATATCGGTTAAATCATTTGATGATAATGAAAACACATACAACGAATATGTACAATGAATAACCAATTTTTCCCATGTTGTGTTATCATAAAAGTCAATGTAAAGATGTAGATATTAGCGCCGATTTTCAACGATTGATTTATAATGAGTATTTGAATTTTCTTACTGCGAAAAATATCAACAAATCAGTTTGCTTTAAAAGTCATTGAGTTAGACAAATAGTATTGTTGACGGTCATTCTATCAATATGGACAGCATGGTTCTGTAATGCGTCAGGCCTCTGCCTCTCTCTCTCTCTCTCTCTCTCTCTCTCTCTCTCTCTCTCTCTCTCTCTCTCTCAGAGTTACGTCCATTACTCTTACATCAAAAAGGGTTATAACTGGTATATGTATATCATATTCAATTAGTTCAGCCATTAATTTCAAACACTAAAGTGAATACGATCAGATATATTATTATGATTTCTGTCTGATACAACAAACACCTATATTGGCTAATCGCGGAACTTATTTTACTAATACTACATTCATCAAACTGCTGTATGCAAAATGACACACAAAGCTCAAAATCCGGAATTGTCGTCCTTGTGATATGCATTGACCCTGACCTTCTTTGTTAAGGATTCGTCCTTTTGATATGTATTTACCCCCCCCCCCCCCCTGTAAAGGTTTTGTCCTTGTGATATATATGTATTGACCCCCTCTACAATTTTAATAGTTTTGTTCTTGTAATATACATTAACCGCCTCTGTAAAGGTTTTGTCCTTTTGATAAATATTGACCGTCTCTGTAAAATTTTCGTCTTTTGACAGATATTGACTGCCTCTGTAAACATTTTCGTCCTTTTGATAAATAACGACCGCCTCTGCAAAGGTTTCGTCCTTGCTATATGTATTGACCGCCTCTCTGTAAAGGTTTCATTCTTGAGATATATACTACTCAAAATTTGATAAGGATCGCTGGCGTGGAAAGGCAACCTGAAGCATGTTCTATACATGTTAAATCGGGTTCAAGTCCGGCGAGCGCTGGCCAGTCCATACGGACAATTGTCTCCTGCTGAAGGTACTGCTCCACCACCCTGGCGCGACGAGGACGGGCGTTATCATCCAAAAGGATGAACTCCACGTCAACAGCACCAGTGTAGGTTCTGACGTAAACATCGAGGATCTCATCCCGGTACCGCACCCCCGTCATTGTTCTTCTCTCCAGGACATGAAGATCTGTTCTTCCATCCCTGCTGATTGCAACCCAGACTATGATGGAACCACCACCATAACGGTCATGTTCACTGATGTTGGCATCATAGAAACGTTCACCTTGTTGTCGCCACACCCGGTGCCTCCTGTCTATAAAGTCCAAACAATACCTGGACTCATCGGTAAACAGAACTGGAACCCAGTCATTGTGTGTCCAAGTGACATGATCTTCAGCCCAGTCCAATCGCTCCAGCCGGTGTCGAACAGTCAGAGGGACTTGAATGCATGCCCTTCTAAAATTGAGACCTGCATTGTGAAGCCGATTCCGTGTCGTCTAAGTGGACGCATTCACCCCGAGGCGTTCAGGAGGTCGTTACGTAGGCTGGTTGTTGTCCAGAAGGGATGGCGTCGTGCCTGAAGAGCCACAAAATGGTCTTGCCGTTGGGTTGTTGACCTCTGACGGTCACTTCCATGTCGGTGTGCCGCTGTACCAAAAGTTTATTGTCGGTTCCAGGCCTGTTTACAACGCTCTGGCTGACGTTTAGAGCATTTGCAACGTCACGTTGTAAATAGGCAGCGTTAAGCATTCCAATACATCTGCCCAGTTGTTCTGTCATCAGGCGACCCCTTACACGTTGAGGGGCATTGTGTAGTATAACAGAAAAATACCTATGATCCTTATCAAATTTTGGGTAGTATATATTGACCGCCTCTGTAAGGGTTTCGCCTTTGCAATATACTTTTTGACCTCATCTGATACAATAATGGTTTCATCCTTGTACTGAATATAGACATCTGTGAAGCCCTTGTTAAGGTTGGGACTGGCTTAGAAGCACATATTAACAATCTACAATGAGGATTGCTACTGGTTATGTTAAAATCAAAAAAAGGAGGATTGGAACTGGTCTAGAAGCACATGTCAAATTTGAGGATCGAAATTGTTTTAGAAGCCCAAGTTTACAATGCAAAATTAGAAATGGGGATGATTATATGTATTACGATACACAATGACAATTGGGACTGGTCTAGAAGCACATATCAAAACTGATGACTGGTAATTCTCCCGCGACGTGTTATTCATGTTCAATGTACGACAAAGACCCAATGTACGATACAGATTGGGACTATATGCACGATAAAGTTTGGAACACAATGTACCTTAAAATTGGGACACAATGTGCTATAACATTGGGATATAATGTGCGATAAAGATTGCGACTCAATGTACGATAAAGATTTGGACAAACTATACAATAAAGATTGGGACTCAATGTACGATAAAGATTGGGACTCAATGTAAGATAAAAATTGGGACTCAATGTACGATAAAGATTGGGACTCAATGTACAATAAAGATTGGGACACCTCGTAGGATAAAAATTGGGACTCAATGTACGATAAAGATTTGGACACACTTTACAATAATAATTGGGGCTCAATGTACGATAAAGATTGGGACTTAATGTACAATAACAATTGGGACACACTATGCAATAATGATTGGGACTCAATGTATGAGAAAGATTAGGACTCAATGTACGATGGAATGTGGGATTCAATGAACGATAAAGATTATGATTCAATGTACAATATAGATTGGGAATCACTGTACCATAACGATTAGACTGCAATGTACGATACGGATTGGGACAAAATATATAATAAAGATTGGGACTTAATGTACAATAATAATTGGGACACACTATGCCATAATGATTGGGACTTAATGTATGATAACGATTAGGACTCAATGTACGATGGAATTTGGGATTCAATGAACGATAAAGATTATGATTTAATGTACAATAACAATTGGGACACACTATGAAATAGTGATTGGGACTGAATGTACGATAAAGATTGGGACTCAACGTACGGTAACAATTGGGACTGAATGTACGATAAAGATTTGGACACAATGTATGATAAAGATTGGGACACACTATACAATAGATTGGAACGTAATGTACAATAAAGATTTGGACACACTATACAATAAAGATTGGGACTCAAAATACGAAAAAGTTTGGAACTCCTTGTAGGATAATGATTGGGATACAATGTACGATAACGATTGGGACTCAATGTACAATAAAGATTGGGACACAATATACGATAAAGATTGGGACTCTTTTAGTGGTACATGTTCACAATGCACAATGCGAATTAATACTGGGTTGAAAGAACATCGTCACATTGCTACATGTGACTGGGGATTCTCCCAAAACGTGTCATTAATGTCCACGGTGTATAATTGAATAATTCTGTTTTGTTAGCACTGCTGACGGAAGATCAGAATACACTGCTTGCTGAAAATCGAAATTGAACTAAATGATCATGGAGGGTCGGTCACACAGTAGCATTGACATGGCAGAGTTCCGAAGATTTGGAGGGCGGTACAAGTTCACAAAATGGAAATCTGGTGTTCCCTAACGAAAGTTCTCTTTCACCTTCCGTCCACTGTAATGGTGATCATACAACATCGCGGGTGGGGTTGTTTATATCTGAAAGTAACCCTCCATTTCCTCATTATGCTTCATATAAACATTAATGCCCTTCTTTGACACAATGTCACTCTAATCTATGAGTTTTGCTAGAATCCGCCTGTTGGCGCTCGTCCACTGCCCAATTGAGAGTTTTCAGGGCATACTTTTGTACCCTGTGACATCATAAAGACTGTAAATCCGTTCCCAGAAAAAAGATTTTCGTCAAGTTCATTTGGAACAATATCATTTGATATAAAATCTTCAATGAAAAGTAGGTTTAATGCCTTATCCTTTTGTGAGAATTTGGATGTGATAGGTTGAAAATCGGGCAGGCTTGATTTGAGCGCCTTCATCGGGAAAACACACTGACCGACAGAAATTTTCAATTATCTTACATCAGCAACAAAATTATCGCCCAATAACGATAACGATCGTAAGTGTTCAATTCTGCTCTTTCGAGACGGCAGTCGTGGCCGATGATAATCTATTTTCATCAGCAAAATCGAATAATCTGCCATTTAAGAAAAACGTTTGCACACTTTCGCTCATAGCATAATAACCGTGGTAGTCCATGAAACATTCTACTTTACCGCTTTTTTCCTTCCTTCCTTCAGCGTGCGTTCACCGTTCGTTCAGCGTGCGTTCACCGTTCATTTACCGTTCGCTCACAATTCAAGTGGGAAAGGAGAATGTGTCAGGGACTGTATATCACATCACTACATATAACTAAATGTAGGCAACATGTGTCTCATCACTATATGTAAGAAACTAAATGTAAGTAACTTATACAATCTCTGAATTGTTTTAATTCACCATTTTTTCGTTCGTTTAGCGAGCATTCACCTTTCATTCAGCATGCGTTTACCTTTCGTTCACCGTCCGTTTACGGTTTGTTTACCGTGCTGACCAGTATATATACGAAAAGGTCATATGACCTACAAGGTGTTATAAAATATCTCGTAAATTAAATGTAACTTACCGAATAAATTTCAATGTTAACATTACACACTGAGGATCACTGTAGACGGGGGATCAGAATATAAACCAAAATTAACTAATGGCTGATGTTATTGCTGACGGAGGATAGAAATTGAAGTAGAATGTGTTATAAAAACTGCTGATAAAGCGGAACTGAAGTAAATGACTATGCTAACATCACTGACTGGGGATCGGAAATGATCTAGCGGTCCATGCTAACACTACATACTGAGGACCAGAATAGCTTTAGAAATGCACAATGCGAACTTTCGCAAGACGTGCTACTTATGTTTAATGTACATTACAAAGATTGGGGCTCGTCTAGAAGCCCATGTTAACTAACAAGGTACAGTGAGGAATTGGACTGATCTAGAACCCATGTTATCAATGGACATGGAGGATGTAAACTGGCCCAGAAGCACAGGTCAACAATGCTGACTGAGGATTCTCCAAAGACGTATTAATATGTTCTGTTTGTATTTGTGCGTATGTGTAATTGAATAATGTTCTTTGCAAATTTAACCCGTGGGGACCCGGGTTGTTAGAAAACATCATCAGTACCCCTTGTTTGTCGTAATGGGCGACTAAATGGGACGGTCCTTCGAATGAGACCGCAAAAAAACAAAAACAAAACGACGCCATAAGTGTCGAGCATAGGCCTGGATTTGCAGCCTTTCACCGGCAATAGTGAGGTCTCCATATGAGTGAAAGATTCTCGAGCGGGACGTTAAACAATATTTAATCAATCAATCTTTACAAATTTGAATAGTTTGACTTGTTTATAATTGTATAAGTGAAGCTAAAACGACATGTATTTAAGTGATATATTTTGTAATAATGTTAGGTTTCTTACTCATAGCCAAGGCAGCAATCATTTTCTTTGTCATCTGAGGTTCTCCACAAAAGTCAAACAACGACATAAAATACTCTGCAAAGGTCAGGCAAATGATGGCCATGGAGGATGGGGTGAGTACAATGATTTTGGTCCAAGCAAACAGGTAGGCAACCACTCTCCCCATAGCCGCCATCATGTAGGGATACTCTGCGCCGGATTTCGTTATGAGGGTCCCAAGCTCAGCGTAGGACAAGGCACCTGCGAAAACGTGGCCAAACTGTTCATTTTCTTTGGCGATATACCAAGCCTTTGTGAGTATTATATATATATATATGTGTGTGTGTATATATTGCCCATGTGAAAACAAAGGATGTTTGTTGCTATTTATGTCTATGTTGACGTTGAAATGCCAATGACGTGACAGATACTGTTGATAATGATTTGGATATTGGTCTGAGATACATACAAAGTGTGAGCAACACGCACGCCTTTTATTAAATACGCGGCTTATATTGATCAATAATTTCTAATAATTTCTAATTAGAATTGTTTTGACATAGGAATTTTAATGAATGACAAAATATATTACACAGTGGCGGATCTAAGATTTGTTTGGTGGAGGATAGGTTGCAGGTCTGTGGGCTTCCGTGGTTTGAGGCATTTGGGTTATATTGTTTATAGCCGCCTGAGCAATTTTTCAGCTATCCGGCTGGGTTATATTGTAATTTAATGTGTTATTTTATAAATAATTATAATAAGATAAATAAATGGCAAGAAATAATTTATTTGTTTATCTTTCTGAACTTGTTTGTATGCATAATGTCCAATCTTATATTTTTCCTATTGTTGCATAATATTTTTTTAATTGCATCACAGAAAATGGAGAGGATCCATTCTTAATCCTCCATTGTTACAAGAACAACAAATTATGTACATATGAGAGAGAGAGAGAGAGAGAGAGAGAGAGAGAGAGAGAGAGAGAGAGAGAGAGAGAGAGAGAGCTGTTTCATACTTGCATTTGTTGTGATGTATATATTTTCAATGTTTTTACCTTTATACCTTTTCCAATTGAAATGAAAGCCAGTTCCTCATCAATGTGAAAAAGGTACGTATGAATCTTATAGAACGACTATTTTAATGGCTGGCAATATTTCAACAGACATGAAGTACAATAGAAATATAAAAAGTAAATTTCACTTTTGAAAATACATGAGGATGTGAACAGCAACGCTTCACGCTTCATGAAGTACATATGCTGACGTAAAGCGTCACAGCTCATGCCTTCATGTATTGTCAACAAGGGGCCTATGAGCCACATCGCTAACCCGAGTCACCTTAGCCCATATTTAAAGTTTTTATCTACATATTTGAATATAAAAAGTTGATCCCCTATCTTGTCCTTAACGTACGCCTGGGGTGCATGATTTTAACAAACCTAAATCTGCACTGTCAGGAAGCTGACATGTAAATTTCAACTTTTCTGGCCCATTGGTTCTTGCAAAGAAGATTTTTAAAAGACTTCCCCTAAATATTCACACGTAAAACTTTGATCCTCTATTGTGGCCCTACCCTACCCCCGTGGCCATGATTTTTACAAAACATCTGCATTATGATAGGAAGGTGCCATATAAATGTGAACTTTTCTGGCCCAGTGGTTTTATCTTTTCTTTTTTTTTTTGAGAAGATTTTTAAACGACATCACCCTATTTTTACATTTTTGATTGATTGATTGTTTGGTGTTTTTCGCCACATTCAACAATATTTCAGTTATCTGGTGGCGTCCAGTTTTTGTAGGTGGAGACGAGAATCCAGATACAATGTACCCGGGAAGAGATCACCGACCTTCCTACAGTAAACTGGCAAACTTTCTCACCTATATCGGCGCGAGCGAGAATCGAACCCGCGCCGACTAGAGGTGAGAGGCCTTGTAATTTTGAGAGCAATGCTCTAACCACTCGGCCACGGAGGACCCCTTTTGTGATTATATCCCCTTTGAAGAGACATCGCACTTCATCTGAGCAAACTTCAAGTCAGGCAGACAAACGGACGACGGACAGGGATGATCAGAAAAGCTCACTTGAGCTTTCAGCTCAGGTGAGATGAACATGAAATTTATTTCATAAATATATAACAAAAACATATGATTAAAACACGTTCACAATTCAACACTTTGCAAATGCACTACAGCAGTGTTTATATAGCTGCAGATCTGTAGTTCTCTGGAGGAACAAAAATTGGGACATGTTCCCAGAGAGCTACATTTCTGCGTAGATGGAATACTGGACACTTCAGTTTATTAAATAAAACAACAAGACATTAATATACATTAATAACAAAGATCAGCGTACCCATGAGGGACAGGAGGCCGCCTGCTGCCCATACTACTAGACTCAGGCCAACAGATCCCGTTTCCTGTAGTACTCCCTTTGGAGAGATGAAAATACCAGATCCTACAACAGACGTGTACCATTAAATTCAACACATATTTATATCCTCACATCTTACAACGAACATATAAAATCAAACTCAACAAAGGTTCATATCCTCACATCCTACAACAGACGTGTACAATTCACACATGTTCAAATGATTCCTCAAATCCTACAACAGACGTGTACAAATGAACTCAACACATGTTGATATGATTCCTTAAATCCAACAACGAACATGTACAATTAAATTCAACACATGTTCATATCCTCACATCCTACAACAGACGTGTACAATTAAACTCAACACATGTTCAAATGATTCCTCAAATCCTACTACAGACGTGTACAATTAAACGCAACATATTTTCATATCCTCACATCCTACAACAAGCGTGTACAATTAAACTCAACACATGTTGATATGATTCCTTAAATCCTACAACAAACGTGTATAATTAAACTCAACACATGTTCATATCCTCACATCTTACAGCAAACGTGTACACATTAAATTCAAAACATATTCATATGATTCGTTACATCCTTGTTATGCAGAATTAGTTTGACACGAAATATTTTGCAGGAATCAAAATCACCAGATAAAGTGACACAATTATTCAAGACATCTACAATAAGAATCTGTTCCTTTTTTCTTCTTTTTCTGTTCTCTTATAAATCTGTTTGTATTGTCCATATTTTTCATACAGTATAATATAAAATGCTTATTAATTATTGTTGAAACATGTAATATACTATATTCTATGTGTTAAAAAAATCACCTTTTAATATTATTCTAAAGCCACTGTCAAGAGGATCCAGTCCTCTGACTGAGCTGCCTAATGAGTCAAATGTCAACTTTCGTGATGTGATGTGGACTCAGTGTAGCAGCGAGGCAAACTTAATCATTTTTTCGTGTGCACATACAAATTTCACTAACAGCATTGCATTAATGTATACCTTTCATTAATATATGCACGCATGCATCCTGCGTGATGTTACAGACATGTATTGTTTTATTAGATGAAGCTGTCCCAATCCTCGGTAGCTGCCATTAAAAAAGAAGTACTTTGTTATATAATAGTAGAATAGGATTTGGAAATGAATATTATATATATATATATATATATATATATATATATATATATATATATATAGTCAATCACATTTTGTGTTGAAAACCTGCACTGCATGTCTCAATCCACATTTCACATTTTCCTCTCTCTCTCTCTCTCTCTCTCTCTCTCTCTCTCTCTCTCTCTCTCTCTCTCTCTCTCTCTCTCTTACCTATGATAGTCCCCACTATGATAGAGGTACCACTGATAAGGCCCAGTTCCCGTCGGAGTTTGATCCCTTTGACTTCCACCTCAACACTGGGAGAATCCACCCCATTGTTCACAGGTCTTTGTTTAAGTTCCAATTCACCGCTCTCTGGGAAAAACAAAAGCTGTTGTGCAGAAATATATATTGTTTGATCTTCAAAAGGCATTTATATTATAACATGATCAAATATTCCTATGTCCAACATATTCCAAGTCACCGAAATCAATTTCTGTCTGACATACAGGCATACATGTATTCATAAAGAATCCACAGACAGACAGACATGCACATACACGTATGCATACGTACTAAAACAACTAAAGCAAAATATTTTTAATATTTATATCTTTGCTATAACTAGAGGGCAGCACCAGAAGGATTTTGATGTTTAAAATAGTGACTGTACATTCATGATGTAAAGTACACAACTATTAAATAGCATTCTATCATGAATATGCATGTATATTAAACCCCTTGACGTCAAAGTATCATTAATTCACGCTCGGTATTACCATCAAATATTGTCCCGTGGGGATCCGGGTTAGGTCCTCAGTACCCCTTGTTTGTCGTAATAGTCGACTATATGGGGCGGTCCTTCAGACAAACACCGAGGCCCAGTGTTACAGCAGATGTGCCATGATAAAGATCTCTCCCTACTCAAAGGCCATATCAGCGCCGAACATGGGCCTTGCAGCCCTTCACCGGCAGTAGTGACATATCTGTGAAAAGTTCTCGAGTTGAACGTTAAACAATATACCACAAACCAGCAAATATCGCAATCTAGCGGTTGACAATCAACCAGCAAATATCGCAATCTGAGGGTTGACAATCAACCAGCAAATATAGCAATCTGAGCGTTGACAATCAACCAGCAAATATCGCAGTCTGAGGGTTGGGTAGGTTTTTTTCTTTCTCCGTGCTTGCCCATTTTCAATTACATTTACATAATTCACCTTGTGTTATAAAGATTTTCCAGTAGCAATTTGTTAATTAATTTCAGTGTCTTGGCATTTGGTTGTGACATCAAAACGAAGAATCAGAAGGATAATATGAGAGAGGTTCTGAAGACTGGCACGTAACATCAATTTTCAAAATGGAAAGGGTGCAGCTGGAAAAGTTTACTTCACAACTAAAAAAGAATAAAAATCCTACAACACGTGGTTCTGTCGCAACTTCAAATTCCTAATTCGTGGATAAAAAAGGAGGGGGGGGGGGGGGTCATTCAGTCCAATTCATAGTTTCACGCTAAGGTTTACGTACATTTCAACTACCATTCATAAATACTATGAAAGGGGGGGGGGGGGGGGGGGGGGGTAAGCAGCCAATGAATTGCACTTTGCATGTAAAAATAACAGCCTTCACTTGTAATAATTACGGAAAGAGTATGTTGTCAAGTGTTGGTCATGAATGCCTCTGGGGAAAAAGTGCATGTAACATCTCAGGATATATTCTTCAAACTGCGATTCTTCAAGTAAAAAAAATGGAACATATCAGCATGATCTCTTCGTCCAGAACAGAATCCACTGTTAGCGGTGGTTATAGCATTCACTTGGTGAGCAGGGGATCGTGGGTTTGAAGCCCTCTGGTGCTACAGAGTAACGACAAGAGAGAGAGAGAGAGTGAGAGAGAGAGAGAGTGGACATATTTCTATAAGAAATGAATCATATTTGTGAATGTGTGTGTTGGGGGGGGGGGGGGGGGGGGGGCACACCGGCACCGGACCCATCGTAAAAATTCGACTATAATTCTGATGAGATTTTTTTTTTTTACTATTTTCACTGAATACAAATTTTTTAAAAAGACAAAACAAATGTATGATAACTTTAACTGAACTAATTCATGAAATTAATATATGCAGAGCGTAAGCTAAAAAACAAATCAGAACACACTAACGTTTTGAAAAAATATGATGCATATAAATTGTCTTCTATCAATATTTACAATGACATGGCAGCGTAGCACTTTTATATATGTGTACCTGCCAAACACGAGTTTGCATCGTTAAATTCTCTCTCTGGAGTATGGCTCTACAAGTTGTCTGTCAACGTTGTATAAATCATACTCCACACTATACCTTTAAGCTCCGCTTTCGTTCACAGGAAAATTATCCAAGAAGTTTAGAATTTGAGATAAATTTGTGGTCCCTTCCCCGTGATAGGTACAAAAGATAGATAGATATATAGATAGATAGATAGATAGATAGATAGATAGATAGATATAACTTAAACAAATATTATCATTACTGTTCTCTAACTATAAACTTATTTTCATAATTTTGTGATCTCTCACATTATTTTTTAAATGAAAATTCTAGATGATATTTGTATTTCGTAAATATCTTGATTCAAAACACTGCTTTAGAAATTGAGTTTTCCAGAGATGGATAAGAAAATTTTGTCTTATAGTTCATTTGCTGTTTGTGTTTTGTAATGTTCGGTATTGATATCCTTATGTAAATTATGTAAGACTTTTTTTTTTTATTTTGCCTTTTTTAATTTTAATTTTTATTTATTTATTTATTATGTAATTTCTTTGTAAAACGTATTATTCGTCATATACTAGTGTAGGCTTTTATGATCAAATCTTACTTGTTTACTGGGTTATTAATTATGATTACACCTGGGGGTGTTGTGTTAATAAGTAGCAATCTTTGATAGAATAGTATGGGTTTTATAAATTACGGTGGGTGTTCTGTATATCATAGAAGATATGCCGATGCGAGACATGTCATTTTTGTTATGTAAGCTTTGTTTATCGTTATTTTTACATTGTAAAACATAATAGATTTGGATATTTTAAAATAGTACATTAAGGCACCGGTAACCGTACACTGCCCATTCTTCACTTAATGGACATTTTTTCTTTCAACTTACACTTACTGTACGGTTATAGATAACTTAATGTACAGGTTTTAAATATCCAAATCTACAGGAAACCACAATTTTTCATTTTTTTTTTTTCATACATGAATTTTCATAAATTATTTCATTAACTCTCTGCTGCTGTTGTCTGCTATTTTCTTTTTTCATATCTGTAATGTCAATCAAAATGTCATCTGTATTTTGATTGAGTTAGAAATATATTTTCTCCATCCGATGAGGACAATTTCACTCATGAAAGTTCAAATGGGAAGTTGTCAGAAATCAAGTGACCTATCATTTAAATCTAAATTTACCTGGTACTGTCCATTCATTTCAACCATACACCTTTATTTTTACCCCTTTGTTGTTGTGTTTTGAAATCGAGTGTGTCACATAACAGTAAACACCTGACCTTCACCTGGGACGGTATGTTGAGTTAACAGTAGGGAAAATGTTTTACGTAGGATAAAGTCCTCAAACTGTCCATTCTACGAAAGAAAACACTATTCTCGTCCCTTCGGACCTCAAACATTTTTTTCTCTCACAGAATGGACAGTTTTCAGACTTTTTCCTTGACGGATATGATTTGAACATTGTATAAATGTACATTACACAATAGATTCAAACACAAGTTCCTACAACTTACAGGGTTCTCACCTAAATACTCAACTCAAATAGTCAACATACCAATTAATTTGATTATTAGACAAGATTATTTCTTAGTTACATTAAATAAATAAACATGTGTGAGATGTCAGTTGTTGTGTTAGATAGTATAACAGTAAATCTACCAGAGGAAAAAAATATGTTGTTTTAAATCAGCATGTTGAGTTACGTCTCCCACAGAAGTAAGAGACAAACAACAACAGATAAATGAGTACGATGTAAGAGACTTCTTAATAATTCACTTCAGGCACGAAGATATTTATAACAATAATAATAATAATGATTGTTTCTACATAGCGCTTTTCCAGCATATGCTGCTCAAAACGTTTCACAATACATTATTACCCCAGCAGACCATATAACATTCCAGAGCTTTCTCAATGCAAGCTGCCGTTAAGACGCTAAAGCACTGTCTACAGACAGGTACTTCTTTTACACTTCGGTGGAGTAAAGTGCCTTTCCCAAGGACGCATCGTCGGTCCTGCTGCGGCCAGGACTCGAACCCACAACCTTTCGGTCTCGTGTCTAACAGCCTAACCACTAGGCCACCGATACAATATACTTGTTACATACAAAGAAAAAAAAAATGATACGAGTCTTGAGGTAAACCACACGAGTAATTCGGACTTTCAATAATATTTTTTCTAAACAAATCAATATTCAAAATACATTTGTGTCTGAGTTTGGTGTGAATGATATTAAGTCCTTTATTTCCATAACAAAAATAAAATGAAGGGTGGGTGGGTGCACGAATATTTCTTATATTGTTTTTAAAGCTACTCCTTCACGGATACCGCTTTGTGTAGGCCATGGTGGGTATGGCTGTGTTTATTTAGTACAGAAAGTTAAAGACGACTCAGTCCCGTGTCTGTGTTTATCACAGGTGCTTGCGTGTTGGCAGGATTTCCACCGTCCTGCCCCCGTATTTCGTTATGGGCGATGCACTGAGTAATTAGCGATCAGTGTATATTTACATATGTAACTGGAATGAAATAAACAAATCCCACATAATTCTAATTCTTTATTTCTTTGACCCCAACAGACTCATCAGAGTGACAAGCATAATATATAATACATATTATTAGTAATTAAATTAGCTTAAAAACATTAGGTTTAGAATAGTAAGAATTCTATTTTTCAAACACTTTTTCCTCAAATCGTTAAACAGTAAACATTTTAATAATGAATATTTAATAATGAAATTCATTCTCAATATCATGAAGGTTGCAACATGTACATAACCTATTAAATTTGATTACGCTATGATGTCTGCCTACTTCAATATTGAAACTACATGTATGATTAGACAAACTAAATTTAGTTAACAATCTCCTGTATTTTTTATCGTTAGGTTTTGTTAAATACGTTGTCGATAAGGTGTTGGTATAAATGAAAAAAATATAGGACACACTTTATGCTTAAATTCTAAGCTTTTCGGATAATTTTGTTATGAACGAAAGCGAGTTTAATGGTATAGTGTGGAGTATGATTTATACAACGTCGACAGGCAATCACGATAAAAGAGATAATTCAGAGAGAGATGTGACTCGTAGTTTGGCAAGTAAACATATTTAAACAGTGCATTTTGCTATAATTGTAATTATTGATTGTTATTCAAAACACTATTGTCTTATGGCTTACATACTATGTGTATACTGTAAAATGCACTGACAAGTCCTTGAATTTTGCGTGCAGCAATATCAAAGATGAAACTATTTTATGATACACAAAAAATTATTTCCTATAAGAATGGTGAAAAAGAAAAAATTGATGCCCAGTGGAACAGATGGAATCAACTGCTCTCTCTCTCTCTCTCTCTCTCTCTCTCTCGCTCTCTCTCTCTCTCTCTCCACATCTTCAGCTTATGTCTTTGTCGATTGGATATCTACTGTTTATTTTGTCATATATGTGAAGAGGAAAAAAATAAAAAAAATTATAAATCAAGAAAAAAAAAATTGTAAATATTGATAGATTTATAGTTTGATATCTAAATCTTGTAATATTTTTTCAAAACATCAGCGTGTTCTTATCTAGTTAGAGGATAATACCCCATAATAAAAAAAAATACAGGGAGCGGTAATTTACTAATTATGTCTGTTATAATAATAATAATAGGGGGTCTATACTATGCCACCCCATAAAGAAAAAACCCAAGGCCTTGTATTTTTTTTTATTACAGGGTGGTATGGTATAGACCATACTATTATTATTATGGACAAATTCACCAGTTCCCGGGATCTATTCTTTTATTCAAGATGCAATAGCGGATTCAATGCGGTGCGCCCGTGTGAGTGTGTGTGTGTGTGTGTTGTTACCAATCTGATTAATCTATTATAGAAATATGTCCAAAAGCACTAAAATATAAACTTTTTATTTTGTCATAACTAAGTAGTTTCAGGGTGTTTGCCCCCCCCCCCCCCCCTCCCCCTAGGCTTCGTCCTGAACCTTCTGAGGACTTCAATGTACCGTAACCGTCATTCTTATACAGTGAGCCCTGTTCAGAAATTCCTGGGTACACCACTCTGCATGTACACAAAATACCAAGAGAAAAAAAAAACCAGAATGTTTGCTGGGCTGTGAAATTGGACCTTAACGATTGGTTTCAGAAAATTTATGTCACTGAACTTGTAAAGAATTAGACCCCACAACCACACATTTTCTACCATTTAGTACATTCACGGTTCGTAGTCACAAGGCCAGTTGGCGTTAAGAGGTAGGGTGGTTGGAGATAACAATTAAAAGATATTTTCCGGGACTGAAAAGTTCAAATGAATTCCGGTTGATAAGTCACACCAATGGCGTGATCTAATCAACAAGCACCTGACAGAATGAATGTAGAAAGTGTAAGTTCATTAAACCATAACTCCCCAAACAATTGTCCTGGCCATGCATGGTGGTCATCCTAACCTAAACATTAACCCAAATGAAATATCAGGA
Organism: Ostrea denselamellosa; assembly: GCA_024699665.1. Lineage (NCBI taxonomy): Eukaryota > Metazoa > Mollusca > Bivalvia > Ostreida > Ostreidae > Ostrea > Ostrea denselamellosa. The sequence goes on from JAMZEH010000055.1 coordinate 19,907,275, forward strand.
GGTGTAAACATCAGCCACAGGGGCTCCACCAGATAACTGAAAAATTGTTGAGTGTGGCGGAAAACAACAAAACAATCAAACAATCCAATCGAAAATAGCTCAACAAACAATAAACTTTGTAAAATAGCACAGAATACTAGCTTTTGGTTATAGTGATATTGAATATTAACAGACGCTATGAATGTCATACGAAGGTTACATTCCAAGCAACATAAGATAACTTGATTTGATACAAAACTTGTCCCACAATGTCACTGGCTTCTGAAAAGAAAAGCGGTTGCATAATTCTGCGCAATTCTATTTAAAGCAATTCTGTGCTACATAAAGTTACCTTACGAGCTATATCAACAAAAGCCGGAACGCAGACGCACCTAGTTCATGGACAGTATGCAAACTAAGCAAAATTAGGGAGGGAGTGGGGGTAATTTTATCGACGGTATGTAATTAAGCAAAAATAGGGAAGGGGTGGGGGTAATTTTATCGACACTATGTAAACTAAGCAAAATTAGGGAGGTAATTTTATCGACACTATGTAAACTAAGCAAAATTAGGGAGGGGGTGGGGGTAATTTTATCGACACTATGTAAACTAAGCAAAATTAGGGAGGTAATTTTATCGACAGTATGTAAACTAAGCAAAATTAGGGAAGGGGTGGGGGTAATTTTATCCACACTATGTAAACTAAGCAAAATTAGGGAGGTAATTTTATCGACACTATGTAAACTAAGCAAAATTAGGGAGGGGGTGGGGGTAATTTTATCGACACTATGTAAACGAAGCAAAATTAGGGAGGTAATTTTATCGACACTATGTAAACGAAGCAAAATTAGGGAGGGGTGGGGGTAATTTTATCGACACTATGTAAACGAAGCAAAATTAGGAAGGGGGTGGGGGTAATTTTATCGACACTATGTAAACGAAGCACAATTAGGGAGGGGGTGGGGGTAATTTTATTTATTGCAAGAAATTACGTTTGACATGTCACACAAGTATTGATCAAATGATACGACCAAAATAAAGAGCGTATACCCAGTACACGTTTTAAAAACAAATACCGTAAAGACGAGAATCAAAGCTGATCACTCAAACTACCAAGACCTCGGTCGTGTTTCGGGCGTGCAATGTATCACGCCTTCTTAAATCTGATTATACACAAACATGCACGACGCAAAACAACGACCATGTATGAACATGAATATGATATACCTGTACATATATTACAGCAAAAGTGAGCAAATTCTCCGAATTCTTTTAACAAATACTGAAAGTAAAACACCTCTTGATTCGCTGAAATATATATATATTTATTTTTATTTTTTTTTCATAATGCCACTTTGTTTTCGTTTCAGTTTTGGCGACGCAGCATATCGATTATCATCTGTCTTTTTTAAATTCAAAGGGACTGGTTGACTTTTTTTTTTTTTTTTTTTTTTGAAAAAAAATATTATCATATTTGATGTTAAACATTAAAGATATATCTCATTTAAAGTTGAAAACCAAAATTTTGACTTTCTTTTGTAAGGAAAAGAGCGCAATTCTCTGTTATGTAAACAAGACTAAGATCTTGTTTATATTTACAAACACTAGAGAAATGCAATTTAAAGCAGCCAAATAATGCACAGATACTGCTATAACTCTTAGATTACACACTTTGCCTGAGGAATACTTGAAATTTGATGTAAATCATAAACATAGATTGATAATCATACATGTGCAAATTTTTGTAAACAATAAAAAACCTCAAGCTTTGTACACACAGCACATAACGAGTTTCTGTCATGTACAACCTTAGTTTTTTGGTGAAATCTTCTAAACATATTAGACAGCAGGTTTTGATAATTAAAGTGAAAAACATTTTTGGAAAAATTGTGAATCAGTTCCTTTATATCATCAGAATGACAATATTCCCATCATCTACCAAACTTAATGGTGAACATTCGCTTTCTCGCCTTCCATTCAACCAAGACATGCGTTACTTTAAGATCACTGTTCACATCTATACTGATCTTACACGGTGTAGATACTTACGGGAATATGCCTGGTTTTCCATGTCCACCGGCTTCCCTGGTGTGTTGAATAATAAATTACCAGATCGGTATACGAGAGGTATTTACAAGTTTTGGAGAACTATAAAATTGATCCAATAAAACTTTCAGAGTACGTGGACTGCATTGTACATATATCAAATCCCAACACACACACACACCGAACATCAGGTTTCGCTTGACTGCAGAATTTAAATCTAGCACATGTAAATGTGTAACGGAGACAGTCAACGCTCTTCCACCTTTGATGAACTTTAAAACTAAGTAAATAAGGATTTAAAATGCGATCCTTAAAGGGCTAGTGCACATCTCAAAGGACGTTATACCATGTTATTTCATTTATAGGCTTAACGTCTACATTTGGTGACATTGGAGCAAAAAGGGAGCAAACTAAAAAAAAAAAAGTGTCTTTGGTTATGGTATGTACAATTCCCTACTTCCTTGTACATCGAAATCACCCCAAAAATATTATTATTATTAACGACAACCAGAATCATCCTTTAAAATAAATACAGTTATTGAAAATGACATTGCTTTTTATTTTATTATTTTAACATGCTTTAATATTTCGCTGTATAATCCGTTTTTCCGGAATGATGTGGTCTTTTCATGATTAGTCAATAGCTATTCATAACGTGAGCATACGCTATCCGCCTTTTCATCTCCACATTGTACAAGTACTGACGAATGGAATACAATGGAGAAAGTTCAGGGAGTCCACCACTGGCATTGGCATTTCCATAACAGAAGGTTTTTTTTATTTTTTATTTTTTTTTTTACACTGAAGTTCAACTACATGTACATATGTGCTATAATATTGAATGCAGATATATAATCATTTGATATCATCATATTCCAAGCGGAGAAGGGGTATCGATCTCCATCAACTTGGAAGGGGTATCTAATTAAATTCTCTACTACTAATATTGTTCCCCTTACACCCTTTGCGCGTTCGGCAAAATTATATGACTATCATTTTGATTTATTTATTTATCTTTGTTTGTTTGATTTTTTTTTACGTCCCGTCGAGAATTTTTCACTCATATTGAGACGTCACCAGCTGAAGGTGAAGAACCATAAATTTAGACCTATGCTTAGCGTCAGGGTCGTAGCAGTGAGGGTCATATCCGAAAGACCCGTGATTCTCACTTCTAAATGCCGAGCGTTTGGCGAAGGAGCAATCACTACCTATTTTTCGTCTTAGGTTTGACGCGGCTATGGCACGAGCGGGGCTCGAACTCACGACCTCCCGGTTATGAAGCGAATGCTCTAACCACTGAGCTACCGCGACCGGTTTTTGATTTGGTTAGGTTGGTTAGTTAATTGTATATTGTTTAACGTACCGCTCGAGATTCCTTCACTCATATGGAAACGTGAGCATTGCCAGTGAAGGGCTGCAAAATTTAGGCCTATGCTCAGCGCTTGCGTTCTTTGAACAGGGAGAAATCTTTATCGTGCCACACCTGCTGTGACATGGGGCCTCGATATTTCCCGGTCTCATCCGAAGACCACCCTATTTAGTGACCTCTTGCAACAATATGTCAGTTATCTGGTAACGTCCAGCTTTTTATTGGTGGCGGAGAGAGCTCAGATACAATGTACCTGGGAAGAGACCGCCGACCTTCCGAAAGTAAACTGGCAAACTTTCTCACATGTATCAGCGCAAGCGAGAATCGAACCCGCGCCGACTAGAAGTGAGAGGCCTTGTGATTTTGAGCGTGATGCTTCAACCACTCGGTCATGGAGACCCCAGCTTCTTACAATAAGCAACGGCGGATTTGTTTATGCTTGAAGGTAAGTAAAAGTAAGTTAAAAACTCTCTGTATATCTGTCATTGTATGTTGCATGCTGTAAATTGCAAACAGTTTTACATTCATGCTTCAAATAAAGACAGTGACAATTTGTATCATTGTTGTAAGATGACACAAAGAGTTAAACATAATAGGGAAAGAAAATTAAAACTGATGAAAGTAAAGACTAAATATTACACTTGTAAATCTCATCCAAGTACGTAGAAGTCTGGAAAATCCACTTTGATAATACTTTGTATCTATATATTAAACACACTTTCCTAATCTCTTATATTGCAATCCATGGTTAATTCCTTTTATATTCATATTTCAGGTTAATTTATTGACAAATTTGCACAATACTTAATAAAATGATGCTCCATTCGACACCGTTTCCAGTTTGCTCGTGTACGTGACGTCTTATTGATTTTCTTTTCTAATTATATATTGCATCGCAAAGCAAAGGTTATATAGCAAAGTTCTTATCGATTTTCTTGACAGCTAGTCATAGTAGTAAGGCACCTTAATCTCAAGTATCAGTAACCAACAGTGCAATGGTTTTACTGCACATGTACACTGCCACTGATTTTCTTTGAAAATTTATATTATAAAGGTTTACACCAATGAACTGCTAAACAGCACTTAATATAGTTACAGACTTCGTGTCTCACTTTTTTCCAGAATTCTAATTTTACGCAAGCGCACTTGAAGTCCCACCCACCGCAATTAGTGAGCCCGCGGCTAATAAATGTTTGACTAATAACGTCTGTCGGGATCTATATATAGTCATTTGTGCACTGGCCCCTTAAGGATAGAATTTTCTCTCTGTGGTCTTAATCGTCCTTAAAAAAATGAAAATGAAATGTGTTAGTGCAGAAAGAGGCTAAACGTCGCTTAGCACATTTTTGTTCTAATAATATGTACGTAATTGACAGCATGGATATATTAATATGACCATATTATTGTCACACTGTTCGTTATCTTTAATTTACGTTGACAACAAAACTTCATGAAAAATGAAATCAACAGAGTGAGTTTGGCTATGCCGTTGACTAGCATTGTCTGGTCACATGTATTACCAAAAAAAAAAAAAAAAAAAAAATGGCGTCACGCCATATCAAATGTTAATTGTTCTATTGCTAGTTTTGTTTTAAAGAAAGATGGTCCTTCTATTAAATATAGTAGGGCATAAGTGTTGATCAAAGTACACTCTTGATCTCCCATGGGCAGTTATGTTTTTTTTAACAACGACGTAGGTGCTCAGAGGTAATTTAGTCGAGGGAATAGTTTACTTTTCCAAAAAAAGTGACGGAAAAGAAAGAAAATGAATGGGAGCTGTTGTGGCTCTCTGAATGTGATGTAAAATGTTTATGCATTTGTTTTATGAATGATACACGCCGATTTTTCAGCTGCTGGTTAAAATTCTGCGTGCGTGTTGGCGGTTGGATGTCGTGTGCGAAATCCAATTGGCGTAATTTTAACAGAATACCATTTGCTGAAGGATATTGTTGTCGCCAGGTTCCGAAGCTCTGGTGTGGTTTGTTGAATATTAGTTATGAATGCTATCAGTGGCGGATTTAGGATTTCCGAAAAGGGGAGGGGCACATGTGAACATTAACAAACATATTCAGCCAATTTGGGTGCCAAATCCAGATTTTAGTCAATTTGTTGCCGAAAAAGGGGGATCTAAATCAGCCGCTGGCTACGCTACCAAAAGCTTACCGGTGGTAATATCGGCGCATAGGGGATGTACATGCGAGTGGCATGTTAAGTGTAAATATCGTTTCAAATAAAAAGCCATGATAGGTCCGCCAACATATCTTGCGTGTTTTTGCAGGTCAGTGGTGGCTGATATAAGTATATCACCTGTAGATAACAGCTTTATTGAGGATATCTAACATTTGTTTTTAGTTTTAGGAATTTTGCAATAATGAACAGTATGACAAGTGCAATAATATGGTCATATATCTTGATAACATGATACCTTGTCAGAATGGATAACAGTATAAGAAGAATATTAAAATCATGTATTAGACACATCAAAAGTCTACCATATATCCTTCTGTGTTTAGTAAACAAGAAGTGATAAGAGAATTCGATAGGTTATATGGGAAATATGTTTTGGTTCTAGCTGACAAAGATTGTAAGAACAATGTCTTTGTTTGTATAACTCATTATCACAACTGTATTTTAAACGAACTTAGCTTTTAATTGCAAATCTGGTAATCGTACTTGAACTCCAACTGCCCTTTCAAAGTATACAATTCTTCAAAATCATGTTTCAGTTTACACATTTATTATCTCAGTCAATGGCACGGATGGATGGGTTACCTTACCTACACTGGATTCCCAAACATCATAAAACCCTTACAAAGATACAATGCAGGATCGTAAATGTTCTACCAAGCCTCCTTACGAAAATATTGTAGCTGTGAAGAAGAAGCTTCAAGCGCATTGTGCCACTACATATGCCAGAAGTGGTGTAAATGAAATGTGGATTCTGAAAAATTCTAAAATCACAAACCTAACATCAAAACATATAACTTTTCAACATTTTACATTACCATTCCTCACAACAAATTAAAGGCTAGACTCTTTGAGATAATAGATAATTGCTTCGTGAAAAAAAAATGGAAAAAGGAAATATTCGTATTAAGTAATCAGTCATTCAACAAATTCGTTAAACATCACTCTGATTCTACGCACAAGTACTTTGAAATTGATATTCAGAAGATGTTGGAGTTCCTCAATAACAGTATTTTCGATTTTTTTATGATCAGGTCTTCCATCGGCGTATAGGAATTCCCATGGTAAAAAATTGGGGCAGCGGACATTTGAGCGAGATTGAAAATTTTTGCAGTGGACATTTGAGCGACAGCTTTGGTGGTCATTTGAGCGACGGATTTTAACGTTCACATGTATTTCCAGGTGGACGTTTGAGCGAACGGATTTCACCGATTAAAAGAGCTCACCTGTAAAATTGTCAGTTTACCTGGCCATATGATAAATAGCCTGACCGTCAAATAACCAACATGGACGTAACGTTAATTGAAACAAACAAAGGTCGAAAAAGTATAGTATGCGATGGTTACCGCTACCGAGTTGATGTTGAATTGAAATCTGGGGAAATAGCATGGAGATGTACTTCAAAGGGATGCAAAGCTAGAATACGCACTGATTCATCTGCAAGTATGATTTTACACCAAAAAAGACCATCCAAAATTATAAGGACTGAACTCCAATCTATGACGGAAGAAAATTTAGTCCCGACAGATATAAAAAGTGTTGCTAAGGCTGTGTATAGAAGGAGACGCAAGAACCATCCTCCACTGCCAAAGTCTCGTGAGGAAACGCACATAAATTTATCCAAAATGGACATACTCACAAATAAAGCGGAAAGTTTCTTAGCAGTCAATGATGTTGACAACAATGTGATAATCTTCACTTGTCATAGAAATATTGAATGTTTATGTGATGTTGATGAAATATTCATGGATGGAACTTTTAGGTGTTGTCCCAAATTCTTCCAGCAAATGTACACCATTCACGGTTACAAATATGGAAACTACGTACCCCTTATGTTTATCTTATTGCCAGGGAAATCCGATCATATCTATCGACACTGTATATCTTCAATTATATCTCTTTGCACACAACATGGATTCCAGTTTAATCCAAAGGTAGTTCACACTGATTTTGAACAGGCTGTTATGATAGTCATGAAGGAATTTTTTCCCGACATCACCATAAAATGCTGTAGATTTCATCTTGCTCAAGCTCAAGCATGGTGGCGGAAAATACAGAAGATTGGACTTAGCTCCAAGTACAAAAATCCAGAATCTGACGCAGGCAATTGGTTGAAGTCATTGTTTGGAATCGCATTTCTTAGTCCAGAAGAAGTTGAGGACTCCTTTGCGGAAGATTACATGTCCGTAGTACCAGAAGATCAAAAATGTATTGAATTTGCAGACTACCTAACAGAGACATATATTACACAGGACTCACGTTTCCCCCCAACTCTTTGGGCTGAAGTGCCGTCGGACTCGCGCAGAACAAATAATGGTCCAGAATCGTTTCATTCACACTTTAATGAACAATTTTATTGTAGTCACCCGTCAATTTATACGTTCTTGGATGCTATAACCAAAGTACAAACAACTACGTACATCAAAATTAGAAACATCAATGAAACAGCGCCGATGTCTAGGCTGGAGAGGGAAAAATCTGATTATTTGATGGACTTTTATCAGAAGTATGCAAATGGTGAAGTATGTCGTTCCAGATTTACACGTACCCTTGGATTTAAGTATCAGGCTAGAACTGACATGTGAATGTTTTAAGTTTTGACAGTTTTATAAAATTTTTACTTTTAGAAAATTGTACTGTTTTACAAAAAAAACATATCCTGCTCAAAATCCTACTTCCACCTCCCCGTGGTGAGCAGGGGGGGGGGGGGTACAAATCCCATAATAGATATCCAAGAACCCCTCAAAGAAATAAATCAAAACTGTATTCCCCGTATATGAAGTTTCGCTCAAATGTCTATCCCGAATATGAAATTTTGCTCAAATGGGTTAAAAATTTGTCGCTCAAATGTCTACTATTTTGTCGCTCAAATGTACTATTTTTTTCGCTCTTTTGTCCTGCGGTTTCGCTCAAATGTCCAACGCCGAAAAATTGTGTTCCTTTGTTAGCTGACCTGTTTTCGTATTTTCATGAAGCGGAAGTTATTCAAAAACTTCTACATGAGAAGAAAAAATCTCTTGCTATGGCCTTCAACTCGACATATAGAAATATTGACGACGTTTTATCTATTAACAATAATCATTTTTATTCATATGTCTATTCGATATATCCTAATGATATAAAATAAAAGACCCCGCAGTCTTCCACATCTGCCTCTTGCTTGGAAAGTTTATTGAACACATGTAGATGGTAACACCAAATTAGCCACTCAGCATTATGACAAACGGGATGACTTCAGCTGCTCCATCATCAACTTCCCATACTTATGTAGCAATATTCCCTTATTACCTGCATATGGTGTTTACGTCTCTCTTATTGATTAGATACGCAAGAGTCTGTTCTGTGTACGATCAGTTTTTAAATCGAGACAGGCTACTGACAAAGCGATCTAGTTTTTCGATACAGCCTGGCATTGGGTCAAATGCAGTTTGACGTTTCTTATACCAATTGTTAGGCCATTCTTCGCACATTGATTTTGACTACGAATTACTCCGTGTACCTGATCAAGATATAGGGCTCACAGTGGGTGTGACTGGTCAACATGGGATGTTTACTCCTCCGAGGCACCTGGTCGCACCTCTGGCATATCCAGGAGTCGGTATTTGTCCAAGGCTTAATTTTATATTCCTGATAGGAATGATGGGATTGATCACTGTGCGTTATCTTCGCTTTGTCATTCATGCAAAACGCTATCAACTATGTGCATATTATTAGAACAAATATGAGCTAAGTGACGTTTAGCCTCATTCTGGACAAATACATTCATTTTAGTTCAACTCCACCAGATGTGAATCCAGGAGTTACCCGAAGGGAGGGGGGGTCCAAATCAACATTTTCCAAGAAAAATAACATTTTCTCAAAGGAGGGAAAGTATTTTATCTATTCATGCATGACCAGCTATACCCTTCTTTTCGGAAATTTAGTATGCAATTGTTTTGTACTGTCGGTCTGTTGACGAAGTTTTGTCTTGTTCTTGTGAACCAAAGGCCCCCGTGGCCGAGTATTTAGGACATTGCGTTCAAAATCATAAGGCCTCTCATCTTTAGTCGGCGCGGGTTCGATTCTCGCTTGCGCCGATACATGCGAGAAAGTTTGCCAGTTTACTTTCGGAAGGTCGGTGGTTGGTCTCTTCCCGGGTACATTGTACCTGGATTCTCTCCTCCACCAACAAAAATTAGACGCCATCAGATAACTGAAAAATTATTAAATGCAGCGGAAAACAGCAAACAATATATCAATAAATCAATGTGTGTGTGTGTGTGTGTGTGTGTGTGTAAACACGTTATATTTTCAGGCAGTAAAAACAAACGTTGTAGGTTTGATGTAGTTATTAATAAGTCGTCTTTGTGAAATCATATCTTAATCCCTTGCAAAAGATATTCCAAGAACGAATTTGCCATACATTTTTGTAATATAGTCGTTTGTACTCAATATTTTCACATTTTCGCAGTGTCTCTGTCTTGGATATGTTTTCGTAATTGCATCCACATGGAGCGCCATTTGATTCATTTGATGCGTGCAACAATTCAATGAAAGATTTCTTCAAATAATTACTGAGCTAAAGCCAGTAAAGTTTTTTTTTTCTTTGCAAATGAGAATCTAAGAAACTCGGAACCAATAATTTCTATGTTCCCCCTCCCGTGGGGATCCGGGTTAGAATAGATCCTCAGTACCCTTTGCTTGTCGTAAGAGGCGACTAAATGGAGTGGTCCTTCGGATGAGACCCCAAACACCGAGGTCCCGTGGCACAGCAGGTGTGACACTAAAAAAATCCATCCCTGCTCAAAGGCCATAAGCGCCAAGCATAGGCCTACATTTTGCAGCCCTTCACCAGCAATGGTGACGTCGCCATATGAGTGAAAAATTCTCGAGCGGGACATTAAACAACATATAATCAATCTATCTATGTTCCCCCTCCAATTGTTTTGCACTGTGAGTCTGTAGACGAAGTCTTGTCTTGTTCTTGTGAACCAAAGGCCTCCGTGGCCGAATGGTTAGAACACTGCGCTCAAAATCACAATATCTCTCACCTCTATTCGGCACGGGTTCGATTTTCGCTCGCGCCGATATATGTGAGAATGTTTGCCAGTTTACTTTCGGAAGGTCAGTTATCTCTCCACGGGTACACTGTATCTGGGTTCTCTCTTCCACCAATAAAAAAAATGAATGCCACCAGATAATTAAAAAATTGTTGAGTGTGGCGGAAAACAGCAAGCAATCAATCTTGTGAACTATTTGCTTGACATCAAACTTGGTACACTGGTCGATCTTAACACAAAAATGATTCTTAATGACTTTGAGGCCACATAGTGAAATGTCAAGTGTCAATCCCCTCTGGACATAGGAAGATACTTTCCACTCAATATTTGAGACCCCTTTCCTTGACAGACATCCAACTTGGTGCACTGGTACATTGTAAAGAGATCATCGAATCATTTCTTACAAGCTCCAAATAAAATTTTGCTAGCAATAATTCCACCACATTGACATGCGCATAAATTCAATTAATGAGAACAATAATTGATTTGATGAGTGGATGAGTTCAATTATTGCGCGCAACAATTGATTTGACGCGTGCGTCAATTAAATTAATGTGAGCATCAATTCAATCATAGCGCTCATGAATTGAATTATTAACATTTATCGGTCAATGTGATGTTTTAGGTCACTCGTAGAATATATGTATTTCTCAGGTACATGTAAATAAAGCATCTCTCTGGGGGAACACATCATAGAATATGCCATCCATCTGTTTAAAACAGAACTATACGTAATCCGTGTGTGTGATTTAATAAATTAAAACTGCTTAGTATATCCAGTGCAATATGGTGTCTTCCCACTTAACCAAAATTCTGAAATTTCTATACGTAAACTGTTTTGGCTTGATGGCAACTGTGTACTGGAGAACAAAAGAAATAAATCATCTGTGACCTATAGTCTGTTTATACATATTTCACAGTCTTATATGGCAACAATGCAAACACAAGAGGAAATCCTTTGGCATATACAGTTGAGTGAACAATGTTGAGCAGAAATAAAATGTTCTCTCACTAAACTCTGTCTCTGAAGCGCATAGTTACATCATGTTGGCCTCGACAGCGAACACTAGTATGCGGTCTACTTGAAGATCGGTATCATCACAGATTAGAAATCTTTCCCCAGCCAAAGTTCTGCTCCATATTCAGTGGAATAGATCACTCCTTGGCAGGTTCAGTTTCTTGGCACGGCTTCTGTATAAGGAGGATTTACATTTACATGCCTGAAATGTTCGAATCTAACGGATTATGTCCACCACAGTATCGTTACAGTCTATGGCCCGCAGTCCGCCAAGTTCCTCATCATAAATAGAAGGGATAGGTGTTGCTTCTTCTCTGCAACGCTTCTTTACACCACTGATGAAAAATCACAAAAAGTCACTAGGATGTTTTCATATGTTGTCACAGTAGCAGGACGTTGTCTGTAAACACACCACCAGCTTTTCCGTTAGTTGTATCTTGTTCTCACAAAAAACTTATAACCAACATGAAGAAGTTAGAAAAAAAAACTTCAGTCACTTTCTAGAAAATCCAAATGTACTTGCACGTTTGTCATGATACATAACGGAACGAAGCTTTGGAAATGCATATTGTTCTCATAGGAAAAAGGCACAGATCATTTATTTGATGAGTTTCATAATTAAATTCAAAGGCCATCAGAACAAAACTGCCCACTTATATTTGATGTCGGGGACTCCGTGGCCGAGTGGTTAGAGCATCCCGCTCAAAATCACAAGGTCTTTTACCTCTAGTCGGCGCGGGTTCGAATCTCGCTCGCGCCGATATATGTGAGAAAGTTTGCCAGTTTACTTTTGGAAGGTCGGTGGTCTCTTCCCGGGAACATTGTATCTGGATTCTCTCCTCCACCAATAAAAACTGGATGCCACCAGATAACTGAAAACAATGTTGGGTGTGGCTGAAAGCAATCAATCAATCATATATTTGATGTCCAAAAAGTGCTAACAGTTATTACAATTTTCAAGGCTATGCCATCCAATATGTAATGATCTGTTTCTTTTTCTCTATTTATTTTATCTTCAATTATCCATTAACAATATTCCGATTTGCATTTTGATTCTGTATCAGATTAAGTTTGACATAGCATAAAAAATAATACATCACTGATTATTGTACTAATGCAATCAAAGATTTATCATACATATAAATTAATTTATCAAAGGTGTATAAAAGGTTATCATGGGCAAGTGACCATTGCAATTTTATTTAGATATTGTGACAGTACACATAAAATAATAAGGAAATTGTAGGTGAATTAATGAAAAGGTCACCATAACTAACAGTATTCAATCTTGTAATTCCTATAGAAAATACAAATCAGAGAGATGGGCAAACACGGACCCCTGGTCATACCAGAGGTGGGATCAGGTGCCTAGGAGGAGTACGCATTCCCTGTCGACCGGTCACACTCGCCGTGAGTCCTATATTCCGATCAGGAAAACGGAGCAATCCGTAGTCAGAATCAGTGTGGCAAGAACAGCCTAACAATTGGTATGAAACACATGAGAAAGCATTTGATTTAATAGTACGTTGTACTGGCAAACTAGATCGTTATAACGACCATAAAATTTGCGAAATGCTGACTTTAGACGATACTGTAAAAATCCCTCTATAACGTCAACTTCTTTGTCAGTAGCCCTCTTCGATTTCAAAACTAATCATATGCAGAGCAAGTTCTTGCGTATCGAAGAGTTGGGAGATATAAAGACCATATACAGGTGATGATGGAATATTGCCACATAAATAAGGGAAGTTGACGATGGAGAAATTGAAATCATCCCGTTTGTCATAAAGTTGAGTTGTTAGTTTGCCGCTGACATATATTTTCAGTAAAATATCTAAGTACGAAGCAGAAGGGAAGGACTCAGTAGTGTCTTTAATTTCAACTTCACTGGGATATATCGAATCGACATATGAATGAAAATGATCATTGTTAATAGACAAAAGGTCGTCGATATATGTAAATGTTGAATTGAAGACCACACCAAGAGATTTTGTCTTCTCGTGTAGAAGCTTTTGAATGAATTCTACTTGATAAGAATATAAAACAGGACAACTAACAAAGGAGCACGATTCGTGCCCAAGGGAATTCCAACAGACAGTTGGAAGACCTGATCACCAAAGACTACGAAAATATTGTTAATGAGGAACTCTAGCATCTTTTTAATATCAACTTCAGACTACTTGTGCGTGGAGTTAGAGTGGTGTTTAACAAAATAATTATTGTTAATGATGAACTCTAGCGAAATAATGTCCGCCAAATTTCAAAACCTTGTATATGAGATTCACAACATATCAATCAACCCATGTATATTAGACACAGGAGGAAGATCGAACAACTGGGTCAACCTCAATCCGATTACAGATATAGTGATAAAAATTTTAAAAAATACAGATTTTTACAATAAGTATAGTATTATTGAGACACAAAATACTGCAACGGAAATCATTATCATGCTGCATGCAACCTGTGTTTCGATATTGGCCGTCATAATGAACCTTTCAGTATATAGAAAAATATAATGATTCATATAATTTTTTCCAGAACATTAATCTACCAATTACTTTTAGAGATTGGGAAGATCAAGCAAAAGTGAAAACATGTATTTGTTTTGTCATAGGCAGATGGAATGTTTATGAAGTGCAGAAAATTTACATTAAAGTTATAAATTACATGTACAGTAGCCATTAGGGGTGTTATTAGAGTATTGAAACCTTGCGAAATAGCTCATTGGTATGATACAATTATATGGCAATCGGGTAACAATATACTGGTGAGTGTAATCATGTAAAAATACCTATGTGATCAAATATGGAGGGTGGACGAATATATAAACCTTTGTAAGTTTCTTCGGCTCATTGACTTTATCAAACACCTTGTTAAATTAAATAATGTTTTTGTAATTCTTACTGAAAAAAGTTCCACAAGTTTAAATATGGATGGTTGAGTAAATAATATCGTTTGATGTATATTTGTCGTAAATCAGAATACTAAGGCGCCCCGTGGGGGACCCGGGTTAGAATAGGTCCTCCGCACACCTTGCTTGTCGTAAGAGGCGACTAAATGGGGCGAAATCCGAGGTCCCATGCCACAGTAGGTGTGCCACGATAAAGATCCCTCCCTGTTCAAAGGCTATAAGTGCTGAAAATAAGCCTAAATTTTGCAGCCCTTCACCGGCAGTGGTAACGTCTCTATATGAGTGAAAAATTCTCAAGCGGGACGTAAAACAATATACAATCAATCAAAATAATGAGGAAATGGCAGAAGAAAGTGGTATTCGTCTTCAATTTCATATAAATCACATTTCTGACATTTTCTTTGAGACCTTGCTATGTTTGTTTGAGCATCGGCCCTTTTTCAATCAACAGCTCCTATGAAAACGTTCTAAATATATACATTATTGTAGATAAATTATCTGGTAAACATTTTTCGTCAATAATGCTGAAGATGAAAACTATTAGACAGGTGCTTGTGCAATTATTAGACGACATTTCAAAAAAATAATGCACCTCTTGTATAAGTGAATATCATAACAATTGATTACGAGGCCTAAAAAGAAATGATAATTTCTTTTCAAGAGACCGGCTATGTTTAACCCGATATTTCCAAAGTCTTTTCTTAAAATACTGAAAGGTAATCATCCCAATTCTGATAACACAATGAAATGGCTAAGATAACGAACAGTGATCAATCTCATAATTTGTATAGTAAATATAAATTAGGGAGATTAGCAAACACGGACCCTTGGACATACCAGAGGTAAGATCAAGTGCCTAGGAGGAGTAAGCATCCCCTGCCGACCGGTCACACCTGCCGTAAACCTATATCTTAACCAGGTAACGGTGTAATCAACAGTCAGAATCAGTGTGCCAAGAACGGCCTAACAACCAGCACGAAACACATCAAACATATCAGGCAGCATTTGATCTAATGGAATGTTGAACTGGCAAACTAGATCGTTGTAACGACTATAGAATTTGCGAAATGCTGACTTTAAATGAGACAGTAGAAACACCTGTGACATCAACTTGTCTGTCAGTGGCCTGTCTCGAATGAAAAACTGATCATATGCATAACAAACTCTTGTGTATCGAATCGGTTGAGAGATGTAAACACTATATACAGATGATAATGGAATATTGCTACATATATAAAATAAGTTGACGAAGGGAAATTGAAATCATCTCGCTTGTCATAAAGTTGAGTTGCCAGTTTGCCGTCAGCATCTTTTGTCAATAGAATATCTAAGTAGGAAGCAGATGTAGAAGACTCTGTGGCGTTTTTTTATTTCAAGTTTGAATAATCTGTCGATATATTGAATCGACATTTGAATGGAAGTATTCGTTGTTAATAGATAAGAAACGTCCACGATATATCTAAATGTCGAATGGAAGGCTACAGCAAGAAATTTCTTTTTCTCATGTAGAGACTTTGAATGAATTCTGCTGCCAAAGAATATAAAAACTGATCAGGTAACAAAGGAGCACAATTCGTGTCCAAGGGAATTCCAACAAACTGTTGGAAGACCCCAATCATTAACAAGTCCGAAGATATTGTCAATGAGGAACTCTAGCATCTTTTTTATATCACCTTCAGAGTACTTGTGCGTGGAGTCAGAGTGGTGTTAACAAAATAATTCTTTGGATGACAGATCACTAGATATAAATACTTCCTTTAATTAATGTTTGTTGAAGAAGCAACTGTCTATGATGTCAAAAAGTATAGTCTTTAGTTTATCTTGAGGTATGGTCGTGTAAAATCATAGGTTTTAATGCTGTTGATTTGAGAAAAGTTTTGAAATTTACTAAAAGTTCTTTAGAATTTTTTAGAATCCACATTTGAATTACACCACGTTTCGCTTACGTAGTGGCACAGTACGTTTAAAGTTTCTCCTTTACGGCAGTTAATATTTTTGTGAGGAACAAAGATAGGGACTTGGTAGAACATTTACCGGATTCAGCAATGTATATTTGTTTATAATGGGTTTTGTGTAGTTTGAGAATCCAGTATGGGTAAGGCAACTCACATCCACCAGCCACGTGGGGATCCGGGTTGTTAGAATAGGTCCTCAGTACCCCTTGCTTGTCATAAGAGGCGACTAAATGGGGCGATCCTTCGGATAAGACCGTAAAAACCGAGGCCCCGTGTCACAACAGGTGTGGCACGAAAAAGGTCCCTCTCTGCTCAAAGGCCTTGAGCATAGGCCTAGATTTTGAAGCCCTTCACCGGCAATGGTGACGTCTGCATATGAGTGAAAAATTCTCTAGCGGGAATTAAACATTATATAATCAATCATATTCATCTACTCCATTGACCGGAATATTAAATGTGTTTTAAAACTAAAACATGCTTTTGAAGAATTCCATCTTTTGAAAGGGCAGTTGGAGTATAAGTGCGATTACGAAATGTACAATAATATTTTGAATGTACTCCATTCAATATGCATAAGATTCATACTTTTTCTCTATCGTTGGCATTACAAATCCTCCATTCTTCGCAGCAGTAATTCAAAAACACTACTTTCATATGTATCAAATACATGTAATTACATATCATTCTTTGATTATTTTATAGTCGGGTTTGGTAAACATTTTAACATATGTAGGTCAACTCTCCATTTTCTAAATTTATTATTATTATTATTTTATTTATTTATTTTTATTTTATTTTACTTTTTTTTTAATTTTATTTAATTTTTTGTAACCAAATACTTACAGAAACACTAAAAACGTACATTTTGCAGCCTTGTAAAAGATGAATCTGTGACCCACTACAGACAAAAAATGTACAAATCTTATAAAAATCAATAGCGCTTTGTAAAAATATTCCAAAACCCTTACATTGAAGACGGTATATCATGAATGATTCAAATCCCTACGACAATTGTAAGCTATCTAGTCGAGTGGTCTAAAGCGCTGGACACAGTGGTAATTTGTAAGTGGAACAATTTAGAGAATGGGTTCGATATCACTAATAGGTGTTTAATTTTCATTTTTTTTTTTTTTTTTTTTTTGTGACTACTATATTGTATTTCATTACCATTTTTTTGGTAAACATTGTCAAAATTAAATTGTCAAATATCAGTTTATCACAAGGTAAAATTCTATGAGAGAAAATAGGCTTATTGTATGCAGTTCAATGGATAGGCATTTTCCTTGCTATGTTCACGTTTGGAAGGAAATGGAATGATATGTGTCAAGAGAAAGTTAAAAGTGGTCCATTGTTCACACATTTAATCACTGGCAATTCTGGTTCCACCCATGCATGGGTGCAGGAGTCCTAAAATTTACAATATACGTGGTTCTTGTCCCACAGCTGCTACATACCAAATTGGATAAGAATTGGAATGGTAGTTACCAAGAAGTTAAGAATGTTCAATTGTTCACAATTTAATAACTAACCATTTTGGTCCTACCCTGATACTAAAATATTTACAATTTTGGTAAAGGACTACCTGTTCTTTTTAAGCGTCCATTTAGCTTCAGTTTAGTATCAATAGCACTAACGAAGATTTTATTTAAGTGTTTTACATATATGCACTGCATAGCAAGGTTGGCCCCGACATGGGGTCAAAATCTCTAACCCGGGGATCATGAAATTTACAAATTGGTAGAGGCCTTCCTGCTGTACACAACAATGCAATTAGTTCTTTTGTTTCTTTGTTTTTGGTTTGTTTGTTTATTTGTTGTTGTTGTTTTTGTTTGTTTGTTTGTCCCCCCCCCCTTCAATACAAGTCATGTGCGGTTGTAAAGAGGAAGGTTTTTAAGAGAATGGTCATTTTTTTACCCGCCCTTAAGGTCTATAAAGGGGTACAGGAGTTTTGAGATTTACAATTTATGTTGCCCTTGTCCCAAAGAATTTGAAAAGGATTGGAATAGTACGTAGTTATCAACAAGAAGTTTAAAATATTGTTAACGAACGACGCACACAGACCAAATGCAATTGCAATTGGTCAATTCAGTTTTTGCAGAAATAGCTGTATGTCATCCCATTTGTATTCTATAATTTTTCATTCGTACTGTATGATTCTTTGTTTAGAAAAACATAAAAGATGAAAGAAACAATCATTTTTTGTCCACTCTCAGAGAAATAAACGACACGATAGTTTGATTTATTGTTACTTTATTAGAACTTATATTTTATTCCGAAAACCCTTAAAACTTGTGCCATTTTTTTTTTTTTAATTTCACTTCATTAAAAATGACAGTCAATACTAAGGAGACATATATATCAAGACCTATAAAATCTAAAAATAACCAAGGAGTTTTACGCGGCCCCCAAACCTTCTACCTCATGACGTTGTGCACCCTCTAACATAGATTCCTGAATCGGCCACTGCGGAAGGCCTCTCTTCCCGGGTACAAACTCTCAAATAGCGCAGACAATCAATCAATCATTTGTGTTGTTTTATAAGCATATTTTACATATGTATCATCTTCGTGTTGTCTATTGTCTTGTCATTTTGCTTGTATGTTTATTGTTAGTGATGTCGGTCAAAAGCTCCCAGGAGCTTGTGTTGTACTGTTTGCATATACATACCGACTTTAAATATATCTTATCTTATCTTATCATCTTTTATTGGTATTGTAAAAACCATTTTATATTGTTTATAATTGTTTTCATTTGTATTTTATTCTATGGATTGTTTATTCTGGTGTGTGAATAGCAACGAAAGTTGCTTGCCGGTGTAACGACGAAAAATGACCCCCGTAGAATAATGACCGGGGGTCATTTTTCTGCGTAGAAATTTTACCCCCTAGTCAATATTCTACATAGAGAAATGACTCCTTTTTTCGTAGAAAATATGGCTTTGGGGTCATTTTTCTCCGTGTGGATTGTAGAAAAATGACCTCGTAGAATAATGACCCTATGTCATTTTTTGATGCAAAAGGCTGGTTTTGGTAAGAATATTCTTGTCGGAAAATAAATAGGGGTAAAATCGCGCAGTCATCTGATATGAAGTGTTTATTTCATGCGTTCTACCCACTATACCTAAAATCAATAAAACAAGATGATTTATCCCAATTAAAGGAAAGCGAATAACAGTTCCATGACTCTAGAGCAAGAATACCACGTTCTTAGATTTGTTTTATCCAATTTAATTTATAAAATATATTTCCATACTTGTTATTATTTTTAAAAAATCAAGATCATCCATAAAAAAAAAATGTTCAGTTTCAATAATTGATATCCTCTTTGATTTTACTTTGGGTAAATTATGTGCAAAATATCCCCAATAAAGTCTCATTTTTTTCTTCACAAATTACAAGAAAAGTTTATGTTTCTGAACCACCAAATTTGCATGAAATCGGGCAATTGTTGAAAAAAATTATATCTCATAAATATCTTCAACATCAGGGGCACAAACTGTGATTAACTTTTCTGAGTATAGTATTTTATTAGAGTAAATTTTCTTTTAGATGTCCCCCCATCCTCTGCTAATACACGTTCTCTTTTTATTGCTTCAAGGTTGATCACTGGGAAGTTCCAGTATTTGGACAGATAATGATTTTTTGTCTTCCCCCCCCCCCCCCCCCCCCCCCCCCTGAGATCCCTCTTTTTTATACCTGATTATGTCTTTTGTCGTTTGCTAGTATCACCAAAAGCACAAACAAATTGAGACATTTTATATCAAAAGATTTGATGCATATAAAAGAAGTATTTCATATTAAAAAAAAATTACAGAAGTCTATACACAGTTATATTGCCTTTTTCCTTTTTATTTATATATAATATTTTTTACCAATAGAAAAACCGAATGTCTGCAGCATAAAAAATCTTCCCAGTCTAATATACATATTTTTTTTCCCCGAGTATGATTAGCAATATTACAACATTTGATGTTGGGTGTGCACAAATATAAAACATTACTTGTTTTTGAATAACTGATTCAATCGGATGAAACATTTTCTGGGGGGGGGGGGGGGGGGGGGGGACAAGGGATACCTAATGCATGTACATAAAATTATTATTGCTAATCCGAGATTTCTTATATCAATGTAAATATGAGCTCACCCGATTTGGGGCTCAGACTAAAGCAATTAAACTTCGTATTTTCAATTCACAAATTCCTTTCAAATTCTAGCGTTTTATTTATTTTGGCTATTTTTGATCGTTTACCAGCTGCCTTTGTTAGTGATTGTGACAACACAGTCTGATTTCAAAACTTTGCTCCCATGGGAAAAAATATTATAGGCTTAAAACATCAATCACTTTGTTTAGGATATAATGATGCCATCAAATAGGCGGGGTTCTTTGAAGTTTCAAAAACAACAATTCTGTTCGTCATTTTGCGGTTCTTTGAAGTTTCAAAGGCAACAATTCTGTTCGTTATTTTGCTTCACACCATGGACTCGAAAGAATATACGGAAATATCGCTTTTCGTGGAAAAATCATATCACAATGATGTACGAAATAAAGTTGTTGGCTTTATGAAGGAGAATAAACATCTATTGCAAACCATGGAAGCGGATCCAAAATATTTGAAACGTTCGCGGATGGAACATGAAGGTTCCTGGGGTACTGATACAGAAATCCGTACATTCGCTACAATTTGCAATACAACGATCTTTGTTTACTGCAAGCACGGGATGAATGACAAAAACAACGACAATTACGTCTGGCTTTTCGTGGAAAAATCATATCACAATGATGTACGAAATAAAGTTGTTGGATTTATGAAGGAGAATAAACATCTATTGCAAACCATGGAAGCGGATCCAAAATATTTGAAACGTTCGCGGATGGAACATGAAGGTTCCTGGGGTACTGATACAGAAATCCGTACATTCGCTACAATTTGCAATACAACGATCTTTGTTTACTGCAAGCACGGGATGAATGACAAAAACAACGACAATTACGTCTGGCTTTTCATGGAAAAATCATATCACAATGATGTACGAAATAAAGTTGTTGGATTTATGAAGGAGAATAAACATCTATTGCAAACCATGGAAGCGGATCCAAAATATTTGAAACGTTCGCGGATGGAACATGAAGGTTCCTGGGGTACTGATACAGAAATCCGTACATTCGCCACAATTTGCAATACAACGATCTTTGTTTACTGCAAGCACGGGATGAATGACAAAAACAACGACAATTACGTCTGGCTGCCGTACCCTCCCCTACACGAGGGAAAAAACGAATCCAATTTGAAATGCATTTTTATTATGAATATTGGAAACCATTACGAACCTGTATTGGATGTAACAGAGGATATTTACAGCAGAACACCTTACATCTACATCAAAAACTCCGTGCCAAAGAAATACCACCAGTATATTTCAAAAAGAATGCTTGAAGCCGCACTGGTAAACAATGAAACCGACTCCAATATTGTCAGAGAATTAGAAAGACCAGAAGACGTATACGTATTGAAGTTCAAAGATTTTCCCCATCAAGTAAAAGGTTTAGAAAAATTAAGCGAGGAAATAGATCCAAATGTGTTCAATTTATTGTGTGAATGGGAGGATTTGGAAGACAAGTTTGTTGCAAAAAAATCGAAATGTGATACCCCTTAGTAAACGTTGAAAATACATTAAAGTTAGTGGCAAGTTTCTGTGCTCTTTTTATAGTTGTAGTTGTAATAAATAAATATATAAAAATATATATCAATTTGGAATTTTTTAATGTACTTTAGTTGCTTTGAAATGAAATCAAAGAATTGTGATCTCCGCTTCCGGTGTCAGTGGATGGGAGACCATTATTTATGGCATGTTGTGTCAAATATAAACACGTTATCATATAATTATGTCATTCAAAAGTAATTTCCAGCGATTTTTTGGCAGATTAGGTCAAACATGAAGGTCAAGGGGTAAAAAACCATAGCATGCTCGAGAACGTCTTGTTTCAGGAATGCAAATACGACACCCCTATATTTTCCCAATCTAGAAATATACAGAAATATACCATTTTTGAAAAGTAGGTCAACCTTCAAGGTCTAGGTCACAGGGTCAGAAAACGTAGTTTTAGAAAGGATTATACATATATAAAATGATAGCCATATCTCTTTCTTTTTTAAAAATCATACTATATTTGGTAAGAACTTGTAGCAGGTAATATACATGTGAAATACGAAAGCCCTATCTCATTCAAAGGTTACGACAAAGGTTAAATTTTTTGTGACAAATTTAAACAGACAGACTTGCAGACGAATGAGATTAAATGTCCCCTTGTCCCATTGAGGACACCAATGCCAGGCTCTTTCATGGGATAGATTGGGGGGGGGGGGGGGGGGGGTTATCAGGGGAAAATGACAGCTAAAAAAATTATTAGCTCGCACCTCCTCCTTCCCAACCCCGTACACATTGAAAGTCATGTGCAGATAAATATAGAAGTAACATTTTTCTACATTGGTGAATCTCAGCCAATCACAAAGAAATAGGAATTATTAAATCATATTTTATGGGGCCCATATAAGAAGTGGTGTTGAATTTGCTTCCACGACATTTAAGGATATTAAAAAAAAAAACCAAAAAAAAGCAAAAAAAAAAAAAACAGGAGACACAGTTATACAGTTATCTTCACCGACGCTATCCAACCCTGGGATGAACGAATATTGAGTATTACATCTCATTTCATAAGATATTATTGTATAATATAGTGAAAAAGTAGGGGGTCATATTTCTATGGGGGTCATTTTTCAACGTGTGTGGTGTCGTAGAATAAACGGTCTGGAAGGGTTTTCTACAGTCGAAAAATGACCCTACTTGCCGTAGAAGAAATTTGAGCCCCGGTCATTATTCTACGGGGGTCACTTTTCGTCGTTACACCGGAAAGGAGAGAGCAATCGTTACATCGGTCGGTCTTTTTCGTTAATACGGAATAGGCCGAGCGATATTCCGATTGAGGCTGCCGATTGCAAATACAAAAGCGGCAAAAATAGATTATCAATGGGCATTGCATAGTTCGTCGCGTTGTAGACTAAAGTCAAACACAAAAGCAAAGTGAGACCGTGGAGTAGAGACAGCATTCACATGGGCAGGAAAGGTATGTATTGGGATAGAAAACGGTGTTACTAAACGCACAATTTTAAGAAAATTTAATATAAAAAATACTGTAGAATTTTATCTAGATATGGCAACTTTCATTTTCCCGGCCCGAATAGACCTAGATTCTAGACATCTCTACATCAAACTTTTTACAGTTCCAACTTCTTCCATAATATAAAGAAGGAATATTTTATTCTTTCAAATTCGATACTTTTAAAAGTATACTTTAGATAGGGTAAGCCTACTAAATTGTCATTATATCAAAGTCCTAAAGGTATATCGTTGGAGATCGTCAGTCTGTGGCGAAGAATAAAGACTGGCGATTAACCGGTTTTAACCCGTTTTCGATAGGCCGAGGTGCACCATACTGGCATAGGATACTATACAAAAATATTACCTTATTGAATTTGTATGAATGTAATGAATTCTAAAATTAAGAAATCTTGAGAAATGTATCTTTGCAAAGTGGTAGGTTTGCCTTTAAAAATATGTTTTGGTGCCAAGTGTTTGTTAACATGAACAATGCAATATTATTGGCAGCTGTCAAATTTTCACAGTCCCCTCTGGTCCACTGCCATCTAATGGTGACTGTTGCTAAATAAAATTGTTTTTTAAAAAGTGGAAGGCAACCTTATAAATAATGGCTTTTTTACCTTGGGGCAGATTTTAAGGGTGTATGATAAACATGATCTTGTATAAATTATCACATTTCCATTTTATCAAATTTGAGATGGACTGCACATTTCAGAACTGCTGGTTAATATATATATATGGTCTATATATATATATATATATATATATATATATATATATATATATATCCAAACGAAGACGTAATTTTCCCAAATGAAATAAACTTTTACTTTCACCAAATTGCTTTATGACACTAAGCTTGATGTTCATGTATAGAAATTAGATTGAACTCATTTTGATAAAACTTCTTAGGCCAAAATAAAATATATGTGTGTCTCCTATTTCATTCCACAAAAAAATCAGGTAGGGTATGTAGGTAAATCATTTTATTTTATTAAAACATTTTATTTGAAATCTTCATTTTTGATATGCTTTGAACACAGGTCTTTATAACTTTACAAATACTTTTGAAGATCTGCAGTAGTCAAAATGTAAATCAGTGAAACTCCAATGCAGAAAGGACAAAATTTTGATTTGAAAATTCTGGAATTTAATTTATTTATAATTATTGTCAATAAAATATTTAGGGTCAGCAGCAAAAACTTAGGTAACGTATCTTACATACTGTCATTGTTTTGTCAAGGAAACCATCATTGGACAATAATCAAAATACAACTGCTCTTTTGATTTTGGCACTTTTGATTTTGACACTGTGTTGTTTTAACAGAATTCTAATAATGATTTGTCATAAAAACCAGACCTGAACTGAAATCTGGAAAAATGGAATGGAACCCAACCTGAACAACATGAATCACGGTTTTCAGTTATTTGAGGCTCACATTCCACCAATGCAGTTTTAAATGCAAATATCAGACACTTGACAGGTCTGTGTATGGACTATGGTACTCAGGTGATCATTAAAGCCTTTGGAGCTCTTATTCAATGTAGAACTCTTCCATGTTTGAAACATTACATAAATTTATATTAAAAATTGATTTTTGTAGTTATAGTTTTGTTTTGCAACTTTTTTTTACATGTTTCAAATATATTATGCAACATGGCATGCACATTTTAAAATCAACATTTTATAAAGTTCTAAAAAGGCTTGATTAAATGATGAAAACATCCCGTTCTGTCAAACATTTTCCTTATCAAGATGCTATTTCATAAAGCTACCGTTAATCATTTGATCTCCTTGGAGAAATTTTAGCACCATTTTGGGATTTTTTGCAATTTTTATGAGGGGAAACTGCCTGAGTAAGATAGTTATTTCTTGTGTATGATAAACACTGTAAATAGAAGCTCTTCCAGACAACTAATTTTTTGGAACAATCAATACATTTTGTAAAAAATCATTCATTTGCTGTTAGTAGGGGCTGCAACGGGTACCCGAAATGACTATGAACCATGGTTCATGTTGTTCCTGTTGAGGTCAGTTCAATTATTCTGGATTTTGGTTTCAAGTCCAGTATTTTATGATAGAATTGTTACATAGTGTAAAAATGTAAAGTGTGGCCTGATTTACTATTAAGCAATAACCATCTCGAACAAAACATTGACAAAACGTAACATATGTCAGAAACATGTAGTACAGTTCCACATAAAAATCAGGCAGAGGGTGATAAGTCGACCGTCAGCGATTGGGCTAATACTTATATATATATTAACATTGTTTATAAGAACTCATTCTATGAAATTATTTTTTTCATATGACACACCTTCACAGAGCTGTGTTAATAAAAATAGAACACCCATGTTTTGACCAAAAATGACTCATAAAAATGCTATATATTCTTAAAGATTTTTTCAAATGACAAGATCACACATTTCAAAATGCCTATATAAAATGAAGAAGAAAGTTACTATCTACCCATTTTTGTCGTCATAATGAGTATTTATGATATGTTACCATGGTAACCGATGCTGTAGTTTTTCAACATATTTTTTAATAGAAAAACATGCCATAGGATCAATATCATCAATGATGAAACATGTATATCGAAAGCATGGAATGGATACAATTATACAGCGCTGTTTCTAACATGAACGTCAAATTGAAAGAAGTCCATATCCACATGTAACCACTGTGACAAAATACAAAGGTTTTTAATTTTAATATAGCCATACGGACCTGAACCGAAATACCCGAACCTGAATCAGAAATCCTCAACTGACCCAACCCCAAAAGATTTTGGAACATTGACAGCCCTATTGTTGATTGATATCAAAAGTAAACACATGATTAATGAATACACATAAAATATAGTGAGGTTGCTCATTCTTATCAATATTAGTGTAATCATTCCAAGGCTTGACTTAAAAAATTTACTTAACACGGACAAAGTTTTAAAGTATGGAGACATTCGTCTCGGTTAATGCAGGCCTTTTCTGTTAGAAAAAAAAAGGAAAACTGACAGTGACAATGAGCACCAGCATTTCTATGACAAGTACACCAAGTATGATAAACCGTTTTAGGGTTGTATTAGAATTTTGGATTGATTGATTGATTATTTATTGCTTTCCGCCACACTCAACAATTTTTCAGTTATCTGGTGGCGTCCAGTTTTTGTTGGTGGAGGAGAGAACCCAGATACAATGTACCTGGGAAGAGACCACCGACCTTCCGCAAGTAAACTGGCAAACTTGCTCACATAACGCCGCGGCCGAGATTTTAACACGCGCCGACAGAGGTGAGAGGCTTTGTGATTTTGAGCCCGATGCTCTAACCACTCGGCCACGGAGGCCCCTCTAGAATTTTGGAAGACAGATGGCTGCAGCTGATATTTGATGAATGTATTAATGTCAAGCTCTGTTAGTTATTTTATAAATAAACGAATGATATTGATTTTTTTGTATTTGTATGACATTGACTGATTGATTATATATTGTTTAACATCCCGCTCGAGAATTTTCATTCATTTGGAGACGTCACCATTGCCGGTGAGGCTCCAAAGGCAAAGATGCAGGGTAGCACCTAACAATACTTTGATAGTTTCTGGTTGTTGCCAGTAGAAATGTAAATTCAGCTTTACTGTATCAATGGGCTTTATGGTATTAGAGAAGGAAAGAAAAATCCTTAGAGCAATGGGGGATGGAACCATGGACCCTTACATTACAAGTCAAGACATCTAACCCCTGAGCTACCCAGGTCCATTTGAATTTTTCTTAATATTACTACATTACAAAATCTAAACCTATTATACAAGAACTCTTCATATGGAGGAGATGAAAAAACAAATTTTAGAGAAAATATCAGAAATGTCGCTTGTGTCCTCAAATGACAAAATTCTGATATTTGGTTAGTTCTATTGTACATTAATGTACAAATTTTAGAGAAAATATCAGAAATGTCGCTTGTGTCCTCAAATGACAAAATTCTGATATTTGGTTAGTTCTATTGTACATTAATGTACATGTATGTACATATTTTATGCCCAAGCAATTTGCTTATAAACAATACTTGTTATATAGGTAGGAAAACAGCAGATGCTGGAGGGGATGGTCCCCTCACAAAACGGGCTCGTTTGGAGGAACCAGAAATTTCTGGATATGCAGTTCAGTGGGAATGGGAGGGAGATAAAGGAGTATGGACGAGGTACTCTGAGAGCATGAATGGAGACATAACTGATGCATTCAACAGCAAGAAGAAAATGGTAAATCACGACAGACTATTCAAACAGTTCGCATTGATATGCATAATCATCCCGCCAAAGTATAGAGCTAAAACATAGAGCTCTGAGTCAATGTAAAAGAACTTACCTTTGACATGTTTTTTTTTATTAAAAGAAACTAGAAACTAAAATAATGTAATTAAAAATTTATATTCAAATGATCTAACATCAGACTGCTTGTTGATATGTATTTTTACAATGACTATTATTTAATATCAGAGATGATATGGAGTGTGATATGCATATATGTAAAATTTGATATAGGTGTATGTAACAATCTCAAGATTTTTTGTTCAGGTGGAGTTTGATGTTGGAAAAAATGTGACGATTCAAGTAAAAATGGATGCTATGGTCCAAAAAAATAAGAAGAGCGGCTGGGAGCGAAGAATTAGGTGTTGTCTGAAAGAGGACAAAGGTCAGTATAGACTATCCTTTAATTTCCAGTCATTATTATAGGAAATCAACAGTTCAACATCACCCATTTGTTATAATGTTTGACGTTTAAACACCCTGATTTTTTTTTTTTTTTTTTTGAATTTCAGATTACCTGATTTATAATATGTGCTCATCTTTTGATGGGATGCATTATGATTCAGGCTTGTCCATCAGTTAGCTTTATCATGTCTGGATCAAATCTTTCACACTGTGAAGTCTAAGACTAGGGAACTTATTTAGTTGATGCATCTGGGAGGGGTTTTGGTGGGGGGGGGGGGGGGGGAGGGAGGGTTGTGAACCAAAGATAAGTCACTGTAAACCTCCTGGAATTTTATGGCTATACATACACAATGTGTCTGGATCTCTTATCTTGCACACTGTTAGATCTAAGACTGTTAAAACTCAGTCAGATATAGGTGCATCTTGGGGGGGGGGGGGGGGTGAACAAAAAATAAGCTGTTGTATTCTCATTTTGATATTGCAATTGACAGTGTCACAGCTTGTGACTGCAAACATTTAAGCATAGTATGCATCATGTATATGTATTTGCTGACAACTTCAGAGTACCAGGGTTGAAAACTTGCTGAAAAAGCATCCAGGCACAGGGCTAGCTACTCTCAATATTAAACAGCAATGTCTGAAAATGACCAGTCTTGAGTTTTTATCACAGTTGAAAGTGTTTTTTTTTTTTTTTTAATGACTGAATTGGTTGTAAAAGCAAACAAAACAAAAAATTTTAGAAACTGGGAAATTTGGAAACCTCGATTTTGATGTTTTTGACTATGCAAATTTGTTTTCTTCAGAGATTTGATTATGATGGGGAAGTTGTAAACACCCCAACTCCCTCCCCCCAAAACTACTTTTTTGTATTTGAGAATGTGTGTTTATATACAATATTGGACAGGCTTTCATTCAACTTAAGTAGATTAATTAAGACACAGATGAAACAGTGTTGTCAGAATGCAAGAGCTCCTCACAAGGTATTAGAAAATTAGTTTAGGGGTGATCAGATTAACATTGTTTAAATTAGAGAGGCAGCTCCTGAATATTTTCAAATGGGTGTTGATACCTAAAATAGCTCTGACCCAGTTTTGATTTGATGTAGTCATTGGTTAGATTTGTAATGCTATTTACAAGGTTAGTCTTTAGAATATTCTTCAAAAGATCTAAGTAAACAGTTATAGATTTAGTAAGGAATTACATGTAATACCATTGACTTTGATATTTTAATCATTTCAAAACCCAATCAATCTTTTTCATCTTCATTTAATTGTTAAAATTGTTAGATTTTTAATATAATTGCAGTGGTGGATCAAGAAGGGTGTTATTGGTATTACACACACACCCCTCCACCCACCCACCCCCTTTGGTTGAAATTTTACTATGAAAGGTAATTTTTGTCATTGAGGTGGGGGTTCAAGTTCACCTGCCCCCTTTTTTGCTTGAAAAATATTGTTTGGCTGTCTCTAAACCATTCCCATCTGTCCTGATTAAAAATTGTCCGGTGAACTTCTTTCCAACATTACTTGTGTATTTGAGTTATTATTAATCAGTAAATACTACATTATGTGCATGAATGGCTATCTAGATATAAAAATTTGCATGTGTACAAACACTGATTTTCACAAACATTTTTTGATTGAGACTATACACTGTATTAAACTTTCCTCTTGTATCAGGTCTTTGAGCATTCAGAAAACTTAAACAGAAATTATAAGCAGAAATTAGATTAACTGTACATGTAATGAAATATGTACATGTATTCCCAGAATTCTACATCTGGCAGTGGAAAGATGAGAAAGGTGGATGGAATCCATACAGTGTGGTGACCTGTGTAGATCTAGAGAGGGCTGATGGGAAGGGTCATGTGGATTTTGAGGCATTTCACAGATCCTATTCAATAGATGTGGCCAAACTGGAACAAATCAACTGTACAACTGATGTTAAACGGAAAGTGGAGAGAGTCAAATCAAGTGAGTTACAGTATGTGGAACAAATAACCAAGAATGTGTGAAATCAGTAAATTACGGAGTGTGTAACCAGTAAGTTACAGTTGTGTGGAACCAGTAAGTTACAGTGATTGTGTGTAACAAATCAGCAAAGCTATGTAGAAAAGGTAAGTTACAATGTGTGGAATAAGTCATTTACAGTATGTGGAATATGTGAGTAACAGTGATTGGAATAAGTAAGTCACAATTTGGAAAAACTGAGTTACAATGTGGAATAAGTAAGTTACAATGTGTGGAATAAGTAAGTTACAATGTGGAATAAGTGAGTTACAATGTGTGGAATAAGCATGTTACAATGTGGAACAACAGAGTTTCAATATGTGGAAAAAGAAAGTTACAATGTGGAAGAAGTAAGTTACAATGTGGAAGAAGTAAGTTACAATGTGTGGAATAAGTAAGTTACAATGTGTGGAATAAGTAAGTTACAATATGTGGAATAAGTAAATTACAATGTGTGAACCAGTGACTTACAGTGTGTGGAACAAGTAAGTTTAGTACATGGACATTTTGTGCTACAGTGCAAGGAACGAGAAGGATGTATTATCTTACTGCTACACACGTGTCTATATACATTCATCTGGAATATTCAATAAAAGCTTGTTTTTTACATTTTATTCAGACTACTCACAATGATACTACTCACTCAGAGTGTAAATATGGATTCCTTGACTACTGTGAGGTGTTTTCTCATTAATTATTTTTTAAAGATGCTGTTGCCCCAGATCCATCATCATCAGGAACAGTAAAATCAGAGATACCGGAAACTGCAAAGAATTCTGGGAGGAAAACTGCAACCAAAGTTAAAGAGGAACTAGCTGAGGAAGATGCTGGGCCATCAAAAGGAAAAAAGGCTGCAGCAAAAAGTGGAGGAAGGAAAGGAAAATCTGGGCGAGGGGATGATGCAGAAGAAGAAAAAAGTAAGATTGACCTATATATCACTAACTGAAACTTACTTATTGTCAGTAAATTTGATCAATATAAATTTACATATTGCTAAGTAAGATTGACCAATACTGTATATTTACGTAATAATCTACCAACTTACTCTCTGGACATTTACTTTCTGTCTTTAAGATTTATCTGAGACTATGTCTTAGAGAGCAATTAAAATACACTAAAGGAAGCCATTTAGATATGTTAGAACAGACCTTGAAACATACTACTACACCTCTCATACCGTTCAACATACCATACAAATCATCCAGTGTTCTATGCTAGAAATGAAATGAATTCTACTATGACAAGCAAACCACACAGGCCATGCCTTTCAAACTGAACCATACTGAGCAGTTGTGTTTACCAACAATGAACTATGCAAAGCATCTGATCACTTGACTTTTTTTTTTTTACTGCTCTGGTGCCTGAAGATAGTTGTAAGTTATCACCAGGGCAGTGAGGAACATTGTAATCGGAAACCACTAAGTAGGATGAAAATTTGCTATCTTAAAAGTAGTCACAATATTTAACTATCTCAGTGTGGGTGATTGCTGGTTGCTTAATTTTTTTAGTTCACCTGAGTTGTAAGCTCAAATGAGCTTTTCTGATTGCCTGTCACCCATAGTGCATCCATCTGTTAAATTTACACATTTTTGACTTTTCTAGAACCACTTTGCCAATTTCAACCAAACTTGGTACAGAGCATTTGTAGGAAACAGGGATTCAAACATAGGGTCATGCCCCCTTCTAAGGGGAGATAATAAAAATAGGTAGAATTAGGGTGAGGTCATTTAAAATATCTTCTCATGAACCATGTGCTAGAAACTATATGATATGTTGTGAAAAAAGGCCATTGAAATTACTTTGAAGGCTATGAATATATCTGGCTTGGGTTTCTCAAAAAAAAAAATCAAACTTTAGTTTCAGTTTTCTTTTATTTGAGCAGTCAAAGTTGGATTAAGATCTCTGACTAAGTCCAAGTTTTGACTTAAAATTTTTTTTCCAAGAAGTTTTTCTTCTTTAATTTGTTTCAAGAATTGTTTGGTTTTTTAGTCTTGAAAGTCTACCTATTGAGTAATTGTTTATATTCTGATCAATTTCCACCATTTGCAGATCCCATAGCAGGATGCACATTATGTGCAGTCTGTAAGTTTCTAGGGACATACTTTGAACCATTTGCACATTTTTTAGGACTTAGATTGATTTTGCAGGAATCACTCTTGTATGAAAAAGTTTGCACAGAAAGCTGAATGGTTTGCATTGAAATAATTTGCATGAAACACTAAATGGTTTACATGGAACAATGAACTGTTTGAACAGAACGAAATAAAACACCATGGACATTTACATGTAGTGGCACACTTCAGAGTCTGTTGACAATCATTATATATTTTTGATAAAAATCTTTTCAATCTATACATTATGCAAGTTTACATATTTATTAAACTCATTTGCAAACAACATCATGAAGCATTGACTGACATTTGTTTGCACGAGACATATTAATGCTCAGGTGACTGATGTGGCACAGAGGCCTCTTGTTTATCATTTATTTACCTTTTGATTTTTGAAACCATGCATGTGGATGAAAATGTTACAATGATATCTGGAGATGTGGTGGTGTAAATTTCAAAATGACATTACAAACAATACTAGCTAGACAACGCAATAGTATATGTACATGTTAATTCTTCAGCTGATGTATATATACATCCATGGATACATGTATGCATCAACCTTATATTCAACCAATCATATTCATTGTATCATCATTAAAATGTCTGCTTCATTCCACTGAAGTCCGCACAGTGGTGATATCTGGAGTGGCCCCTGTCGATGATGAGTGTACATCATTAGTTGGAAAGGCTCAGGTTTACAGTGAGGGGAGTGATATTTGGGATTGCATGTTGAATCAGGTCAGCTTTCATCAACACATTCTCTTACAAATAGAAATTTTATTGATAGTCAGGCAGTTATAACAAGTATTTTGAAATCTGAGCTGGAAAGTTTTCCTATTTTATGTGTATTTCACAGTGATAAAAAAAAATGTTGTAAAATTAAACTTTGTCAGATATGTCAGAGATCCTGTGTTAAAAATCTCTTATTCTGAAATGAAATGCAGGTGCTTTGTAGGCAAATGTTGGCATTCATGCATTCACTGATATTACTTGATATAAATGTAGCAGCTAACACACTGTACATGTTTTACATTGCAGACAAATGTTGGCAATAACAACAACAAGTTTTACCTGATACAGCTGCTGAAAGAAAACTCTAAGAATGCCTTCCATGTATGGCAGAGATGGGGACGTGTTGGCTATCGTGGACAGGACAATTTGGTTCCTTGTGGAGGAAATGTGGAGAAAGCTAAGGATATATTCACAAAAAAGTGGGTCAAGAATCATTCTTTTAAAAAAAGGAGATATATATATATATATAATGTGTGTGTGTGTGTGTGTGTGTGTAGTAGAGGTTCCTGTTTTGCAAAATATCTTTTGACCAAATTTAAACACTAAGACATTTCTTTATATTTTGTTCTTAACCAACTTTGCCAGTTCTGTATGAATTAAAAGATTATTTAAAATTTGTAAATAAGCATTTTAATGCCCCCAATATGAAAAATTGGGGAACATATTGTTTTGGCCTTTATCTCTTTATGTGCCTACATATTTAACCTTGCTAATAAATTATGTATAGAAACTATATTTATGGGTGGTTTTTTTAAATATCTTACACAACAAAATCTTTAAAACTAAATCACTATAGTAAAATGGATTCCTGAAAATACAAAATAAAATTAAGTATTTATTATGACAACCACGCAGATATATATAACAAGTACAGTGGCTCAAATATAAGGGCTAACATTTTGAATGAAAATTATGTGAACAACTTTATCATTGCAGAAATCAAATTAGAAATATTTCAAAATAGTGCTGTAAATTTGTTTTCCCATAGATTTAAAGACAAAACCAAAAATGACTGGTATCAAAGAAAGAATTTTGAGAAAGTTCCTGGGAAATATGATCTGCTGGACATTGATTATGGAGCAAAGGTATGGTACACATCAGGTAGCTTAAACAGTGACAGTAGCTTAAATCAATCACAGAGTGAAAGTAGGATCTATAGAGGATAGTTAAACTGTGATCACAGAGTCAAGGTAGGATCTATAGAGGATAGTTAAACTGTGATCACAGAGTGAAAGTAGGATCTATAGAGGATAGTTAAACTGTGATCACAGAGTCAAGGTATGATCTACAGAGGATAGTTAAACATCAGTTATCTATTCTTAGAAAATAATTTTTAGAATTGTTGAGCATTTGATATATGCACCAATATTACTTTGAATATGAACAATGATTTACAGGGCTTTTGTTAAGGTCTGTATGGGGCTGAAATAAGACCCTTTTACTGTTATTGCTAAAAAAAAAGACTTTCCCAGCTTTTGTTTTAAAATTCCCAATTAATCAAAGCATGCTTGCCTTGTTGTTCATAAAACTCATCTCGGGCCCACAG
The DNA here is from genome assembly GCA_024699665.1 of Ostrea denselamellosa. NCBI lineage: Eukaryota > Metazoa > Mollusca > Bivalvia > Ostreida > Ostreidae > Ostrea > Ostrea denselamellosa. Next base: position 19,942,106 of record JAMZEH010000055.1, read on the forward strand.
ATTACAATTTTTACTTCAAAATTGTTAAGTAATTAGCCTCTGCATATTAGTCCCCTACTGGCTTTGTCGAAGAGGACTATTTAACCTTGGTCTGTCTGTCCATCCTGTCTGTCATTCCACTTTAGATTTTCCAGACTTTTCTCTGCATAGGGTTAAGATATTCAACTGAAATTTATACTGTCTTTGTCATCATCAGGAACCCCATGGGAATCCAGGTTGTTAGAATAGATCCTCAGCACCCCTAGCTTGTCGTAAGAGGTGACTAAATGGGGCGGTCCTTCGGATGAGACCGCAAAAACCGAGGTCCCATGTCACAGCAGGTGTGGCATGTAAAAAATTCCTCCCTGCTGAAAGGCCATAAGCGCCGAGCATAGGCCTAAATTGGCAGCCCTTCATCGGCAATGGTGACATCTCCATATGAGTGAAAGATTCTTGAGCAGGACGTTAGACAATATTTAATCAATCAATCAATCATCATTAGGGTGTATCACAGAATCAGTAATTCATAATCAATGTATCACGAATCAATAATTCGTCATCAGTGTGTCATAGAATCAGTAATTCATCATCAGTGTATCACAGAATCAGTAATTCATCATCATTATATCACAGAATCAGTAATTCATCATCAGTGTATCACAGAATCAGTAATTCATCATCAGTGTATCACAGAATCAGTAATTCATCATCAGTGTATCACAGAATCAGTAATTCATCATCAGTATATCACAGAATCAGTAATTCATCATCAATGTATCACAGAATCAGTAATTCATCATCAGTATATCACAGAATCAGTAATTCATCATCAGTGTATCACAGAATCAGTAATTCATCATCATGGTGTATCACAGAATCTGTAATTCATCATCAGTGTATCACAGAATCAGTAATTCATCATCATGGTGTATCACAGAATCAATAATTCATCATCATTATATCACAGAATCAGTAATTCATCATCAGTGTATCACAGAATCAGTAATTCATCATCAGTGTATCACAGAATCAGTAATTAATCATCAGTGTATCACAGAATCAGTAATTCATCATCAGTGTATCACAGAATCAGTAATTCATCATCAGTGTATCACAGAATCAGTAATTCATCATCAGTATATCACAGAATCTGTAATTCATCATCAGTGTATCACAGAATCAGTAATTCATCATCATGGTGTATCACAGAATCTGTAATTCATCATCAGTGTATCACAGAATCAGTAATTCATCATCAGTGTATCACAGAATCTGTAATTCATCATCATGGTGTATCAGCAATATATTGTAGCACTTAGAAAATAATTCTTCATTGCATTATAACACTGAATCATCAATTTATCGCCAGGGCGAGGATGAGACAGATGCTGTGAAAATAAAAAAAGAGGATTCAGATGTCAAAGTCCCAGACTCCAAGATAGACCAAAAAGTTCAGGTTAGGGAAGACATTAACAGGATTAAAGCATTGATTGAAGTCAGATGGACTGTTTTCATGTTATCTAATGATTAATTTTGTTATCTTTTGTCCAAGGAAAGAAGTATATTAAAGTTTAATTGTGAGATATTTTGTTTTGATTTGAAAGAAATGAATGGATGTTGATGTCTATAATCCTTTAATTTCAGAATCTGATGAAGATGATCTGTGACATTAAAACTATGGAGGATGCAGTGAGAGAAATGAAATATGATTGTAATAAAGCACCTTTAGGTAGGTGTCATAGTGTATGGAGAACAGAGGCAGTGTAAGTCATATTGTATAAAGGTCAAAGTCAGGGTATGTCATATTGTATAGAGATCAGAGGTGGAATATTCAAGTTATATTGCATAGAGATCAGAGGTGGTGTTAGTCATAATGTATAGAGATCAGAGGTGTATCAATTATATTGTGTAGAGATCAGATGTGGTGTTAATCATATTGTATAGAGATCAGAGGTGGTGTTAGTCATATTGTATAGAGATAAGCGATATAACTGGGTGATTACAGTATTATGAAGAGGTTAGAGCAAGGTGAATATGATATTGTAGAGAAGTTAGAGCTAAGTGAGCGTAGTATTGTAAAGAGTTAAGAACCTGTCCGGTGTGATATTACACAGAGAATACAGCCATGTTATTGCTTAACTTCAGCAATATGAAAGTCCTTTCGCATCACGGTGTCATTATTTTGAATTTCTGAAATCAAAACCTTGTGAATAGTTGATACTGCTTTGATTTTTATTTTTTTCTGAATCTTCCAAGGTAAACTAACAAGTGACCAGATAAAGGCCGGATATTCTGCTCTGAAAATTATTGACACGTGTATAGAGAAGGGAGACTTCGGGAGAAAACTTACCGATGCCTGTAATGACTTCTACACAAGAATACCCCACGACTTTGGGTGAGAGTTAAAATTTGGATTCACAATATCTGAATGTAGTTGTCTAAAACTTGGGAAGTATGTATTTCAGAATGAAATTGATACTGTAAATGAATATTTGTTCTTGCAAATTTTGTTTTGTGTAAATTTAAGGTTATCCTGTCTCAAAAATAAGGTTTTTATGAAATAATTGGTACATTCATGTAAAAGTAATGTTTTCTGTAAAGATATAATAGAAAATGGCGTACATGGAATGAAATCAAATTGCCATTTCAGCTGATCTGTTAAGTACCATACATGCGTAAGTGGGAGTGTAAAAAAAAAAGTAGCATTGTTGAGGACAAAATTGGAATGAATCCTGATAATATTTCAGGGTTATTTTGTTAATTGTACAGGCATTTGCTATTAAGCATTAAGACTTCACTAAATTTGAAACTTGAATTCTGAGGAACATCACCAATAGTATTACTGTCTCTATCTACACTTATCACAAGTACTTGTACTGTAAAATGAGAAAATTTAGTGCAGGTACAATGCATTCATTTTAGTGTAAGCCTTCTTGCTGAGCATCTGACACAAATGGATTTTTTGAAATATAAATTGTTTTAGCACAAATTCCAGTAATACATTGTCAGGGGAAAACTGTGTATTTGAAAAATATTAGAATTGCTCAATGATTTGTTTGCCAAGAATGAGAAGCCGTTTGATGATAATGGTACACATGGTAAAAAAAATCAGAATTACTCCAGCTTCTGGAAGAATGCAAAACATTGCAATTTGAATTAAATAGAAACTAATGCAGGTGCGTTTACACAGTCTGTGCCCTCAGAAACTTGTCAAAACCTGTAGTAAAAGACAGCACACAACTAAATTCAGAACATGAATCCTTGTATGTTATCAGCACTAGAATTAATAGTGAGCCAGATTTTATTGTTTTACAGTTCCTACTCTCATTTTACAGTATAATGGTGATCCTCGTCTTGTTTTGCAGTATCTAAGCAACCTATTCTTATTTTACAGTATTTACATATAGGTGACACCATTCTTGTTTTACAGTATTTACATATAGGTGACACCATTATTGTTTTACAGTATTTACATGTAGGTGACACTATTCTTGTTTTACAGTATTTACATATAGGTGACACCATTCTTGTTTTACAGTATTTACATATAGGTGACACCATTCTTGTTTTACAGTATTTACATATAGGTGACACCATTCTTGTTTTACAGTATTTACATATAGGTGACACCATTCTTGTTTTACAGTATTTACATGTAGGTGACACTATTCTTGTTTTACAGTATTGACATGTAGGTGACACCATTCTTGTTTTACAGTATTCATATATAGATGACTCATATTCTTGCTTAGGTAACTGGAGGTATATATGTAGACTGTATGTAAATTCCTCATGTGATGAAATTTGTAGATTTAAAACTCCACCAATGATTCGAGACAAGGAAACTGTCAAGTTAAAGATACAACTCTTGGAGGTAAGGAGGAAAATATTGAGTGGATGGAGTTTAATATTCATTGAAATATTCTATACGTTGTAAATGTAGTACAATAAAACTGTCTAATCTGACACCTGTGTAATCTGTTTCACTGGGCATTCCGACCCTTTTCATTCTCAATTTCATATTTTTATTGGGTTTAAAACTGTTTATTTTGACATCCTGTGTATTCCGACAAAAATTTGTCTCCCAGTGCATGTGGGATTACACAGGATTTGCTGTATTTGTTCCAGGATTTTCAGAATTTAGAGTAATTTTTTATTGTGAATTAAAATACTGACCATAGTGGAAAAAGACTTCCAGTGTAAATGTACATACATGTATTAGAAATGTTGAATGAGCAAGTGAAAGTACATGTAGCAATCATGTAATATGAGTATTTTTACTTGTACATGGTATGGTCAGTAGGAGCACACATACTCTATGTCCTGAAGCTACTGTTTTAAGGGGAAGCTGGGATTCTAAGGTTTATTTCATCACTGTATATACATGCAAATACAGGCTTCCAAAGTTATCCAGAATTCTACTGATATGGTTTTAGTCTATGATTATGAATGTCGCATATGGGACACCTGTTATCTTATGTACAGTAATATATGTATTTATAAGACACTGTCTTTTCTTTCAAAAGTCCTTAGAAGATATTGAGATTGCTATTAGGACCCTGAAGAGTGGGGATTATTCCGAAAATCCTGTAGACAGACACTACCATGCACTGAAGTGTGAGCTGAATCCGATAGACAAATCCTCAGTGGAATTTTTGGTATGAAAAACATGGTTGTATGTATAGATAGCTTTTCATAATTCAATGTTAATATTTATTCCTTCACAACAAGGCTGAACATGGATAACATATACATGTGATGCTTTATGGAGATCCATGCTGCCATCTATAGGATCACATGAGAATTTAATTGAAGATTGTTTTTCTCATTAATTTTTTATGTTTTAATTTTTTAGATTGGATGTTCTGTTTCATCAACTATTTAAGTTTATTTGAGTTGGATGCCATATCTCATCATATAGTTACACATGTAGTTATTAGTCCCCTACTGGCTCTGCCAAAGGAGACTATTAGTTTCCCTCGATCTGTCTGTTTGTCTGTCTGTCATTCCGATTGAGGTTTTCCGGACTTTTCTCCACACTGGATTAATATATTCAAATGAACTTTTATACATGGCTTTATCTTGGACAGTTACAGATCAGATTTGAGTTTCGTTTTACCTGACCTACTATTGACTGAATTATTCTACCAGTACGGGACTTTGTATTACCTGCAATACACTCGGAATGCTAGTTCGATGTGAATGTTCTATCCCATCACATGTTGATGGTCTTTTGATTTAGATAGCACTGAACTCATCAGACAGATCAGTTGATACTGGGGTTTGTTCTGTTTTGGTAAGGTTTACATTAAATACAGCGACATTGAATACATTAAGACACTTACAGAGGTTTGTCTTGTATTGCAGTTGATAAATGAATACCTTCAAAATACTCATGCAACTACACACAACCAATACAAAATGGTAATTGAAGATGTATTCGAAGTTGAAAAAGAGAATGAAGCTGAACAGTTTGTAGATCACAGCAACATGTAAGTATTATCATAGATACAGACAGATACACCATAGTTACTGAGAACAGATACAGACATAACAGTTACTAAAATAACAGACACAGCAGTTACTGAAATAACAGATACAGACATCACTTACTGAAATAACAGATATAGATACAACAGTTACTAAAATAACAGATACAGACACAACAGTTACTGAAATAACAGACACAACAGTTACTGAGATAACAGATACAGACATAGCAGTTACTGAAATAACAGATACAGACACAACAGTTACTGAAATAACAGATACAGACACAACAGTTACTGAAATAACAGACACAGCAGTTACTAAAATAACAGATACAGACATAGCAGTTACTGAGATAACAGATACAGACATAGCAGTTACTGAAATAACAGATACAGACACAACAGTTACTAAAATAACAGATACAGACACAACAGTTACTAAAATAACAGACACAGCAGTTACTGAAATAACAGATGCAGACACAGCAGTTACTAAAATAACAGATACAGACACAACAGTTACTGAAATAACAGATATAGATACAACAGTTACTGAAATAACAGACACAACAGTTACTAAAATAACAGACACAGCAGTTACTGAAATAACAGATACAGACATAGCAGTTACTGAAATAACAGATACAGACACAGCAGTTACTGAAATAACAGACACAGCAGTTACTGAAACAACAGATACAGACAACAGTTACTGAAATAACAGATACAGACACAACAGTTACTAAAATAACAGACACAGACACAACAGTTACTGAAATAACAGACACAACAGTTACTGAAATAACAGACACAGACACAACAGTTACTGAAATAACAGACACAGACACAACAGTTACTGAAATAACAGACACAGCAGTTACTGAAACAACAGATACAGACACTACAGTTACTAAAATAACAGACACAGACACAACAGTTACTGAAATAACAGATACAGACACAACAGTTACTGAAATAACAGATGCAGACACAACAGTTACTAAAATAACAGACACAGACACAACAGTTACTGAAATAACAGACACAGACACAACAGTTACTGAAATAACAGACACAGCAGTTACTGAAATAACAGATACAGACACAACAGTTACTGAAATAACATATGCAGACACAACAGTTACTGAAATAACAGATGCAGACACAACAGTTACTGAAATAACAGATGCAGACACAACAGTTACTAAAATAACAGATACAGACACAACAGTTACTGAAATAACAGATACAGACACAACAGTTACTAAAATAACAGACACAGACACAACAGTTACTGAAATAACAGATGCAGACACAACAGTTACTGAAATAACAGATCCAAACACAACAGTTACTGAAACAACAGATACAGACACAACAGTTACTGAAACAACAGATACAAACACAACAGTTACAGGAACAACAGATACAAACACAACAGTTACAGAAACAACATGCAAAACAAACTAAACTAACAAGAAATTCCAACGCATCATTTCCTGAAACAGGTACTTGCATGTATGTGACCTACATTGGCATTAGATTACAAACATGTGGTAATGAATTTTATATTTTCTCTTGATGATTTGTAGAATGCTTTTGTGGCATGGTTCTCGATTGACCAACTATGTGGGTATCCTGTCAAAAGGCCTTCGGATTGCACCGCCTGAGGCCCCTGTTACAGGTTACATGGTAGGTAATTAACTACAAACATATTAATAACATAGCAGTATAAGAAGTAAATAATTCATAGCTCATGAAAGGTGAGCTCCTTTGATGAAAGTCTTGGTAAGCCTGTCATTTATAAACTTCTCACATATTTATATCCACATGGCCAATATTAACCAAAACGCCACAAAGCACCCACTGACAAAGAGAATTAAAGTTTGTTAGTCTCTTACTGGCTTTGCTGAAGGGGACTATTAGTTTACCCTTGGTCAGTCTGTCTGTCTGACATTCCAAATCAGTTCCAGATTTTTCTCTGCTTTAGATGAAGATATTCAACTGATACTTTATATATAACTTTGTCTTCAATAGTTACAGATGAAGTTCAAGTTTTATTGCACTTGACCTACTGCAACTAAATTATGCCCCTTGATGAGTGCTTGAGGTTTTCAGGACTTTTCGCCACATTGAATTAAGATATTCAACTGAAATTTATATATGGCTTTGTCGTGGATAGTTGCAGATCAGTTTTGAGTTTCGTTACACTTGACCTACTTTTGACTGAATTATACCCCTTGATGAATTGCAAGAATCAGTTTTCCGGACTTCTTCGCATTGAATGAAGATATTCAACTGAAGTTTGATATATGGCTTTGTTGTGGATAGTCACAGATCATGTTTTAATTTCGTTATGCTTAACGTACTTTTAACTGAATCATCCTACCAGTAGGGGACTTTTTATTGCCTTCAATATACTCAGAATGCTTGTTCAATGAAGTACATCCCTACCCCATTTTTGAGGAAACAATTAAGAAATAATAGGAAAAGGGTGGACTTATAAAAAAAAAACCACAACATATACCAAGAAAGACAAAACTTGCAAGAAGGATTTCCTTTATGATACAAAAAATCCCAGTTTATTCAAATGTTACTTGCCCCCTCCCCTTCCCAGTACATTCTATTGGGTATCCTTACCATATAGACTCAATGTATTATGGGATATCATATGTAAAGTTAGTAATGGAACTAACCAGTGAAGTTACTGACCGTTAGTGAGCTGGAACACATTTGTTGTAGTTTGGTAAAGGTGTGTATTTTGCTGATATGTCCAGTAAGAGTGCTAACTACTGCTTTGCTACACGATCTAAAAATGTTGGACTGCTACTGCTCTGTGAGGTAAGACAACAAAATTCACTACACATTACAATACTTTAGATTCACTAATTTGTAACACAGACAAGCTATTTGTAATATTAAACAATTGCAGTGTTGAAATTTTGGTCTAAAATATCATGTGTAGGTGTATATATATATATATATATATATATATATATATATATATATATATATATATATATACACAGATTTTCGTATGTCATATTCTACTAGTAGTAGTTCCTCATTGACAAATCTCATTTGTAAATTGACCAGGTATCTCTTGGCACCACAAATGATTTACTGGCAGCAGACTACAAGGCAAACACACTTCCAGCAGGAAAACACAGTGTTAAAGGAATGGGGGCAGTGGCTCCTGACCCAACTCGAAACAAAATGTTGTAAGTATCACTTTGATCAGACAACAAATACAAATAATGACAACAAATGCAGATCATGACAACAAATACAAATAATGACAACAAATACAAATAATGACAACAAATACAAATACTGACAACAAATAAGGTCATGAAAACAAAATATGGATCTTGACAATGAACATAGATCATGACAACAAATACAAATAACCACAAATGCAAATAATGACAGCAAATAATACATTTAAAGCAATACAAGCTGTAACTGATGGTAAATAAATTGAAAACTAAAAGAACAAACATAATTACATGTTTGTAATTGAATATGTATAATTTCATATAATCAGAGTGAATCTGAAGCAATAAACCCATCAAATCAGTAAAAAATGTCAATTCATAAATTGTAATTCCTTAAGTAATTCCTGCTCGTAATGCAAATGTGCATTGACCTCGGAGGTCACCAGTTCGGAAAAATCCAAACGAGAGGCACTGTGCACACATCAGATTTGTAAACAATGTAATGTGACAAGATAGCAAATTCATTGATGAATTTAATTTGAGTGGCACATTTAGATAATTTAATGACTTTCTTACACTTATAATACTTAAAGTCATTCATGACACAATGTAATGTTTTCAAACAAACAAAATATATAGTTACTCACTTCAGTCTTGTATGACCTTGGTATCAGTGCAACTCGAAAATGTTCAGCAATTATCATTCCCGTGTTTGTGTATATGACACAGTGGTGGTTTATACAGAACACTCATTGTAGGTGTGCTTTTGAGCAATTTTCCATTGTTTATTTTGCTGAAGTTTTCTTCCGATCTTGGGGGTATTAGAAGTTATACTGATAGGTATCAATTGGTGCATAATTGTATAGTTGAAAAAATACTGTCAGTTACAGCTTGTATTGCTTTAATCATGAAAATAAGATTACAGTCTGTATGTTTACAATAAGTACAGACAGTGTGTTAAGATTCAATGACTTGTATTATACAATACAATTTAAAATGTGTGTTTACAACAAATACAGATAATGCATTAATTAAAATGAGATTGCACATATACATGTATCAGTATGTACAGCATAGTTTACATTTGCATGTATGCTTGTGTTTACAATGTACTTTGGTGCATTTCCATTTTTCCATGTACACAAACTGCTCAGTGAATTTTGATTATTAGTTGTAAAATTTAACAATATATTTACACAAAAGAAATAGGGGACAGCAAATTTGAACTGATATAACCTAACTTTATCCGGTACACTTGTATTTATAACAATTGTCCCTTTACAGTGCTTTGTTTGTTAAATTTTTATTTATAACAGTCATCTGTTTACAGTACCTGATATTAGAAATGTAACTGTATTTAATTTTTTTTAAACACAGATAGTTAAAAAGAAAACTAATGAAATACAAAAAAAAAAGAACATAGCAGAAGTACTGAAGTGTTATCTTGCTGTAAAACTCGTCAGTGAACACCTATTTTAAAAGATAATGACCCCAATAGCCCTATATTGGGGTCAATACAAGTAATATTTATATTACACAAGTATAAGTAAATCTTATACTTTATGATTTACTCTCAGTTTTATTTTCTGTACAATACAAGGAAGTCAGAATCATGAGAAAAGTCTATCTGTTGGTTTAACTTTCTTATTTTCATTTTCCTTTCAGACCTAATGGTACAATTGTTCCTGTGGGAAAGAGCAAGAACACAAATGTGAAAAATCCTAGTGGATATACGCTAAACTACAACGAATATATTGTGTATGATACAAAGCAGATCAAAATGAAGTATTTAGTGAAGACTAAATTCAACTTTAAGTGACAAACACTGATTTAAGCTTGGCATTATTTTCAACTCGGTACAGATGAGATTTACAATATTACACAACCATCCATTAATTTTTCTTGTTTTACTTCTTTGTTTATTAGATGATCAGGAAAATGTTTGTTAACGTTAGATCGGGGGGGGGGGGGGGGGTTGTGTTATTAGAAAAAAGTTTGATAATTGTTTGTTACTTTACTTTGACTGTTTTGCAGTACAATTGTTTTATTAACTTTTAGATATTAATAAATTAGAAGAAATCTTGATATGTGTACTTTATTTAACCTGATGAGAGATGACATGGATGTAACTAAAGGCTCCTGATATATATGCCTTTATATACAAATCTTACGAACACTTGGACCTTGGTTTTCCAACTTTGCACCCTTCACCATTTAGAAGATGTAGAGAAATTTTAAAAAGTAGTGATTTTCTGGCATTGAAATCCTAGTGAAGACTTCAAAAGTGTCGTGTAAAACCATGTTTATGTTCATGTTAAAAGTAAAAGAAATGCAAAACAAAATATCATTTTCGGCAGCAATGTTAAAGATTTGGATACTGGATGAATCATTTGATCTTGTTGCACAACAATTAGAATAATGTTGTGTAGAAGCTAGCATTCATTTAGTAATCACAGGAAGCAGTCCATGTCAGTGACATTTGTTATATAATAAATCAATTAGACCTCCTCAAAGTTGATGACTTGGCTAATCTACATTCTGAGCATTATAATTGATTACCTGTTGTTATGACATTTTTAGGTCACCCAAGTGACTTGGATGGCCTTTTACCATTGGTCTTCTATGTGAGTCATCCATTAACAATGTTACATTCTTAACTTCTTGAAAACATTACCAAATTTGATCTGAAGTTTCTTTAAGATAAGAGGAATTTTAATTATGAAATTTATGATCTTGGCTCCACAAGGGTCTCATTGGTGGGACCAAAATTGGAAAAAAAGAGAAAAAAAAATGCAAAATTTAAAATCTTTTTTTCTGTTTCCACAGGGAAAAAACCAAATGCATGGTCACGATTTTCATGAAGCCCTCTACCAAAATTATGAAATTCATGGCCCCTTGGTCAAGGGTTAATCTCTAAGGTGGGGCCAACATGGCCATGTATATCTTGGGGAATCATTTCTACTTAAAGACATGTGTAAGAAAAACTAAATGCATGTTTATGATGTCCATTAAGATCTCTACCTAAATTGTGAAAATCATGGTCCCTTGGTTAGGGGATTAGGCCCTAGGGTGGAGTCAGTAGGGCTCTCTAGTGATCTTAAAAGATCTTTACCCTCAGACACATGTGAGGAAAAACTAAATGCATGTTCATGATGTTTATGAAGCTCTGTACCTTAAGTATGGAATCATGACCCCTGGAATAGAGATTTAGACCCTAGGGTGGGGCCAATATAGTGCTTTAGTAAGAATATATTAAATCTTAGAAAAAAATCTTTTTCTATACTTTCATGTGTGAAAAAAATGCATGGTTATAATGTCAATGAAGCTCTCTACCCTAATTGTGAAGTTCATGACCTCTGGGTTAAATGATTAGGCCCCAAGAATGGGGTAAAGATGGCCATATAGTGAGATGTTTTAAATCTTATAAAATCTTCTCTTCTCCCATATATGTATGAGGAAAACTAAATGCATAGTTTTGATGAGACTGATGTTCATGAGGCATCTACTAAATTGTGAAAATCATGGCACTGTGTTAAATGTTTAGACCCTAGGATAGGGCCAGTTTGGTCATATACAGTTAAAAAGCATTAAATCTTAGAAAAATCTAAAATCTTTTTCTGTGCTTCCACAATAGTGGTAGATCTACCTGTACTTAAATTGTGAAATACATTGCCCCTGGCTAGGTCAGGGATTCAGTCTTAGGGCGGGGCCAATATGGCTATATAGTGAAAATGTATTAAATCTTAGAATTTTTTATTGTAAACTTCCATTGTAAAAATCTCCTTTAAGTCTTATGTATTGTGACAATTTTTGTGTGTACAATATTCATGGCATTGGTGTGTGTGGGGGGGGGGGGGGGGGGGGTTAAGAAATCATCATCATTTCTTCAGATGTTCAATGAAAGATGAATCCACATTTATAATGGAGGATCCAGCTGTCTGCCAAAATTACAGATATATTTCAAAAGGGGGGGGGGGGGTGAAAAGGGCTAATTTAAATGCTTCAGGTTTCATCAGATCTTCTATTGTAATGAAAAGGGATTTATATGCATATTTAGAAAGATCACAAAGCTGTGAACAAAGGAATCTAGAATATGGCTTAAATGCAAATATGAGACTCCCTAACAGGTCTATGTATCAGCTATGGTACTCGAGTAACCCTTAAGGTGATTACATTCCTAAGATTGATTATTTATTGTTTTCCGCCACACCCAACAATTTTTCAGTTATCTGGTGGTGTCCACTTTTTATTGGTGGAGGAGAGAACCCAGATACAATGTACCCGGGAAGAGACCACCGAACTTCCGAAAGTAAACTGGCAAACTTTCTCACATATATCGGTGTGAAACTAGAGGCGAGAAGCCTTGTGATTTTGAACGCAATGCTCTAACCACCTAAGAACCTCAAGGGTACAGATATCAGATTATATGCAAACATCCTGAAGTAGTATAGATTCAAGTTTGTTCACATGTGGTACCCAGGACAAGGTCTGATTATTACATGTTGAAGGATATCACCCAGGGGAGAGCCCAGGTATGGGTTGAACGATTTACAAAGCCCAGCGCAGATTTGCCAATTTTAAAGAGGCTATCTCTCGTAGCAAGTTTGTTTATGGGTTATTCTGGCAAGTTTTTAACAAGTACTAAAAATTCATGAAATTGATATGTAAGCACCTTCAGGTTGTGTAAATGTTACCCTACGTTTTGGGTAAAGCTGTGAAATTGATGTATAATTTTACATAGGAATGTTCATTCGGTTTGATATGTTAAATATGCAAACATTTTGATGTAGACTATTTTGGTGGCTCTTTTAAACATTTTATAATGTATTGGCCACAACAAAGTGCTTCCTGTTAAATCCATATTATAATGTAAATATTAAATGAAAAAAAAAATCGTTTATAATACAAAAAGGATTTGCATAAGGAAATATATTTCGGGGACTACAGTCTGATGCCAATAAATGTGCATGTACTTACAAGACATTAAGTACACTTAATACCACCTTCCAATTAACATAAAATTCTTATAGATCTTTATCTGTGAACTTCGATGAAAAGAAAATAAGAAAGAAAAATTCTTTGATAAACACAAATATTCATTGAAAGTGGTCCGTGGGCATCTTCATCAATTCTAGGCGAGTTGATATAACATATACAAACTTTTTTTTTTTACATGCAGAAGTTTAAATTGTTTCAATAATTCTGCTCTGTGTGTTATATGTTCCATCATTTTAAAAGAAAAACATCTTTTCAGAAATTTCTTGCGCAATCTCAAAAAACGGGACCAATTCACTAACTTGTCAGTGTTTCGACATTTAGTATGTGCTTCATGATGTTCATTATGAAAATCAATATGATAGACTATGGAGCAGTTTATCATATTTATATCTGAAAAACTTTAGGTATGTTTTATTACTGCAAATAAAAGGTTTGGAATAATAGAATTATCTGAAAAAAAGTGAAATAACGATCATAAATCAATAAGAAACGTTGAAGTTGATGAATAGTGATCTATCGCGGAAATCCTTTAAAGAATACAAAATTGAGAGTAAACACAAACCACTGGCATCATCATAAGTGAAATCAGGAGGAAGCATCCCCTGCTGACCGATCACACCTGTTGTGAGCCTTTTATCTCGATCAGGTAAACGGAGAAATCTGTATTAAATATCAGTCGACCTACTGACATGTTTTATTTGCAGATAAGATTATGATTGCCGCATAATTTGCGAAAAGATGACTCTAAACGAGACAGTTGAAATCCCGTTAACATCTACTTATTCGTCAGTAACCTGCCTCAGTTTGAAAATTGACACACGCAGAATATACTCGAGAATTAGTTGAGAGACAAAACCACCATGTGTTAGTGATGGGGAATATTGCTACATACGATGGAGAAACAGAAGTCGTTCCACTTTTCATAAAATTCAGTTGTTAGTTTGCTGTTAATGGCTATGCTCATTAAAACATCCAATTGTGAAACAAATGTGGAAGACTCGTTGGTGTCTTTTATTTTGAGCTCACAGGGATACGTAAGAATGAAATAAATATAAAATCCTCGTTAGTGTATCTGGATGTGGAAGTCAACGCCATAGCAAGGTCGCGGTAGCTCAGTGGTTAGTGTGTTCATTTCGTAATCGGGAGGTCGTGAGTTCGAGCCCTGCTCGTGCCATGGTCGCGTCAGACCTAGTGATTGCTCCTTTGCCAAACGCTCGTAATTTAGAAGTGAGAATCGCGGGTCTTTCGGATATGACCTTAAAAACGAAGGTTGCGGTAGGAGTTGGCACGTTAAAGAACCCTCACTGCTACAGCCCTGAGCACTAAGCATTGGCCAACATTTGTGGTACTTCATCTACAGCTGGTGACGTCTGAATATGAGTGAATAATTCTCGACAAGACGTAAAACAAACAAACAAAAAATTCCTTAGTAGGCGATTTTGAACAATTGCTGCCTGATAAAGTACAAAAACAGGTCAGCTAATAAAGCAGCACAATTTGCGCTCTTAGAAATTTCAACAAATATTTGGAAGACCAGGTTACATGATCGTAAACTGAGAATAGACTAGAGTTTAACTTCCAAATTAATTTAATCGATGTAGTATTGGTATAGACGATCAATAAAATTCATGTTGATATGATTCAGTATCCCAGTAAGGAATTTATGTATTTTCAACAAGACAGTGGTACACACAGAATCTCATTTTTGACTCGAGTATAGTTTAATTTTATGGTCACGAGGCTTAATCTACAAAGACTACATAGATATTGTCAAAATATATATGCGATAATCTTGATATTTATATTTAAGATTTTTTTTATTTATGTCCTAAGAAAGCCTATTATATCATTATAAAAGCCCTTAAATTCACAGTCCTTTCTCTCGTACGTAGGAGATAAATTATCTCAAAAATTGACAAATAATCTCGTAAAATACGAGATAATCTTTTAATATTGGGCACGTGATATATTTCTATATGAAAATTATCTTTCTGTCGTTGATTTTTTTAAATGCTGTTTTAAATATAAGAATTAATTTTTCGATCGAAGCCTACCAAATAGATCATTAGAATAGTTAGAAAGTTAACGTAATGAGTGACAGTTTATTCATATATTCGTACAAAGGAAGGTGAGTAAAGGCTGGTCCAGGATTTCCGGGAGAAAAAAATGGGAGCACATGTGAACAATTATTTGCCAAAATACTCAGCCATTTGGGGTGTCAAATCAGGAGTTTTACTCACATTGTTATGAAAGTTCAAGACTCTTGTAATCCTTGCATTAAGTACACTGTGATGTTGCATACTTGCATACATCCTATCGTTGACTGTGACTGGCCATCCTATCCACAATTAGTTATGCGGAAAATTGAAATGTTTTTGATGAAGCTGGTTATTTTCCCCGTTGAATTTGTTTTACGTCCCGTCGAGAATATCTCGCTCATATTGAGATGTCACCAGCTGTACATGAATT
Organism: Ostrea denselamellosa; assembly: GCA_024699665.1. Classification (NCBI taxonomy): domain Eukaryota; kingdom Metazoa; phylum Mollusca; class Bivalvia; order Ostreida; family Ostreidae; genus Ostrea; species Ostrea denselamellosa. Next base: position 19,958,262 of record JAMZEH010000055.1, read on the forward strand.
ATCACAATATTTAGACAACCGGTCACGGTAGCTCACTGGTAGACCGTTCCTTTCGTAACTGGGAGGTCGCGAGTTCGAGCTCAGCTCATGTCATGGCCCCGTCAAACCTAAGAAGTGATTGCTTCTTCGCCCAACGCTTGGCATCTAGAAGTGAGAATCACGGGTCTTCGAGATACGACCTTAAAAACGGGTGTCCCGTTGGTCCTGAGCGCTAAGCATAGGTCTAACTTTGTTGTACTTCACCTACAGCTGGTGACGTCTCAATATTAGTGAAAAATTCACAACGGGACGTAAAATATACAATCAATCATCATTGGGGGTTGCTCCGTGATAATTTGGTGGGGGGATCTCTCTGGCGGGTCGCACTGACATGGTAACCATCAGGAACGGCACATTGACTGCTTTCCGATACAGGGATGTAATTCTGCTCCCAGTCGTGTTTGCAGGTGCAACCGGGCCACATTTCATTTTGATGGACGATAAGGCATTGTGCTGATTTGGTTTAGGAGTATCTACAGAGGGAAACTATCGAGCTTATGGAGGGGCCTGTTATCTCACCGGACCTGAATCCCATCGAGCATGTGTGGGTTCAACTTTCACAGCGTCCGAACCATCCACAGAGTTTGGATGACAGTTCTTAGGGCAATTTTGGATATGTTCTTTAAAGTTCAAGATGTCTTTCATGCCAGATTTCTTCACCTCATTCACTGAGTCTTTCATACCAGATTTCTTCATGTCATTCAGTGACATGTTGTTTTGTGCACTATATATATGACCCCAAAAATCAACACATGAAATCGAGATTTCTGATTAAATATTGATGAAAAACGATGTCGGCGTTTGTGTTTCATATATTTTGCCACGTGTACATACAAATGGTTAGTTTTAACCGATGAAATAGTCGTTGAAACCTAACTTATTTTGTCCAGTATATATATATATATATATATATATATATATATATATATATATATATATATGTGTGTGTGTGTGTGTGTGTGTGTCTGTGTTGTAGGAGGTATTTATATTAAAGCAAGGGGTAATATCTGCATAAATGAACCATATGACCCCGATATACAAATCATCTTGAAACTATGAACCTGGAATTATATATATATATATATATATATATATATATATATATATATAATCTTGGAGACACAGTGTATCGTAATCATTATATATCTAATTTCTTTCGTTAACAACAGTCTCTTTCTACTGCTATAACTTGGATAATTTTTGTTGAGCACCAGGTTTACAAAGCTGTTCTTTTACCAGATATGCTGCATCCACTCCACACCCCCAGCTTAGACACACACCATCTGATCCATGTCCGTAGTTATGTACCACCTTAGTGAGAGAGATTTAAAAAAAAAAAAGGAAGTCATTATAGATTAAATAAAATCTACTGGTAATATAGAAATGAAATATCGAACGATACATATTTACACATGAAATATTCTGCATTTAGAAAATTGTATTGGTATGGCAGCTGATTTGAAGAAATATTTAACTTACTGTTAGATTTCTGCCATTAATTGAAATAACTTCCACTTCTAGTCGAACAATGGATCTCCATGGCCGAAGTCCTACCCACAATTTCTCGATCTCCGCGTGTTTGAGGGAAGGGACTAGATTACAACATCGATCAATTATGTCATCAAAGTACTTCCGGTCCTTCTCCAAACACTCCTGACCTCGTTGACGAGTTCCACCAAGAACGACATTATCTTGACTGTAATATGCAAGGTCTGTGGATTAATATGGTCATTTTTGGGCCAAGTATGCTTTTGTGCCACTCACAAAGCAGATGGATTGTGTTTCGTTGTTAGGTTTCAGTATGCCTCAGGTGATTTTGTTTCATTACAAACCTTCAACTACCAATAAGCATTCAATGCGCGCAATCCTTGCGAGATTTGGATGGCCAATGAGAGCTTTGTAATTTGAACTATGCTGTAATGCCAAAATAAAATGAAAACTAAGTTTTAAGCTCTAAAAAAATTGTTAAGCGTGTTAGTTGTGTTTCCCTTACCCTGGGTAAATATAGGTGTCACCATTATCGCTCAAGTAGAAGTGTTTAATCCATGGTGCTTTAACCTAAAATATTGTTTACATTAAGCTTGTTATTATACAGTATTTAAAAAGTAAGTAAAGTACATGCATAATAGAATGAAAAGGAATGTTGATAATTTCAATAAATACTTGAAAAGTTTAACACTCACGCGAATGGTATGCCCTCTAATTGGAACCATCTTCTCGTCGTTAAATAGCGTCCTGCTTCCGAGTCCTGTACAGTTCACTATGACGTCATACGACTCTCCAATCTCACATTACAAAGAAGAAGAATTATCTACTATATAATTATCTCTTTCCTTTGAACAAAATTGCACACTAGAGTAATGCTATATATATATATATATATATATATATATATATATATATATATATATATATGGACTTTTCCCAGCTGAAAATGTATGTTCGATATTTTTTTCATGAAAAGAAGCACATCCACAGAATGGCAAGGTTGTTCTTTGCTTTCTGCACACACACACAGATTTATATATATATATATATATATATATATATATATATATATATATATATATAATCTGTGTGTGTGTACAGAAAGCAAAGAACAACCTTGCCATTCTGTGGATGTGCTTCTTTTCATGAAAAAAATATCGAACATACATTTTATATATATATATATATATATATATAAATCTGTGTGTGTGTGCAGAAAGCAAAGAACAACCTTGCCATTCTGTGGATGTGCTTCTTTTCATGAAAAAAATATCGAACATACATTTTCAGCTGGGAAAAGTCCAGTTTGATGCTTAAAAGAATAAGAAAGACGTAAAGCATTGCACTTTATCATATTGTTTGGAATCAGAAGTCTCTCGGTGTAGGTTGGAGGTTATGAAGTTATTATAAGTATTCGAAAGGAGAAACTGTCAAGGTGTATGGAATGAAGGTGAAGTTATAACGATAAGATTCTGATAAAACAAATTACCAACCTCATTGATACTGTTCAGCCTACAGCGGACTATTTTCCCGCCCTTGTCTTTAAATCTGCAAATTTTGACTCATCATAATGTTCTGGGGTTATGAAAAGGATATATCTTGTCATAATCTGTCGCAACACGTTTTCATATAGTTTTTTATCAAAAATTAATAATTGATATTATGTATGGTGCATGTAAAAGTTCAAAGTAATATTACTTTTTCAGTAGCCATGGTAGGTAACGCCGACATTCCACCATCAACGAATCCTGGGCCCAGCCATACCTAAAGATAGCATGAAAAGTAAGATCATTGGCAGTTTGTGTCGCAGGTATTTTCCTTTTAATGTACTTGGTATCTGTCAATCTTATTTTGTTTTGTTGTTATTGCAGGGGTATGATGCATGACACATTGCAGGAATAGGCGCGTCATTAAATTTTCCTACAATGCTGTCCATTGTCATCTTCTCTAAAAACAGAGACAACGAAAATATATTGTTACATTAATGTCATTTAATCTGATTACATAAATGTTCCCTTTAAACTACAAACATATTTCATATCAATGACCGGTCGCGGTAGCTCACTGTTTAGAGCATTCGCTTCGTAACCGGGAGGTCGTGAGTTCGAGCCTCGCTTGTGCCATGGCCGCGTCAAACCTAAGACGCAAAAATTGGTAGTGATTGCTCTTTTGCCAAACACTCGGAATTTAGAAGTGAGAATCATGAGTCTTTCGGATATGACCTTGAAATCGGAGGTCCCGTTTCACGGTAGGCATTGGCACGTTAAAGAACCCTCATTGCTTCGGTCCTGGGCGCTAAGCATAGGTCTAAATTTGTGGTACTTCGCCTAAAGCTGATGACGTCTCAATATGAGTGAAAAATTCTCGACAGGACGTAAAACAAACAAACAATCGTATCAATAAACAATGACGTGATTTGGTATCATGCCAAGTAATACCAACTGATTTCTTCGTCATTGACATATGGTTTTTCAAAAAACCCTTAGATTACAACAGAGCTGATAAGGAAAATGTCTACCGGTCGCGGTAGCTCAGTGGTTAGAGCGTTCGGTTCGTAACCGGGAGGTCGTGAGTTCGAGCTCCGCTCGTGCCATGGTCGCGTCAAACCTAAGACGAAAAATAGGTAGTGATTGCTCCTTCGCCAAACGCTCGGCATTTAGAAGCGAGAATCACGGGTCTTCCGGTAGGCGTTTGCACGTTAAAGAATCCTCACTGCTACGGCCCTGAGCGCAAAGCATAGGTCTAAATTTGTGGTACTTCACCTACCGCTGGTAACGTCTCAATATGAGTGAAAAATTTTCTACGGGACGTAAAACAAACAAACAATCTATCTATTATTTAGATACAATCGTCCCAATAATAGCGTGTCACTTTGCTGGATCAAGCATGTGAATTTTATTAATTGCCTGGCCTTATATATATCGCCATTCTTTCAATGTGATTGGTTACTGAGAACAAAAGTATGGCCGGTTTGAGATGACTCATTAAAAAATCTTTACGTCTTATCAAGCGAGGTGACACGCTGTTATTGGAACGGTAATTGGTGTGACACCTCGTAATTCTTTCTTTAAAATACAAATAAGTAAGGATCTTGTGATAGTAATTATGATATGGCATTGGCTGTCAACTTGGACATGTTTTGTTTTTAAATTCTGAAGATGAAATGTGTTTAAAATGAAGGAAAATAAATCTGAGTAGAACAAAAAGCGATCTCCAAACGAATTTGATGGAAATCATGTAGTCTTTCTTTATAATGAATCATTTACTTCTACACAATAATGATTTTGCAATTTTTTTTGTATATAAACAAAAGAAATTTTATTATCAATTATAAAATAAATGATATTGTTTGAAAATACTTGAGGGTACTTGTTGTTAGCCTTTTAGCAAATATAAATAAATGCATTTCTGGACTAAATAGTATATCGTGTGACCATGTATACTAATATTCTAATTTAGACATATTTTTTAAAATACAAATATCACACAAAACATTACGATAACGCACGAAAAGATCATTAAAAATAAACCACTTGCATATTTTAAGGGTTCTTCGAATAATTCGAGACCTTCATCTTTAAAATGGTTCATGTTTTGTACAGACTGTCCATTTGAAATTGAAGATATTAATGTAAACATGTCAATCTAAAGAATAAATATTAATCAATTGCAAATTTTTAATTTTTAATTTAAAAAAATTGCAATTGATTAATATTTATTCTTTAGATTAACATGTTTACATTAATATCTTTTAATTCAATATTCCCGTGGGCATCCGGACTGTTAGAATAGATCCTCAGCTCCCCTTGCTTGTCATAAGAGACAACTAAATGGGGCGGTCCTTCGGATGAGACCGCAAAAACCGAGGCCCCGTATCACAGAAGGTGTGGCACGTAAAAGAACCCTCCCTGCTCAAAGGCCATAAGCGCCGAGCATAGGCCTAAATTTTGCAGCTCTTTACCGGCAATGGTGACGTCTCCATATGAGTGAAAAATTCTCGAGAGGGACGTTAAACAATATATATTCAATTAATCAATTCAATAAATCATAGTTTATTAATATGTGTTTTTATGTTGTTGATTTTAGAACCGGTTTAATGATCAAAATTCCACAACACGGATAAATTTTCAACGGACTAGGGTCTAAATTCAACACCTTTGGTCTCAATGTTCAAAGTTGAAAAGATGACCCCGGGTCAATTTTCAATCCTGGTCACAATTCTTCCTTACACCGACATACTTCATAAAGTGCGTTAGCGCCTTATGAAAAGTATGCCGATGTGAAGCGTTACAGTTCATACCCTCATGTATTTTCAAAATGAAATTCATTATTTATATTCACATTCTACTTCCATTTCTGTCGGAATTCCCAGCCATTTATATCTATCAATATATATACGCGCATTGTTCACAACAGCATTACAACAGGTATCGACAGGAAAGGCAAAAACATTGTATAAACACCATTACAACAAACATTTGCAACATGTATGAATTTTAACGTCACTGGTGATCTTTATGTACTACAAGATGTTTTAGCAATTTAGTGATAATTGGACAAGCTGACTTTTGCAGCTAATACCCCTTTAAGGTAGCTCCACCCTCATGAAAAGGCGACGATAACGAACAGTGATCAATCTTATAAATCCTATATGGAATTGAAATTAATGAATTGGGTAAACAAAAACTCCTGGATACACCAGAGTTGGCATCATATGCCTCGGAGGAGTAAGCATCCCCCGTCCACCGATCACACCCTCCGTGAACCCAATATCTGGATCAAGGAATCGGTAGTTAGAATCAGTGTACCAGGAACGACCTAACAGTTCGTATGAATGCCAGACAGCAACTGAAAGGTTGTACTGGCACACTAGATCGTTATAACGACCACAGAATTTGCGAAATGTTGATTTTAAACGAGACTGTTGAAACCCTTGCAACATCAACTTGTTGTCAGTAGCCTGCCTCGCTTTAAAAACTGACCAAAAGCTGAACAAATATATATATATATATATATATATATATATATATATAGAGAGAGAGAGAGAGAGAGAGAGAGAGAGAGAGAGAGAGAGAGAGAGAGATTTCAGTTATCTGATGGCGTCCAGTTTTTATTGGTGGAGGAGAGAACCCAGATACAATGTACCCGGGAAGAAACCACCGACCTTCCGAAAGTAAACTGGCAAACTTTCTCACATACTCGTATATCGGCGTGAGCGAGATTCGAACAGGCGCCGACTAGTGTATATATATATATATATATATATATATATATATATATATATATATATATATCATAAAGTTTAATCAAAATGGAGATTTTGCAAAACCCCATGTCGTCATGAAGGTGGAGCTACCTTAATATACGCCGTGTGTAAATCTTATTACAAAAACTGTAGAACGTTCTTTAGGATGTCCGATACACTAACCGAACACTCGAACTGCTGAATATTCTTCTTTATCTCCTGTGTTTTGTGTATCGGAATCCTTAGCTTAGTACAGTAGAAAGAAAATTATTCTAAATTTATATATATAATTTGTCTTACGTATGATTGCCAGGCAACCTTTGAAGTTCCTTCTCAGACAGTTCACGGAATGAGTAGTCAAACTTGCTGTGAAATGGAGCCTGAAATGTAGTGATGAATACATTTAGGAATCTCCCGACCGGGTCTATTTTTAAACCTGCCTTTCGCAAAATTTGAATTTCGTCGCTTTCAAACTCAAAAATTACGTTATTGTTTTTAAGTTTAGTAACATGAATTATGTCCTTTATGTGAGTTAAATCGCCAAATCTAAATATGTTGCGGTTATCCGCCCCCCCCCCCCCCGTCCCGCATCATTGATTCCCTCTGAAGACAGACGTCTCCAACAGAAATGGACACGTGTCTGTTAATCTTTATATAGATAATCTGACATTTTACCGGTTCCTTAGATCTGCACAGTTTGTAACCAAATAGTCTCTGAATCCCTGCTATGTTGGATTCTTCAGACATACATAGTCGATGGTACCACTCGAAAGATTTATGGGTCCAACGGCTGTGATTAGAAATAAACAAGATTTTACAAAATGTACACAACATACATAGCTCTATTAGCTTTGTCCAACAGTCCTTTGATATTCAGCTTATATGAACCACCTTTACTAAATGTTACAACCATATATTTGAAACTATTAGCTATTTCAAGAATTTGATTGTTATATTTAAAACAGTACTGGCTGTAGATTTCCGAAAATAACAATTTTGGATTTGTTACTGTTTACCTTTAAATGTCATGTATTGCAATATTTATGGAAAATATCTAATTGACACTGCAGTTCTGACGGTGTTTCCGACAATAACATTGTGTCATCTGCATGTAATAAAACATATAATTTTAAATACATATCTAAGTCATTTTCTAATTTCTTAAATAGTTTAGAAAGACCTTTAACATTTTTAGTGTGCATAAATTCTTCTAAATCATTCAGATATAAAGCAAACAGAAAAGGTGATAAATCCTCCCCCCCCCCGCCTAACCCCAACATTTCATGAACAGTCGCCGGATAGCTGAAAAATTGCTCAGGCGACTATAAATAAAACAAACAAACAAACAAAAAAACAAAAAAAAACATTTCATGAAAACGATTTTGATTGTTGGCCATTGTTGGCAAGACATTCTTGATTTAATGCCATTGTACAGATTTCTTATAACCTTAAAACATTTCCCATCTATATTGTTTCATAAGATTTTATTCCACAGACCTGTATGTCATACTGAATCGAAAGCTTTTTCAAATCAATAAAAGCACAGTATAATTTTCTTTTGTGTTTTTTAAAAATTTCTATTAGGGTATGTAAAGAAAAAATATGGTCTTGTGTTGAGAAAAGTGTACGACAGCCAGCTTGATTTTCCAGTATTAATTAAACTCTGTTAGCATATTTATCAAGTCGTTCATTTATTACTGAAGTAAATAGTTTGCCCAAACAGCTTATTAAAGTGATAGGCCTATATATTTTGGGGGTCAGTGTCATCAACCTTGTTTTTATATCTCAGAAAAAGTGACTGAGACAAGATTAACGCGTTCGCGATGCGTGATTGACATAAAACGACCAAAGAGACTTACTGAAGAAATGTGATGAATTTTTGACAAAGTTGACTTCCTATGGAGAGTCAAATGCTAGTAATCTCTGTCGCCACATACGTTGTACACACACACACACACACACACACACACACACACACACACACACACATATATATATATATATATATATATATATATAGAGAGAGAGAGAGAGAGAGAGAGACCAAAGTTTCGTGACATAATTAATAATTAGTTAATTTGACAATATTGTTTAAACTCATGTTTGCATTATTGCATTATTGGAACTTTGATTATTTCAAAAGGGAAAGTGTAATAATATTGAAATGGAATGTTCATTAATTCTGATATCTTGTTCTAATTACGTGTGTGTTCAGTTAAAATTATCAACAGAGGGTCCTGACATATGCTACACATTGCACGCGTTGTAGTCCGATATGCTTAGCTTCCATCATATAGAATTGTTTGTTTAAAGTCAGAGCTTGAGTTGCTCTCTCTCTCTCTCTCTCCCAAGCCTCACAATTTTTAGATGAATATATGTTATTTTAAAGGCATAAAAAGTACTATGTTAGGTATAGCTATAGGGACACCTATAAAAGTTTATTTAATACTCTGTTTCGAATTATGAAAATAATGATTTTGAGAGAGAATGTCCTCACACCACTCGTCCTCACTAATCTAATATTTTGTATCTATATCTTTCACATGCTGTTGAACATATTTATGAGTAGTTGCAGAACTGTAGCATTATGATTTAATATTTTAGTCTCTGACCATAAGGACGCGATTGCGAGGACAGGATTTTTGTCCTCATGGTACATTTCGATATGTCGCGACAACCTCGGTCAAATAGCGAATAATTGTCCTCACTATGTACTTAGTACTCTCTCTCTCTCTCTCTCACCTTAATTTCTTTGTGTCAGCATTCGTCCGCTCCGATAAAATTCCAAAGTGACCAGCGGCACCATCGCTTGTGGTTTCCGTGGTAATCTGATCAGCAATAATTGTAATATCTACGTCCGGTATCAGCAACTGTACGTTCACAGCAGACGACAACCCGATCACTCCAGCTCCCAAGACACACACTGTATGCGCCATATCCAGTTATGATCCATTTAAATAACGACCTCGCTAGAAATATCTACCGGTATATAAATATACATAATCGCACGAGTGAAAATGCAAGCAATGATGTGGACAGAACAAACAGAGCGAATATATATATCAGACGTTGTATGAGGAACGGATCTTAAACGTTACATACCGGTAGTCCTATTAACCTCAATTGAGGTCAAATTAATCCCGGAAAATATATGGAAAGTCAAGGGGGTTAAAAATACATTGATTCGCACAATGGGTATCATCCAAATGACTGCCCCATTTAGTTGCCGCTTACGACAAGCAAGGGGTACTGAGGATCTATTCTAAAAACCCGGATCCCCACGGGTAGAATTTCTTTGGAAATGCTTCCTCGTTAAGGAACTGTACAACATGGTTTCGTATCCCTTTGTATATGTGAATATTATAAATATAATAAAATACAGTATCCCCTACTTTTGTGAATAGTATACCTTTCCAAAGGTATAAAATTGACGTTCACAAGTTTGAATGTCGGTTATCATTTCTCAGAAGCTCGGTGCTACTTTACAAATGATGTCAATGTTAAGATATGGGTATTAATCTTTTGTTCAGCGCTGCTGAGGTGAATATATTGTCATGAAATTACCACAGGAGCTTTGTTTCAGAACCACTCACCCATTCGAATACGCTACATGATTTGATTTAATCATATTTTGATAAAATTTCTCGAATGCAAACTCTCAAAATAATTAAATTTATCCTTTTAAAATAAACAAAGTCATCGACGAAGATTAGACCTGGGTCCTCCTTGTGTCAGTCTGTTGCAAGCATTTCGTAAAGGTTATCGCTTATAGTAGTTGGTTTTTACAATTCATTGTTTCAAGGCTAGTGATGTAATTATCTCTGTGCGTATGCTCCTTCGTGGGGATCCGGGTTAGAATAGGTCTTCAGTATCCATTGCTTGTCGTAAGCGGCGACTAAATGGGGCAGTCCTTCGGATGAGTTTATAAAAACAAAGACCCCATGTCACAGCAGGTGTGGCACGATAAAGATCCCTCCCTGTTCAAAGGCCGTAAGCGCCGAGCATAGGCTAAATATTGCAGCCCTTCACCGGCAATGGTGACAATGGTGAAAGGGTAAATGGACTGCATCGTTCCAAGCCAGGGTCCGTAGTCTTTCCTTCCCAAGGTCTGAATGGGAGAGGATCGTACATTTCCGCCGTCGTTTGCGGCTATGACAGGACTAAAACCTTGTTATTGCATTATCATTCTACCCGTGGGGATCCGGGTTGTTAGAATAGATCCTCAGTACCCCTTGCTTGTCGTAAGAGGCGACTAAATGGTGCGGTCATTCGGAGGAGATCGCAACATCCGAGGTCCCGTGTCACAGAAGGTGTGGTACGTAAAAGATCCCTCCCTGCTCAAAGGCCATAAGCGCCGAGCAAAGGTCTAAATTTGCAACCCTTCACCGGCAATAGTGACATCTCCATATGAGTGAAATATTCTCGAGCGGGACGTTAAACAATATTTAATCAATCAATCATTTTTCTAATGTGCATAAATCTTGTTCATTCAATTCTCTTAAGGAGGAATATCACTCCAGAAATATGATATGGATAAAACATGGAAGATATATAAATAATATTTTGAAATCTTTCAGATTTATATTTAGTTTAAACTGCAGTTTTAGTAGAGAGTAATCTGATAAAAAATTTAAAAGACATACTAGATTCTGAACTACAGCTGTGAACACTTTAACCTCAAGGCAATTAGATCTAAAAGGAATATACAAGTACTGCTGATATTTTTATTTTCATCCATATTTTAAAAGGAGATCAGCTATTACGATAATGCTTCATCCCTCCTTAATGATATAACAAATTTCAGGAACAAATAAATTGTCAGAACTTCATCCTTAGATCGCTGCACAAGGACCATCCAGTATTGTGCAGTTGAATCACACATCATTGTGTAGCAGGATCACATGTCCTTGGGAAGCAGGACAACACATCATCCTGCAACAGGATCACAAATCCTTTGGCAATAGGCTATATGAGCGGATCTAAAGGTACAATTTAACTGATACTGTTTATTGATTGATTTATTGATTGATTGCTTATTGCTTTCCGTCACACTCAACAATTTTTCAGTTGTCTGGTGGCGTCCAGTTTTTATTGGTGGAGGAGAGAACCTAGATACATATGTACAATGTACACGGGGAGAGACCATCGACCTTCCGAAAGTAAACTAGCAAACTTTCTCACATATGTCGACGCGAGCGAGAATTGATTATGAGCGCATTGCTCTAACCACTCGGCCAAGGAGGCCCACTCTGATACTGTTTAACAATCCAAATTACTTTTTAAAGTACAAAACAAACTTTTCGAGTTATATAGTAAGCATATCTCTTTTTTTCTTTTTCTTTCATTGTAATAAATCGGGCACGTGTTACTTTGTATACCTGTATTTGGATGTATATTGAGTGAATTTCTCTTTCTAGAAAAAGTGCACGTTCACCCTAAATATGCTCTTGCTTCAGGAATACCAACATATAAAAATCTCAAACTCTTAAAGTAGCTGTTGAGAGCTTCAAAAAACACACATTGAATTTTTCTCAATTTTAATTAATTTAATATTTGGATTTTCTCCTGAGATATTTTTGATAAATCATTATAGGTAATCCTGTTTACTTTGGAGGAAAATAAGATTGAAATCCCTTTGTTTGTAGCCTCCAAATGCAAAATATGACAAAATTGAGAAAATAAATTTTCAAGAGACCATCAAAAATTGTATTGAAACCAGATGCATTTTTTGCCATATATAGTTATACAAGTCAAACACAAGTAGTTAAAACTAAACACTCATAACTACATGCATCTGGGGAAAACAATGGGATGATTTGACCCTGTAATTGGCCAAATTTACCCTAAAGTTGGTTTTTCTCAGAAACTATCGGACATTAATATTCTGACAACAACAAAAAATCTGCTCTTAAAATTTCTTATTTTATTTCATTTTTACAATTGCTCAAGTAATATTTAAAATAGTGAATAAACAAAATATATCAAATGGGATTAAATCAAGTATGTCAAATTTTGCAACCCTACCACCTCCCTTCCCGAAATGAATTCTAAGAGACACTGTTAGCAGAGAAAATCTACTGACCTTTCTATAGCTGAATTGTTTAAGCATTCCCAAATTACCTCTTTGAGAATTCAACATCACAATATTAGAAGGTTTCCATGAGCCATTTAATTATAATCTACAGTATGCGCTCTTGCAGTTGATCTTTTTGCTCTCAAGATTATCGCATTAATATTTAGTTATTTTTCATACATTTGTTATAATAACTGGACACAATATATTACCTATACACTTTTGTGAAAGAAATTCACATTATTACACAGTATGATATATCAAATGTTTAAATAACAATTCTATATTTTAGTGATAATTAATATCAGTGGAAATATCTCAACCCTAGACTCTTAATAATATATAATAATAATAAATTCTTTATTTAGACAGGATAGCACAATTAGTATTACATACTAGTTCACATTGTGGTCCTGTATAAAAACATATTTACAGACAGATTAAATGAGAGGATAGAAAATCATAAGACATTTATACATAAAATATTTACACATGTACATTATCACTAAAAATAACAACAACAAAATACGCTGGCAGATATCACAATTAAAAAAAAAAAAAAAGTCAAGGTTGGATCAAAATGTCCATCTGAGACATTTTGCTGTCACAGATATATATATTTTTTTCAAACATTTAAGAGTCCTAATTGTACTGTCACCTTGAACCAAAAGATCATTATTGGATAGCAGAGAATGCATGCTCTGGCTTCATAGACACCAACATATAGAAATCTCAGACTCATTTAATGCATAAATTACGTTAACAATATTGAAAAAAATCTATTATCAAATATTATATTACTGATTTTGAGCGACTTACCAGATTTTCTGCAGGGCTAACATTACATATAAATTATTTGATATTTTAATATGAAAGAATACGATAACTTTGCATATATAAAATTGTAGTTTCCATGTTACACAATTCAGTAGGCATGTGCAGTACATTTGATCCTCTCTCTCTCTCTCTCTCTCTCTCTCTCATAATATACTATACAAATGTAAATCAGAATTCCAAATTTTAGATTTGATACAGTGAGGTTAGATACGCAAAATTATACCTCAAATATCATGTGGTGTATGATAAAACAAAATTCTGCTCAGCGAGTAATCTGCTATAATCTAATTAAAATCCGTCCATATTGTTGAGATTACTTATGAATATATATATATATATATATTATACTGTTGGAATTACTTATAAATATACTGTGTTTTATATATATATATATAATGTCTGCAAACCCCCTTGGGGATCCGGTTGTTAGAATAGATCCTCAGTACCCCTTGCTTGTCGTAAGTGGCGACCAAATGGGGCGGTCCTTCGGATAAGACGGCAAAAACCGAGGTCCCTTGTCACAGTAGGTGTGGCACAATATAGCTCCCCCCCTGTTCAAAGATCATAAGCGCCGAGCATAGGCCTAAATTTTGCAGCCCTTCACCGGCGGTGGTGACCATGAGAGAATATAAAATCATACAATACTGTCGACAGATTGATTGATTATATATTGTTTAACGCCCCTCTCGAGAATTTTTGACTCATATGGAGACGTCACCATTGCCGGTGAAGAGCTGCAAAATTTAGGTCTATGCTCGGCGCTTATTACCTTTAAGCAGGAAGGGTTCTTTTACGCGCCACACCTACCGTGACATGAGACCTCAGTTTTTTGCAGTCTCATCAGAAGGACCGCCCCATTTAGTCGCCTCTTACGACAAGCAAAGATTACTGAGGATCTACTCTAACAGCCCGGATCCCCACGGGACTAGTATAAAATATATATTAGATTGATTCAAATAATTACACATTACCATTGTAATAAATGTTTTAAAATACAATAAGGATACAAATACTACAACATTGAAAGCCTGCTGCATTATAGCGTTAATGAGAAAGCTGTGCTATTTTGCTGATGACTTCTGGAATGAATTGTTCTGCTGTATTAGGAAGAAAGAAATCATTGCAGCCCTCTCCAGAAATGTTTATAAAATGCTTAAAAGTGCATTCTACGTTTCCTACAGAAACAGCCAAACTTTTCTTACAATGGTGAAATATAATTCTATCTCGAAAATACCTTTCTAAACTTGAAATTTCTGATGATCCACCATCACTCAAAATAGTGATAATATATTTAGCTTTTTCCATTGCGGTTTCCAAATATTCGGATATACTGCGACCAGGAAGACAATCTTTGTCGTTTAGTAAAACTTTCACATCCAGACAAGAGGTTAATGTCTGTGACAAATGTTTTGACAATTTGCAATCCTCTGTTTGTGTTGCATGCTTTAAACACAGGACAAGGATGTCACAACATGCACACTCCAACGCACATTCACATTCCTTCATTGGGGACACCACATAATAGGCCTGCGAAAAACGCATCCTTGCTTCTTCTAGATCAGGTTTTTGTAAAGAATGTTCAGCTCCCTTCAGATAAGCCTCTAGATAAAATTCTCGCTCGATTGCATTGGTTTGTTTTGTGCATTGTAGCAACGACAGTGTGCCTATAGCATTATCAATTTCCTTCAGATTTAAGTAGCTTTCCACAACTTTTCTAATCGCATTATTGTCAGAACTATCGAGATCTACCAATTTTTGATAGAAATCAAGGGACTCCTTATATTCATGTACTAATTCATGTAACTTGGCGAATTCTTTCAGTCCCGAATCTTCTTTCTGCAGCAATCCTCTTAGTGTTGGAAATGCAACGCATTCATGTTTTAGTGTAGGAATACATTTAATTACTAAAGATGCTGCTTCAAGTGACTTCCACAGCAATTGTTTGCCATCGTTCATCAGTTTTCTTTTCATATTGTGATCTGTTTGCATATCAGCCAGTTCCATCTTGCATATTGCTTGTTGTTCATATGCATTTATTTCAAGTATCTTATATTCGGAGGCTTGTCCTGTTCTATTGCATGTTATCATTGAAAAACAGTCGATGGCCTCTTTTGGTTGTTTTAGATGCCTAAATATTAATCCCAATTCGTAACGTCCACTATCAAATTCATTATTCATTTTTAAGGCTTCTTTTAAATGTGAAACAGCTTCCTCTAGAAGTTGATTACCAGGAAAATAGGTAATTGTTTTCGGTGACTTTATCCCAATTCTTGGATGTTGTTGGTGTGAATGTTGCCCAACAGCAGCGTATCTTCGTCCTCGACGTCTGTTGGGATTGGGTGTTCTTTTAAAGGCAGTTTGCTGGGGTACAGTTTGTGTAGGAAATGAAAATGGTGGTAACATATCCTGGTTGTCTATATCCCTTAAATATAGGTTTCCACCTTCCTTCGCATACATATTATTGTCATGGCCTCTCTGTGTCATT
This sequence comes from Ostrea denselamellosa, assembly GCA_024699665.1. Classification (NCBI taxonomy): domain Eukaryota; kingdom Metazoa; phylum Mollusca; class Bivalvia; order Ostreida; family Ostreidae; genus Ostrea; species Ostrea denselamellosa. The sequence continues at coordinate 19,974,429 of JAMZEH010000055.1, forward strand.
CTTGACACTAAATGTCTTCTTGGTAATTGGGTGAAGTCTCCACGTTTATATCTATGCCCATACTTAAATGTATTTGATGGCTGGCGTATTTCAAAATCAGGATCTGTAGTTGGAGAAACAGAGGATGTATTGCCAGTTTTCCGACTTTCAAGCGCTATTCTCTTCAACGTTAAAGCAAGATGATGCCGAGCAAATATTGTATCATTTTTTCGAATTGATTTTTGTAAAATCTCTTTTGAATATTCAAGTTTCCTGAAATATCTTAAATGCTGTCCATATCGCTGCAACACAAAATAAGCCTGTGGGCGTAATTTCATCGCTTTTTCAAAGCATTGCTCAGAATCTTTTATAGCATCATTAACACGACCCGACAAATTGTATTGGCTCCAATATATGATCCCGAGCTCAACCCATGCTCTTGCAGCCAGTTCACTTTTGTCGGAATCCTTTATGGTTTTTAGAATATCAGTTGCTTCGTTAGCGTCTTTTTCTGGGTTGAATGCATTGGGATCACGCATCGTAAATATGTGTGACTGGCGCCTCAATGTCAATGCAAGACCAAATTCCCACTGAGGATTTTTATTTTCATTCCTCTTAATAGCATCACGGTACATTTCAACGGCCCTTGCATGAAAATGAGGACCAAGTCTTGAGTAACAATATGCAATTTCAGCGATTGCATGTGTTTTCTGCTTCTCATATTCATCTGTGTGTAAGTGCTGCTGCTTTGCTTTTTCTAAAAGAGATTCATACTCTGACAGTTCACCCATTTCTTTTCGAAAGAATATCGTATTATTGAAATAGATAAGGTTATGGGTTTCTTCACCATATTCTTTAACTTTACTAGCATATGATAAAGCTCGTTCTCTATCGCCTCTCCTCCACTGTAAATAGGAAATGAAATTCAGAATCCGTATATTTTCTTCTGCATCATCCAATTTGCTCTCGAAATCATTTTCTAGCCTTTTCAATACGGTTTCAAGTTTTTCCTTAGATGTGATGTCGGTGTCCATGCGGAAAGAGGAGTACTGTCTTATTTCATTCAACAGTTCTTCACCCATGCTTATGCTAAAATATGAAGAAAAATCGTCTAGTCCTTTCTTATCACACCATGGCATTGCAGCTCTTTCAATGCAAACACTGCGTATTAATAGCAAATCTGATTTCAAATCTGCTTGATGAATCATGAATTTTGAAATTTATGATGTGTTTGGCTGTATTTTTCACTCATATTACTCATATTGAGACGTCACTAGCTGTCACATTGCACATTCATTGACTGGGTTCGAGGGAAGCATGTATCCCGGCATTTTGTTGAAACCGAGGACCAAAATGTTGCCTGAAGCCGAAGGCAAGGCTTTGGTCCGAGGGTCTACCAAAACACAAGCTTCCTGAGACCCATTCAATAATTGTTCTGTTATACTATAGTAAATTCAAATCAAAAAAATGATTTACCGTCCAAAAACATTGTAAATGTTGTAAGTGCGGTTTGGGTTAAGAAAGTCTCGGAACATCACGGAAATTAACAAGGTGGGTTTCTTATGCACAACGTGTTCTCGAATAATTACGAGTTAACCCAAGTACAAGCGAATATTAATACCATGATGTCAAATGGTTCACTGGAAACCCGATGTTGGGAGGAGCAGTTTTAGTAGACCATGAGTTCAAACATTTGCTGTTTTGTTTTATTTTATAGTTTTGTAGGGAGTAATACATAAAGGTGTATGAAAATGTATTTGTGACCGTGTATGCTTTCTCATTCATTTATATATATATATATATGTGTGTGTGTGTGTGTGTGTGTGTGTGTGGTACCAGTTGAAAATTTTCAAAACGGGGTATTGCGACCCAAGTTTGTACTTTTTCCACCCAAGAAAGGGGGGATTAAAACCCCAAAATGATCTTCGGAAATACAAAAGAATATTCAATCCCCATTACTGAGTACTATTTAGTGAACAAATACGAAACTGGTGATTTGCAAAACGGGAATAGTTCCTGCTTTTTAAATATATATTTGAAAAATATTATTTTTATCTATCAATAATTTTATTTCACTTATTGTATTACGTAATTTGATAGGTTCATGTGACTTCATCAACGTTTTTATAATTTGGGATGGCCATAATACAAAACTCCAGTGTGTATTTCGTAATTCAAACTAAATGGTATAATTATTATTATGGTAGTTTGTTTTTTATTATTATTATTATTATTATTTATTAGCAAATCGTTAAATAGAAAAACAGGAAAACGACTAGTAAATGAACGAGGTATTAAGTTTCTTTAAATAAAAAAAGTATACGATTTTGCCAATTCACATTCCTTGGTTAACTGTGTTTATTTTCAGCTATTTGCAAACGGAATGTATTGTTGTTGTTTATGAATGTGTATTTATATTTGCCAATGATTTGCTTTATATGACACTACTAACGAAATTGACATGCTATTTTCCATGACATGAAGTAAATCACGTGATCAGATTTTTTCTTGCGTATGAAATACAATCGCCGCGTCAAAGGTATTTGAGTCAGTTGTATTAGGCACTTCCACATGGTCTGTGTTGGAGAAGCAAAATAAATAAAACGCATCAGCATCAGAATATTGACATGGTTTATTTCTAAAAGGACAAGTTACAACCTGCAACTAAAACGGCAACTTCTGAAGTATAACGATGTCTTTGATATTTATCTTATGGCAATTTAATCAAATTGGTAACCTATTATTTCCGGGCAAAAGCATGAGCCAGGCTGGTTTCGAGCTCGAAAATTTGTACAAGTCAGGGCGTTGCTAGTCTTCATTTAAATCCTACAACAGAAATTCCTCGATTGAACAGAAAGTTTCTTTCGGTTCGTGTTTATCTTCTCTTACACACCCTGGAAGTAAAAAAAAGATATACAACGTACCTGCACTACGTCTAAACCTGTCCGTACAATGCTACAACCTTCCAAAAACCTGACCTAGAGCTAAACGTCAGCTTGATCCATTTATCCTCCGTCATTTCTCTTAGATCCTCTGAATTTCTGTCGAAATCTGTGTTCAGCAATTGCGTTCATAACTTCCAAGTAAGGTAGATGGCTTCCACCGTTTCTTCATCACCGATTGACCGGATGTAGTTTACTCCGCTCTTCTTGTTTTCAATTTAGTTGACGCTCTAAATTATCTTTATATTACACTTGTTTCCTTTTTTATGCTTCCTAACATTAAATATTTATATTTCATAGTTCATCGTTAGGACTCGTGGTTGTAGCATTATACGGACAGGTTTAGACGTAGTGCAGGTACGTTGTATATTATTTTTTACTTCCAGGGTGTCACAGTACACTGTTTACGTTAGCTGGCATTATATTTCCCGCGTTAAATAAATAGGAGGATCATGCAAGTTATCCTCATATATTCCTGCTTTATATCAGGATATTCCCGTGCAGATAGATCCTCAGTACCCCCTTGCTTGTCGTAAAAGGCGACTAAATGGGGCGGTCCTGCCGATGAGACCGCAAAAACCGAGGCCCCGTGTCACAGCAGGTGTGGCACGATAAAGATCCCTCCCTGCTCAAAGGCCATAAGCGCGGAGTATAGGCCATAATTTTACAGCCCTTCAACGGCAATGGTGACGTCTCCATGCGAGAGAAAAATTCTCGAGCGGGACGTTAAACAATATGTAATCAATCAATATATCTGAATATTTCGGGCGTTTAGCCCTAGGGGAAATTCGTAATTCTAATTTAACGTACGTAACTGAATTACATAATTGATTATCGTGAAGCAAAGTAATAAAATATTCAAAATCAACAAAGAAACAAACAAAAAAAAAAAAAAAAAAAAAAATAATCTCTAAATACGTTCACTGAAATGTTCGTGATCCATAATGGGCGCCGCCATTTTCTTCCTCATGAGTTCCTTCAACATTTATTCGTGTTTTAATTTGGAATGCCCAAAATAAAAACTCTCTGGAATGTATTTTTTTTTTTGACGGGGGGGGGGGGGGGGGGGGGCAATTCTGATATTTCGTGTCTCTAGTCTTTTAAACACACAAAGTGTTAAAAATGAATAGTAAAATTATTATTGTAACTTTTTAACTAATAGTTAAATAGAAACACAGTAGTACGACTAAATAATGAACGAGTTATTGCATTTTTTTAAATAAACAAAATATACGATATATTTACACTTACATAACTTAAATTTCTTGGTTAATTTCGTTATTTTCAGCTGTCATTTAAATTGCAAACGGGATGTTTTAGTATAAACTGGTAACCTGTTGACATTGCTGCTCTCGAATACAACAGGTAAGCGCCAATTTTAGACAGCCAGGATTTGGGCTGTATCGTTTTTTCACACGTATTAACGGCTTGCGTGAGAGTTCATTACAACACAACAAAATGGCTACCGCAAAACTGATAAGAAAGTTTGCGTTAGTCAATTGATGCCAAAACAACTCTTGAATCGTTCATTAGTGTATTATGCTGTTGAAATGCGCTATTTGTTTCCAACGACGCTATAGCTGTAACCCCATAGTTTACTGCACTACGTTACGGTGCGGGGAAGCGCGAGCTTCGAGGAGTCTAATGACGTTACCAATCGGTATCTCTCTCATGTAACGAAAAAAATCAATTGACCAATGTAGCTGGCTTATTTTGGATAATCGAATTACCGCTTACCCGTTGTTTGCGTATAGCACCAATTAGCGGGGAACAAGTTTAGTTTCATTGTTGTTTATAATGAATGTGCTTCACGGGCAGATGAACACATCCCATAGTTTCGCGCGGAAGTGGACGAAATGAAAGAAACATATTCTGTAAATAGTTTTTTTTCCTGGAATGCTAGTGCGTAGTGGCGGCAGAAACAAGCGAAGCGGAGACTTTGAAGGAAAACCTCTTTTCCTTTCTTTCGCAATGCTATGGTAGATGAAAATGACAAACAGTGATCAATCGCATAAATCCCATGAAGAATATAAAATTACGAGTAAATGTTTCTGGGCGTTTAGTGCTTGGTGAATTTGATACTTCTAATTTAACTTACATAACAAAATTATTATATAAATAATCATTACTTGGGACAAGCCATTAACCATTTCATGCTTCGCTCGACCCAACGATCACACCGTATATGCATTTTAAATTTATAGTATTATGAGTCTCGTTTAAAGTCAGCATTTCACAAGTTTTATAGTCATTGTACTTATCTAATTTACCAATAAAAGCTGTGATTGGGTAATATACTGTCTAATATTTTTCATTTTGGCCGTTCTTTGCACACTGTGGGATCCGGGTTAGAATAGGTCCTCAGCTCCCTTTACTTGTCGTAAGAGGCGACTAAATTGGACGGTCCTTTGAATGAGACCGCAAACACAGAGGTCCTGTGTCACAGCAGGTGTGGCACGATAAAGATCCCACCCTGCTCAAAGTAAACGCCGAGCATAGGCTTAAATTTTGCAGCCCTTCACTGGCAATGGTGATGTCTCCATATGAGTAAAAAAATCTCGAGCGGGACCTTAAACAATATACAATCAATCATACATTGATTTTGACTACAGATTATTCCGTTTACCTGATCGAGATATAGGACTCACGACAGGTGTGACCTGTCAACAGGGATGCTTACTCCTCCTAGGCAACTGATGCCCCCTCTGGGATGTCCAGGGGTCAATGCTTGCCACACTCTGAATTTGTAATCTTTTTCTATTTGTAGGATGTAGAGTTTTATAGGAGTTATGAGATTGAACACTGTTCGTTATATCCTATAGGGATATTCGAGTTAGAATAGGTCCTCCGTACCCCTTGCTTGTCGTAAGACGCGACTGAATGGGGGCGATTGCTAAAACCGAGGCCCCGTGTCGCAGCAAGTGTGGCACGATAATGATCTCTGCTGAAAGGACGTAAGTGCCGAACACCAAGGCTAAAATTTTGCAGCCCTTCACCGGCAATGGTGACGTCTCCATGTGTGTGAAAAATTCTCGAGCGCGACGTTAAACTTAACAACCAAGCAACTGTTCGTTATCTTCACCTTTTCATGTAAACAATTACCTGACGTATGAAGCTCATAAATAGATTTTAAGAAAACATGTATTTGAGACCGTTTCTTGGAAAGCTTGGACTTTTTCAAATTTGGTAAATCGATAAAAGAATTTGTTTAACACTTTTTCTTTATAATTAAACATGTATATCCTTAAGTCTGACAATTAGTGATTGATATTTTTTTTATCCAGAAACGCAGAATGATAATGAAGACAAAGGGATATCAAATTGTAAGATCTTCCAATACACTGCGCACTGATATAACATTAAATAATGACCCCAGGGTTCATTTTTCAACGGATGTTTGATCAATTTTCAATGTTAAGATTTCAACATAGAAAAATAACTCTAAGTGTACAAATCTTTTTCTGTACAGTCCACTTTTCAGACAAATGGTAAGGTCATATTTCAGCATTCAAAACTTCCCCCTTATATACACAATGTTTCTTTGCGATCCCCTGGGGATTCGGGTTAGAATTTCATTCTGCAGAGCCCCGTGGTGATCTGGATTGTTAGAATAGATCCTCAGTACCCCTTGTTTGTCGTAAGAGGCGACTAAATGGGGTGGTCCTTCGGATGAAACCGCACAAACCGAGGTCCCGTATCACAGCAGGTGTGGCACGATAAAGATCCCACCCTGCTCAAAGACCCTGAGCGCCGAGCATAGGCCTAAATTTTGCAGCCCTTCACCGGCAATGGTGACGTCTCCATATGAGTAAAACATTCTCGAGCGGGACGTTAAACAATATATAATCAATCAATCCATTACTATATCTCAGTTAGGTAGTATGGGGTCATATTTCAATATTGTAAAAAGACCATAATGTACAAAAGTTTCCTGTAAAACCCACAAATCAGTCACATGGTGGGGCATATTAATGACCCAAATATATACACAATGTTTTTATGCAATCCATAACTTATTCATGTGGTAGGAATCATATTTCAACAGTGGAAATTGACTCTAAATGTACAAATTATTTTCTGTACAGTCCATATGTCGGACAATGTGTGGGTCGTATTTAAACATTGAAAAATGACTCCAAATACTAGTACATAAAATGTTTGTGCAGTCCATAATAGGGGTCATGTTATGACATTGAAAATTGAGATTAAATTAATAGGGATATTTCTGTACAACTCATATTTCGGTCACTTGGTGGAATCATACTGGGGGAAAAAAAAGAAAGAAAAATGTGCTTTTTTCGGTACAATTCATATCTTATTCCTTTGTACATAATGTATTAAGTGATTAACGAAATGAATATTGAACTGCAATAGTATTAGTAGAGAAAAAGACAAAATAAATTGTAAATTCTTTTCGGGGATTAAATTTTGTTGGCCTTGGAATAATGATCCTCTCTCTCTCTCTCTCTCTCTCTCTCTCATTTACTTTCTTTAACAATCCATTTTAAACGCTTACGTGATATATGCAACGTTAAAAATGACCTCATTACTGATCAAAATTTAATGTTAAATTTTGATCGGGCTTCACTTTTAACGTTAAGAAATCACCACCAACTGGGTCACTATTTTAAAATATTAAATCGGAAATACCAAAGACAGACATTGTTGGCGATAGAGTATATGAGATGGTTTCCAAACCTCATTGTCGGATAGAATATATAGATCAGCTGGTGACGTCTTAACTGGGTTGTACAACAACACCCAAAGCATAAAAAATCACACAATAGTTAAAGATACCCACAATATATTTCTTTCTTTCTTTTTTTTCTCACTGATTATACATGACTGTAACAACAGATCTAGCTGATTTTTAAGGCGTTTTTCACAAGCAATTATGCAAATGCTATAAAAATACTTCATCGGGGAACTGCCTGATCAATTAAAGGGACTGGTTCACGTTTTTAAAAAAAATGTTTTTCGTTTTTGATACTACACACTAAATATGTAAGTCATTTAATACTGACAACCAAAATTTGGACCTTCCTAATGCAAGGATGAGAGCAATATTCTAGCCTTAACTCTGTTTTATGTAAGCAAAGACTCGAGTCTTTTCACATTTACAAACAAACCATTGAAATGGTAATTTAAAGCATCTCAATTTTGCACAGTCACAAATTTAACTTTTGAATGACTCAAGAATATTTGGAATTTATTTTGAAAACGTCGTGAACAACATCATACCTCTATCTTTTTTTATAAAACAAATAAACTCTACACAATGAGCCTTTGTAACAGTATGTATAGCCTCTTATATATATATATATATATATATATATATATATATATATATATATATATTAGTGAAACCCTTTAAACACATTAGATAGATTTTGATTAGTAAAATAGGGGGGGGGGGGGGGGATTGTAAATCAGTCCCTTTAAAGACAGTGTAATAGAACAATGAAGTTGTCAAATAACTGCTTACCGTTAAAATCTTGTATTATTTGCTCTAATTTACCAGAGACAAATCTGGACTTTACTCATGGGTAGATTCGGTGAAACGCAGGCATGTACTTTCGGTTTCCTTTTCAATAATAGAATTACTTGTAATAAACATTTATACTGTATTTGGGTAAAAACTAATATGGCAAATATCAGTTTATCTAAATATCTTATACAATGTATATAGTTCCATTTACTATTGATACCTTACATATACTTCGGGCTCGAGGTGATGACTATGGTTCTGGACACCCTCTAAGAAGACCGAAGGTATCACACCGGTAATTATTTTCACTACATATTACTATACAGGGAAAAAATAACCAAAACTAAACTTGCAGATTTGATGCCAAATAACGCAGTCAGAAATATTCTATGTTACATGTCGCCAACCGGAACATCACTCGGCCTTTTTCCGAAGAGGGCCGAGTGATATTCCGATTGCCAGTTGACCTGTCTCGTCTGACGACACCGGAAAAACAACACCTGAGTGAACCTCAGCAGTTCCACTGTAATTTCTACAAATTACTCAGAATTTCCTAATTATAGTTTATAGGTGTGTGTGTGTGTGTGTTTATTGTATATATCTATATATATATATATATACATATATATATATATATATATATATATATATACATGCATACACACATAAGGGGGGCCTCCGTGGCCGAGTGGTTTGAGCATTCCGCCCAAAATCACAAGCCCTCCCACCTCTAGTCGGCGCGGGTTCGAATCTCGCTCGCGCTGATATATGTGAGAAAATTTGCCAGTTTACTTTCGGAAGATCGGTATTCTCTTCCCTTAGTCCAGTCAATTTACGATTTCGCATGCAACTAATTGCAAAAGAAATAATTTTTTTTGCAAAGTATTCCTTAGTATCAGTAAAACAACATATAAAAAATCTAATTTTATCTAATGTGCAGAAATAATATATTTTGATGCATCAAATTTGCTGATAGCTCCCTTTGTTTTATGTCACCGCCGCGCTATCATAGCGTGCTTTCACCGAAATCGTGACGTATACATTATCATTACGTAGACATTGATCAAAGTCTTTGCTCGAATTTTATGACATATGTTCATACAAGCGTGTAAGCGCTTGAATCAATATAGCCTAGGTGTAATACTATAAATTTATTTACAAACGAGACGTTCTAAAGCTTCTCAAAAGTTTAGAAAAAAAAAAAACAGGTTGGTAAAGTCACAACACGTGTCGTCATGTAGACGTATAGGCCTACTGGGTTCATTCAAAATTTGGGAAAGGTGCCGTAATGTAACGGAAAATAACATTTTTTAAACTAAATAGTCGCAGAGCATCATTTCTTCAAGGTAAAATTAATAAGTAAGAAAGTGAAAAGGCTTTTTTCTATACTGCACTGCTTATTTCTATTTTCTATGTAAGGACACCCATTCGCGTTACAAAGCCATCTTTCTCGTTATTGATTGGGGTACACGGGGCGCCTTTTAACGTCCCATCCGACGGAGTAAATCTTTCTCCTGAAGTGACGCTATTAGTTGCAACTTGAATGCGGTTTCTGTAATATGCAAAACTAATACGATACCAATTTAATTTAACCTGTTCTGTTGTGTTAGTAGAAAATTTCTTCCATTTTAATTATATCTGTTCTAACCTTGTGTTGAATATGGAAAGATTACAAGACTGTGTAATTTGTGAATCGGGGGACAAGAATGGTCTAGTTTGTCTTCGTGGGAAGGGTAGCACAGGTATCAATACTGCTGCTGAGAAAAGGGATAGCAATCTTCGCACGCATCCTGGGCAATATGTGCACACCGAATGTAGGCGTCTATTTACAAATGCGATTGAAATTAGCAAATATCTGAGGGAAAAAGAACAAAGCAAGCCAATTCCTCCTGCTGATAGTACACCAATTCTTAGATCAAAACAGACCTTTTCATTCCGTGACCACTGCCTCTTTTGTGGACAAACTGCCAAACTTAATCAAAGTAAAAGAGGGCATGGTGTTTTTCCTGTGCAAACTCATGATTTTCAGGCTTGTATAGAATCCGTCTGTTCTACAAGACAAGACGCTTGGGCAAACCAAATTTATGGTAGACTAGAAGCTGTAAATGATTTGCATGCTGCTGATGCCATATATCATCAAACTTGTAACAAAAATTTTCGCACAGGCAAACACATACCTAAAATATTCTCACCATCTTCGACGGAAGCCAAGAGAGGCAGACCTGTTGATAGTGATATTACTGACGCATTTCTTAAAGTGGTGAATTATCTGCAGAAGAATGATGACAAACAACATCAACTGTTAGATCTTGTTGCTAAAATGAAGGACCACTGTGGTGATGATGCATACTTGCCTGTTTACTTGAAAAAGAAATTGTATGAGCGTTTTGGGGATGAAATCATCATGACAGAAGAACAAGGAAAATCAACTGTAATAACGGTACGAAAAACGGCAAGATCAATTCTTCAGAGCTTCTACAATCGGCCTAAAACAGTGGACCAGACATTGGAGAAGCTCAACATCATTACAACTGCTGCTAAGTTGATAAAATCTGATATCCTGTCCCTTCATCTAGCTTCTGATCTGTACCCTTTGTCGTCAGATATTGAATCACTTGAAAAGAATCTTCAGTACGTTCCTGAAAGTCTTCAAACTTTTTTGAAAATTCTCGTCCGAGAAAAGGACCCTGACTTGAAAATTGCATCGATTGGACAGACAATTATGCAGATGGCTAAGTCACGTATGCATATTGCACCACTACAAATAGGTTTAGGAGTGCAGCTTCATCACCATTTTTTTGCATCAAAATTTCTTATTGATATGTTGAATTCCTTAGGATTTTGTTCCTCATATTCGGAGATACAACGTTTTGAAACAAGTGCAGCCATTTCACAAGGAACAGATATTCCAAGCTATGAAAATGGACAATTTCTGCAATTCGTTGCTGACAACGTGGATCACAATGTGCGCACACTTGATGGGTATGGTACATTCCATGGCATGGGCATTATTGTAGGCTCTACACCTGGTAAAAAGGTTAGCAAACCGGTCCCTAAACTGAACGTTTCATCGGCTGACCTGGTCACTGCTGGGAAAATTAATATACATTTCTACAAGCAACCACCTAAATCGTCACTGCAGATGAAATTCGCCAAAATTAATAAAGAACAGAAAGTACCAGATCCATCTTTGAGTTTAGATCTTCTTTCAAAGGCTGTATGGCCTCTTCGATCTCCAACTCCAAGTTGGTCAGGACTGATGCAGTGTACTCAAAATGGAGATTACCCTGGGAAGTCCACCATCACCTTTCTGCCGATGATAGATATGGACGCAAGCGATATGTCATGTATCTACTCTACACTGAAGTTTGTGTCTCGCCAAGCTAGAAAATATGGTACAACTCCAATTCTGACATTTGACCAGCCTCTCTACATGAAAGTAGTTACAATTGTCACTCATGAGTCACAGTGTGAAGACTTAAGCTCCATTATACTATGGTTAGGTGGGTTTCACACACAAATGAGCTTTTTAGGATGTATCGGGCGCATTATGAGAGAATCGGGATTGCAGGAAGTTTTAGAGACTGTATATGCGTCAAATGCAGTTGGCCATATTCTTAGTGGAAAAGCAGTAGCTCGAGCAACCCGTGCCCATTTTCTAGTTGATACAGCCCTTCATGCCTTGCTCGTGACTAAAACCTTTGGTGCCGAATTGCCTGATAATGATGTGCCCCAAAATATATCTTCAGGTTATCTTGTAACACCCATTGACACAGAGGCCCCTGATCACGTCCTTACTCAATCTGCAGACGTTTCCACAGCCCAACTGGAAGAAGATCATCTGCTGAAGAAAGCTGCTGCCTTGTATGACCAGTTGCTAGAGGGAGATGCTACTGCACAAGACGTGTGCAATAATTGTACCATTACACAAGTACTGGGGAAACTTGCGGACACAAAATCCTCTCTCAAGTGCTTCAGAACAGCAGCCCTTTGGCTTCAGTACTTAGAAATGATAAGTCTCTTAAAAGCTTTTATCACAGCTGAAAGAACAGGCAATTGGTTACTCCATATACAAACTCTACACGCAATGCTTCCCTATTTTGCTGCAGCTGGGCATAATGTGTATGCAAAGTCAGCATACATCTATGTCATGTCAATGATCAATCTTCAGAAAGCTCATCCCGATGTACACAGCAAGTTCATGGAAGGTTATCATGTACTGAGAAGAGAGAGGTATTGGGCGGGTCTGTCGTGTGATCTTATCATTGAGCAGGCATTAATGAGAAGTGAAAACATCAGGTGGTTTAAGGAGAGGTCGAGGAATGACAGAGGTACAGCGGTCGCAGTGGCTTTTGTCTATGCCTTCTTGTGCAGCAGTAAATGAGGCAATGCAGAATCTGACAGATGTTGGCTACCACACAAGTGAGCAGCACAAGGAATCTTCAACCTCTCACCAAGAAAGGGACAAACAAGATACAATTAAAGTTATATCATACCGTGACCCTTTTACTGAGAGCATCCCTCTTCGAAATATTGACACCGGTGTGAATGCAGACAATAATATCAACGCTCATAATGCATTAGCATGTGGACAAAAGATCATTGACTCTATGGTTGGTCAGAATATATTTGATTTTTCCTTCAAAAAATCAATGCAGGTGTTAACTATGTCATCTAAAACATCTATCACGGTTGAGGAAGGCAGAGTTGAGGTTGATCCCCAAGTGCTTTTTCAAAGACTAACGGCAATTTCATCTAGAGAATCTGTTGAAGATATTGCAAATATCTTCAAATATGAATTATCAACGCATCCATCATCGATCTTTGAACCCTCAGGACTTCCAAGAGCAGCAAGTAAGCCTCAAATTTCAGATGCAATTTGGAGTATGGGCGATTGTGCTGTGTCAGAGAAGGAATTGCTTGATGTACATTTTGTTTTGGATGGCGGTTCTTTGCTACAGCGTATCTCATGGACAAAAGGCATGTCATTCAATGCTATATGTCAGTTGTATGTTGATTATATTATTAGAAGATACTCGAGACCAACTATTGTATTTGATGCATATTCCAATGAACCCTCGACCAAAGACGTGACTCATCTTCGACGTTCAAAGGGCATCATCTCCCCTGATGTAACATTTACTTCAGATATGACCTTCAAATCTAAAAAAGAATTTTTTCTCACAAATAACAACAAGTCTCGTTTCATAAGTCTTCTTGCTCAAAGACTTCGGGAAAATGAATGCCCGGTCATCCTTGCAGAGGAAGATGCAGATTGTCTCATCATTTCAACAGCTGTAGCATGTGCTCAGTCAACACAAGTCGTTGTCATTGGCGAAGACACTGATCTTCTTGTTCTCCTCTGCTACCATGCATCACTGGATACAACATTTACTTCCGATCTGAACGTCCTAATAAGTGCAGGCACTGGGACATACAAAAAACAAAGCGGATGCTTGGTATGCACAAGTGCAAAATTCTGCCAGTAGTACACGCAATCACGGGATGCGATACAACCTCCCGCCTACTTGGGATAGGAAAAGGTGTTGCTTTAAAGAAGTTTTCGAAAACAAACAATGTTACAATGGCAATAGAGGAATTCTTAAAGCCTGGAAACCATCTGGAAACTGTTGTAACGAGCGGCGAACAGATTATTGCTAGCCTATATGGGGGAGTATTGTGCGAAGGACTGGATCTTCTGAGACTGCGCTTATACACAAATAAGGCTATCACTAACAATAAGTGCGTTCAGGTACAGAGTCTCCCGCCAACATCTGATTCTGCGGCTCTGCATTCTAGGAGGTCATACTATCAGTGTCAGCAGTGGATAAAACTAGATGGCACTGATCTGAACCCACTTGATTGGGGATGGACAGTCACTGATGATAGCAAATGCATGCCGCTTAAAAACACTTTGCCGCCTGCTCCCAATCGTCTTCTGAATATTATCCACTGTAATCGCAAGGTAAATTGTGACACAAAGAGGTGTACGTGCCGAAAACATGGCCTAGAATGTACTATTGGATGTGGCCATTGTAGAGGAACAAGTTGTTCCAATTCAACAAGGAACACGGAGGAAGAAGAAGAAACAAACTGATTTCCATGGTCTGTTAACTGAAATTACCCCCCCCCCCCCCCTTTCCAAAAAAGCCTCTTAAAGGTGAAATTATTACATGGAAATTTTACAATTTCTATTTCTTACAAAAATTTATAAATGCCAATCAAGAAACTGCATTCTTATTTGATAGGTAATGATGGAAAGCTAATTTCCATTTTTTGTCGTTTTTTCTCTGTTTTTGACCCCCCAAAACTTCAACTGAAACATTAGATTTTTTATATGTTTTAGTACACATATTAGCGAGGTCAAAATCACTGAAAACAATTCTTTTGCAATTAGTTGCAAGTTTGACCCTTTTTTGGGCTAATTTGACTGGACTACCTGGTACACTGTATCTGGGTCTCTCCTCCACCTACAAAAACTGGATGCTACCAGATAACTGAAAAATTGTTGAGTGTGACGGAAAACAACAAATAATGAATCAATCATACATATCGCGTATAGACGTCACCATTACTGATAAAGGGCTGCAAAATGTATATATATATATATATATATATATATATATATATATATATATGTTCTTAATTTTAAATATTCGGAACTACAAAAAATATATATTCTTTAAAATATACGGACCTACAATTGACCAAATTCATTTTGATTGGACAATCAACGATGTGATACCTGAAGAGCCCAAACAACAATCTTTACGATATTAGCTATGACGTCACAATCTCGTTCGCACGTGCAAAAGTATCGAAAGCGAGAATATGGAGAAAGCGATTTTTTTCTTAGCTATGACGTCACAGCCTACTGCACTACGTTACGAAATTACATATAACATAAAATTATTCTATACATGGAATATCACTTCAGATATGGGGTATTTTCATTTTTTAAATGAAAGTTGAGTGTGCCTATAGTGCTAAAATGTCCCCTGGTAGGTAATTAAAGTTGAGAAAGAAAACGAAGAGAAGAAAATAGCACATTTTCGAGTTACGGCTAGAACACAGTTTTTACCCGACTTTTACAGGCGCCCTCAAATCTTTATAAACCTACGCATTTCTGGTTTAACCAAGTCTTGAATTCACGTGATCACGATATGTAAAATTTTGAATAAACACGTATTCCGTCATTAACTCGAAAATGTGCTATTGCATGTAATGAAACTGACATATGGCAACTTTAAAAAACGTTTCTATGATTCAATAAATAACCGAAATCATATGATCTTTTTTGCAAGCAAACCTTTAAATTCTTCTAGGGAACATTTTGGCAATTCAAAGCTCGTATTTAGTATTAAAGC
Source organism: Ostrea denselamellosa (assembly GCA_024699665.1). Taxonomy (NCBI): domain Eukaryota; kingdom Metazoa; phylum Mollusca; class Bivalvia; order Ostreida; family Ostreidae; genus Ostrea; species Ostrea denselamellosa. The sequence goes on from JAMZEH010000055.1 coordinate 19,990,205, forward strand.
AATATAAGCTGCCAAAATTACAATTTTTTATAGTGGCATTAAAAGAGGTTAAATGAACGTTGATATGATTGAAAAAAAAGAACTGCATCGAATTTCCTCTCTTATGCATCGTTTACACACCTTTACGTGATGAAAAATATATTCCTCGACATTCCGTTTGACCCTAACAACGGCAGCTGATTAATCGTCGGCGACAATCCCGAAGATAACCGATGTTGACACGAATGATTCTGATGCTGATAGGGGTGGATCGGGTTGTATCCGGGTCATTAAAATATGGACGGCGAGGTGAGATAAAATTCATACTCGGTACCAATGTAAATTCTATTCTTATTATTCTTTGCATTTATTTCCGTTCGTCGTCTTTTTCGTCCCGAATCAGTCAAAGTTGGCTTTCTCCCTCGCTTCGAACCTTTCGTGTCGGACATCTTTCGTGCTTACCGGAAATATTGCGCTTGCGCATTTGATTTTGCCGAATGAGTTCAACTTTAGGTCATTGCATACGGAAATAATGTCGGAGAAATTAAGGTACGGGAAGACTTAATTTCAACTGTCGAACAATTTTTACATTTAATGCAAAAAATACAACATGTCAAAAGTTTAATCGATAAAATCAGGTATTAGAAGGTAGATGTTTACAAAATTTTCATTAAATTTTAGGGACCCCAAAATAACAATTTTGACAGCTTATATTGCTTTAATATATTTTGTTTCGTGTGTGTGAAAAATACATGTAAATATCATTTTATCAAACACATTGAACATCTGTTTTTCAGTTTTCTTGATGTTGAGAAGAAACAACGCTTTATATTTCTAGTACAAATATCATGTCTACTTCAAGTTCGTACTAGAAAACCTATTATACAATATTTTTCACCAGGTATTATTAGAAACTAGAAAGTTTAATTACGTGGTCATTTGAAGATAACAGATCTAAATATTTAAAGCATATGATACATATTATATGTAATTAATTACATATAATATATATTAATCAGATTTAAGTATGCAATATATGTGTTCATTTATATGTATTTTTATACTTGTAGTTCAAATCCTTGTCAATGTTTATGCATCCTGCGTGATGTAATAGTGACGCAACAAATCCATTGCTTGATTTATATAAGTTCTATGTATTCACTGAAAATTATATATTTATTGCATGAAATAGAAAATAGGTACCATGCATGGCACCTTAGGGTAAACTTTGATGTACTTCGAGGGAGCTTAGTCAGGGCCCCATCCCTGGCAGCTGCCCTATTATATTAGTTAGGTTTTGTTATTATTGTTATAGAGTAGGTTCTGGGAAATAAAAGATATGAAAATCAAAAAAAAAAAAAAAAAAAAAAAAGCATATGATACATTTATATCAGTTTACTGTTCATGAGGTTGTTCCTAATAACGGCAAGTTACAATAGGTCCCCAGTACCCCCCTTGCTTGTCGTGAGAGGGGACTAGATGAGGTGCAGTTCTTCAGATGAGACCTCATGAACCGAGACTCCGTGTCACAGCAGGTGAGACACAAAATATTACAAGATATCGCATTCAGCAAACATGCAGAAGTCGAGCAAGGGATGTATAGCAACCTCTGGTAGTGTAGATCAGGTTGTTCATAAGATAGTCCCGGGGAGTAGGGTGGAGTCGCAAATGCGGAACAAAACACTATATTTTAACGCATTTCAAAAAAGTACAAATAACGAACAGTGGTTAATCTCGTAACTCCTCTAAGCAACACAAAATTAAGAGTTAGGTAAACACGGACCACTATACATACCAGAGGTGAGGTTAGGTGCCTAGGAGGAGTAAGCATCCCATGTTGATCAATCATACCTGCCGTGAGCCCTATGATTTGAACAGGTAAACGAAGTATTTACATTCTTGATCAGGTAAACCGAGTATATAAAAATTTTTTTCAAATTAAAATTGATGTACTATATTCAGCTGTATTTATACACGAACTGTTTACAACTGCACCACATCCATGTGAAAATGACTATCATTAAGATTTATAAAGATATCAACGACAAAAACATCAGATATGTAAATATAGTGAAATATAATCCACGTTAATCATGAAAATTGTACAAATCACAAAAGGCAGTGATTATAATAGTAACATACAAGAATAAAAAAGCTAGACCTATAGATCGTATTTTGATAGCATATTCTTTTAGTGGCAATAATTGAATATTCTTAAAGACTTCCAATAACAGAGACTAGAGGTCTGAAGGCCTTATAGGTCACCCGAGACTTAGTTTAAAGTCTTCTAGCCCCAAAGGCTATGAAATCTATATCAGTTTCCCCGTTACGCATATCTAAGCTAAATTCAAATATTCAGCAGAGGTATACAACAAGAACACAAATGCACCAGAGAGTACCCATACTGATGAAAGACTTTACACAATATATGTTATATTAATACTGTATTACTATTTTGGACCCACCCCCGAGTCATAACCAGGGTTTGTGCAATATTTGCAATTTTATTACATTCCACTGAATCATTTCTACTTTTCCTAAATATGCATTTAGTTTTTACACAGTATCAGTAAAATTAAAGAAGTCTTTCAATTTGAAATGATAAACAGTAATCACTATAATTTTGGCCCCACCTTGGTATCAAAAACCCTAACCCTGGAATCATAAAATTTACAATTCAATAAAGGGCTACCTGCTCCTTCAAAATTCTCTTTAGTCTCAATAGCATTAAAGAAGATGTTAATTATATGTTTCACACATAAACACACTACATGCCAAGTTTGGCCCTTCCCTGGGGTCAGAACCTGTACCCCAAGGACCATGACTGCATTTAGTTTTACTTACAGATGTGAAGTTGGGAAGAAGATTTGAAATTGGTCAATTTTTGGCATTTTTGCCTTGCCCCTAAGACACAGGGGGCATATGTGTCCTGAAATTTACAAATTATGTTTCCCTTGTCCCAAAGTTGCTTCATACCAAATTTGAAAAAGAATTGGAAAGGTAATTATTAAGAACTTTACATTGTTCAATTGTTAACAGATGATGGACGCTGAGCAATAGTAATATGTCACCTGAGTTTAACATTTGTTCATCTGTTGCACATTAAGTATGGCACCACTTAAGTATAACAATATAATTCAAATGCATGATACATTGTTACATACACAACTACAAATATGATGTGATAAAACAGTCTGTCACAACAAAAGTTATTGTGTCTGAGGTAGGTTTCTTTCCACCATCGTTTGTGACGTATATAAAATTCTTTGTTCAGAAACTTATTCTTTTTGTTTCCAATTGTCCAAATGGGTCCTGTTGCACCTGGATTCTATAGCTTGTGACATATAGGTCCTGTAAGGTGTGGGTCCTAAAGCATGTAGGTCCTGCAAGATGTAGGTCCTACTGAATGCGAGTCCTGTACTGTGTGGGTTCTGTAGTGTATGGGTCTTGTAAGATGTGGGTTCTGTAGTGTGAGTGTCTTGTAAGATGTGGGTTCTGTAGTGTGAGTGTCTTGTAAGATGTGGGTTTTGTAATGTGTGGGTTCTGTAGTGAGTGGGTCTTGTAAGATGTGGGTCTTGAAGCATGTGGGTCCTGTAAAGTGTGGATTCTGTAGCATGTGGGTCTTGTAATGTGTGGGTCCTGTAGCATGTGGGTCTTGTGATGTGTGGGTCCTGTAGCATGTGGGTCTTGTGATGTGTGGGTCTTGTGATGTGTGGGTTCTGTAGTGAGTGGGTCTTGTGATGTGTGGGTTCTGTAGTGAGTGGGTCTTGTGATGTGTGGGTTCTGTAGCATGTGGGTCTTGTGATGTGTGGGTTCTGTAGTGAGTGGGTCTTGTGATGTGTGGGTTCTGTAGCATGTGGGTCTTGTGATGTGTGGGTTCTGTAGCATGTGGGTCTTGTGATGTGTGGGTCCTGTAGCATGTGGGTCTTGTGATGTGTGGGTTCTGTAGTGAGTGGGTCTTGTGATGTGTGGGTTCTGTAGTGAGTGGGTACTATGATGTGTGGATCCTGTAGCATGTGGGTCTTGTGATGTGTGGGTTCTGTAGTGAGTGGGTACTATGATGTGTGGGTCCTGTAGCATGTGGGTCTTGTGATGTGTGGGTCTTGTGATGTGTGGGTTCTGTAGTGAGTGGGTCTTGTGATGTGTGGGTCTTGTGATGTGTGGGTTCTGTAGTGAGTGGGTCTTGTGATGTGTGGGTTCTGTAGTGAGTGGGTCTTGTGATGTGTGGGTTCTGTAGTGAGTGGGTCTTGTGATGTGTGGGTTCTGTAGTGAGTGGGTCTTGTGATGTGTGGGTCCTGTAGCATGTGGGTCTTGTGATGTGTGGGTCCTGTAGCATGTGGGTCTTGTGATGTGTGGGTTCTGTAGTGAGTGGGTCTTGTGATGTGTGGGTTCTGTAGTGAGTGGGTCTTGTGATGTGTGGGTCTTGTGATGTGTGGGTTCTGTAGTGAGTGGGTACTATGATGTGTGGATCCTGTGATGTGTGGGTCCTGTAGCATGTGGGTCTTGTGATGTGTGGGTCCTGTAGCATGTGGGTCTTGTGATGTGTGGGTTCTGTAGTGAGTGGGTTCTGTAGTGAGTGGGTCCTGTAGTGAGTGGGTACTATGATGTGTGGATCCTGTAGCTCTGGTAAGGCTACACTTTGTCCTGTTCTCTGCTAGATTCATTACCACTAGCCTTGATACTGATTTTCTCATCCTCTGGGTCTAGATAATTATATAGAGGGAACTCACAACAGCACAAACATTTAAAAATCCCTGGGAGACAGCCATAGCAGGAAGGGGGTAGGAGGAACAGAGGGCTAGTCTTTTTCTTATACTGCAAGTAAGCTTCATCTCTGCAATTAATGATACAACAATGTATAACTCTGTAACAGAATAAAATATGTTTCTCATCTGAAGAATATGAAAATCAACTGGCTCGTTTTAGCCTTGAAGGTTTGTGAGAGAATGGAGACATTGTTCCATGAATGATGATTTTTAACTTGTTTTCAATATCTCTCATCAGATGTCCTCTCTAGTAATGGAGTAATGACACAATGATTGATTATCATTTCCTTTTGATATCTGCTCTAATAGAAAGATAATTTTCTATGATTGAAAATTTTGATAACTTTTGATATTTCTCATCTGATTTTATATCTAGAAGATGAATACTTTCCTATGTTAGGTCATTTTGACTTTCAATATTCCTCATCTATTTTTTTTTTCTCTAGTAAAGGGATGATTTTCTATGACTGGTAATTTTGACTTACTTTCGATATCTTTCATCTGACTTTTTCTCTAGTAGTGGAATACCACTAAGGAAGAGTAAAATAGCCATGGTAAACAGTGGACTGAGAACTCCAGCCCATTTCCCATCCACACAGATACTTGTGCTGATAATGAACATGCCTATCCAAATAATGATTTCCCCAAAGTAATTAGGGTGGCGGGACACTTTCCACACACCTACAATAAATATCAACATTTTCAAAACTTTTCCATTTTCTGTGCATTACTATAGCATGTAAATGACTGGTCATGACAGTTTCATGATTAGAGTACTTGCTTTACAATTCAAAGGCCCAGATTTTAAATTCTTGATTTCAGAGCTCAAGCATCATCAGTGCTAAAGCAAGCCTAAGATGTTTAACACAGCTAGGCACTGTTTCTTCATCAAGAACTTGGCATTATAAGTAAAAATTACAGGTCTTCTCAGATATGACCTGTGTCTCAGGATAAAGAACCCTCACTGCTGCAGCTCTGAGCACCATGCATAAGACTTTTTGAGGCACTTCACCTAAAGATGGTGAAATCTTCATAAGCTTGAAAAATACATGAATGAGACATGAAACGGGACGCAAACAACATACAGTGTAAGTCATTTATCAGTAAGTTATGCTGGTCTATACATTATATACATGTATTGGTTGATTGTATAAAACATCACCTTTATCACACCATTTGCCCTTGTTGGCAGGATCATTTCTGAAACCAAACTTCTGGAAGTCTGCAATGGTTTCAATCAACAATCCTGTAACAAACAGCACAGCACCAATAATGTCCTGAGGCGTCCAGGCATCATCAGGGGTCAGATAAATAGCGCTGTCTGGGGCATTCACAAATATTACAGGAAGACTTACTGTAAACACCCAAAATGCCTGTAAATAGAAGGTAGACATATATGTGACATGGCCTGTAAATCGAAGGGGAAGGTATAGATGTTATATGGCCTTGTGATCTGTAAATCAAAAGGGGTTACATATGTTTTCTTTTAGTAATCTGTATGTTACATTTAGTAATCTGTATGTTACATTTAGTAATCTGTATGTTACACTTGGTAATCTGTATGTTACACTTAGTAATCTGTATGTTACATTTAGTAATCTGTATGTTACATTTAGCAATCTGTATGTTACATTTAGTAATATGTATGTTACATTTATCAATCTGTATGTTACATTTAGCAATCTGTATGTTACATTTAGTAATCTGTATGTTACATTTAGTAATATTATTTTAATGTATTGTAATGTACTTCACCATTGGCTCATTTGATATCACATGTCAAAGTATGGAAATGCGGATTGACGAGGTCTTTCTAATTATAAACAATAAAAAAATTCGGATTGACCTGTACTTTCTAATAATAGATTGGGGAAAATTTGCTACGTGTAACAATGCATATGATTCGCTGACGTATGTCATTTCAACCAATCAAATTCTCTTTCTGGGTCACGTCATTAACTACATGTAAACAATATGGAAGCGAAGCCAGCAGACGTAGAAGTAAAAGGTCGTTTTGCGACTATTAATGAAGAAAATAATATAACAAATGTAGCCCTTTCAATCGGTCGATCCATAGATATATCGACTTCACAGAAAAGCATATCAACCTCACACTTCGTGCTCGGTCGATATACTTTTCTGTGAAGTCGATATATCTATGGATCGACCTCATGAAAGGGCTATATTTGTATAATATGTATGTTACACTTGGTGATCTGTATGTTACACATAGTAATCTGTATGTTACATTTAGCAATATGTATGTTACATTTAGTAATCTGTATGTTACATTAAGCAATATGTATGTTACATTTAGTAATCTGTATGTTACATTTAGTAATCTGTATGTTACATTTAGCAATCTGTATGTTACATTTAGTAATCTGTATGTTACATTTAGTAATATGTATGTTACACGTGGTGATCTGTATGTTACACGTAGTAATCTGTATGTTACATTTAGCAATATGTATGTTACATTTAGTAATCTGTATGTTACACTTAGTAATCTGTATGTTACATTTAGTAATAGTAATCTGTATGTTACATTTAGTACTCTGTATGTTACACTTAGTAATCTGTATGTTACACTTAGTAATCTGTAAAGAGATTTTATATTATTTGGACAGTAAATGACTTATTGTGACTATTGACTCACTGTTATTGCAGTTTTTGTGTGTGCATCATACATTGTATATGCTTGTCTGAGTTACAAATGTTTCAACACTAAACCAGACAATTAGCTTTATTTGCTATAATCAACAACTGCATCCTGACATATTTTATTGACTAGAGATATTTAGAAGGTCCAGCTAAAATCAAATATTTCATTTATATTTATCAGGAAACAGTTACACTATCCACTCAATGACAAGTACATATTAATTATTAATGTATTTCTTCTTGCTTGTGCCTGTAAAGTTTTGAAAAATGATTGTCACTGTCAAAACAACTGACTCGATCCACTAAAACTTTCAGAACCATGTGTATGAAAAAAAAAAAAATAAAAATTATTGAAATAAAGCTAAAAAATTATGTGTCAGACAAATGTGTACAAGCTGGTCTCATTACCACAAATCAACAGCATTTTTATTAATGATGGCCTAACTTCCTGGAGCAAAAGAGGTTAAGAAGTTACTCTACAATGTCATAATGACCGACTTCCTTTTCAACCATTTAATGAAAATATGAGTATCAGCAATATTTGTGTATTCATTTCAAAATCCATTGCCTAGCTGAGTAACACAGTAGGTTGGCACGTTAACTGCTAAATTATAGGTTGCAGGTTTTTGAGTCCAGCAGGGGTTTTAATTTTTTTTTCAAATTGCTTTCTACTAAAACTGCATATTATTTTTTTCACTAAACAAAATAAATAAGAAAATTTTCAATTTCAAAATATTGTTCTTTATATCCTCCACTTTTCATCCACATAAAATTTCTCCGATACAACATTCCTCTTTAACATATTTTGCAATGTGACCATTGAGGTGAGTAAAGACCTTCAACTTCTTGCAACACAACTTTAGACATTTAATCCGCCTTTTTATTTGAAGCAGGAAATATAAAAAGATATTTGTATGCTGGAACTCAGTTAATTTTGTACTGTTTTTGTGATCTGAATCAGTGTTATACCTTTTTGGGCCCTAAATGGTGCATTGTGATGTCATTTTAGCTGCGATTTTTTTTTCATACCAAACAAGTATCAACAACAACAAAAATGTTTGAAAGTATGAGAAAGCTTGTCTGGAATTCAAAAATGTTTATGGTACTTCCCAAACTATTTACTTTATCTATGGGTTGTCAATGAAATATACTGCAGTGACGGTGACATTTTTCCAGAAGCACTACAGGTAATCCCTGTATCATTTTTCAGCAGAGGATGAGAAAATCATGACTCAAATATGTAATCATTGGAGTGAACTTTGCTCGCTATTAATCTAATGCAGCTTAACCATACCTTTACCTGTGTAGTATGTAAAATGTTGACTTTAGTTTTTCACAAATCCAGTTGATATACATGTATGCAATCTACCTGAAAGGTCCAGAATCCTGCAAAAGCCAGGCAGTTTTCCCTCTTATCATCAAATCGTTTGTCTTCTCCAATCTTTAAAATCCTGTAAAGTAGATAACCAGAAAGACGAAGGCCCCATATAACAATGAAAACAGTCACCATAATCTGACGCCATTGGTATGTCTGAAAAAAAACCACACACACAGAGTATTATGCTATAAAGCATGTCTTGTACACGTAATAGAATAACTTTGTAATGCAAATAATTCCACTCACCTCTGCAAGGAGGAATGTTAGTACTCCCAAGATAACAAAATTGGTGCCCCCTGCAAAGTCAGTGACTTTGTCAAACTTGCATGAACACGCCAACAAGAAGAAGGAAAACTGCATGACAACTGTCACAATGGCACATATTGCCAAATTGTTTGTGTCCGTCTCAAAAACAAGCATTTTATCGAATTTGTGCTAAAAATTCTAATTGTGACCTGAAACATATAAAAGTAGAGTTACAGTACATAGAATACTAAAGATTTGTTTATCACACAGTACAAAATTGTGAAATTATGGTAATCAGTTTTACGTGTTTCTGCTAATAATGTGCCAAGCTCCAATTGGGCCAAGGGGCATTCTTGCACATACAGTTATGCATATATTATTATTATACATTAAATTTCACCCTTTCTAAATTTTGTGAACCTATTTTCTTATTGGTCATATTGATATTCATAAATTATCATGAGAACAAACTCGCAATGTAAGATAGTAACAATTTTGTACAAGATCATGTTATGTACATATATAATGGTTTCTTAAACAGGTCTGCCCACGATTGAAATCTATATTACAATTAACCATATTCGATTTTTTAATCAAGTCCAATTCTAAATTTTGTATTCTTTATATACTGTACTGATATATGCATGTATACTCACCGTCAACTCGTGCTTTTCTCACTCTCCCACAAAACCTTTTATAAATTTTGGCCATATAGTAATCATATCATATATAACAAATATGATGTTTTCTTACCTTCTGAAAACCAGACGCGGTTACACAGCTTGCATAACTTTATATCTCTCTGTTGCATAATCGCACATACACCAAAACGTGACCGGATGTTTTGAGTTTGGTTCCTTCGAGTACCAGTTTAATCAAACGACTTTCTTTTTCGCCATTCAGCTGTTTCGGCCCTATTGGAAATAACCTCTTCAGCTTTCGTAAGCCACGTATGTGTATTATCTGGCATTTACCAAATGCGTGTATTAGCTCACCTGTATGGTAGCATGGAGCCACAAAAGGAGATCAAAGTTTTATAGTTCTAGAATGAAAGTGATGGAGATTTTTTTTTTTTTTTTGATTTTCATATCTTTTATTTCCCAGAACCTACTCTATAACAATAAAGTGATGGGGATTTGAAAATGCTGATTACATTATATACACATTATAACATAGTATTTATTCCAAATTAGGGCTCAAGCTTACATACAACACTAAGCATATGGAATTCAAATCACAACTGAGTTCCAATGATTGATTGATTGTATATTGTTTTACGTCCCGCTTGAGAATTTTTCATTCATGGGGTAAACTGATCGGAAGTCGAACAGATACTTAGCAAAGTCAATAATCTTATTCGCTTAGTGCTATATATGCCGTTGGATGAATCTTGAGAAGTATCGAAACATATGACTATATCTATTTTTTTGTCTTGATAGAACTTGCAATTTGTGTTTGCACCGTTTTATTTGGAAAAAGTCCGAGAGTTGAAATTAGACCGCAAGTCAAACATAACGACTGCATGTCGAACAGCTTCATATTCAGTCGATCATATCGATTTTAAGTAGACACTACAGCTCATTTTGCTCCAGATCGTAAAATGACAATTTTCTCAAAGCTTTCTCTAATTTTGTTGCATAGTTGAAAGTATAAACTTTGCAAAAATAACACATTTCTAAAGTTGAAAATGCTCGGTTAAATGCAAAAATTAATAGTTTTCTCGAAGGGACATAAAACAAGCAATCAATCAATTAAGTTGAACAGGCATTCAATATCCATGTAGTGTAACTAGTCTTGAACACACTTTTAAAGCAAGACTGATATTGTGTGTTTCTGTAATCAAACAATTTGTCAGTTGTATACTTGATACTCATTTAAGAAATGAATTGGAAAAACAACAAATGAATATATTAAATTGAAAATTAATTCAGATTTTCATTTTTGAAGCAAATTGTTTTATATCTGTTTTGATATACTGAATTAAATCAATTGTATAACATTGGAAACATTTGTTATTTTATTATTATTTAAGAAGCGCAGTTAGGGGTAAATAAAGAAAAGGAAGACGATAGTAAGATTCCATTACATTCATCTAACAAAATTTATAATTCGGTTCTATTAATTTTATACTTCGATTCTATAAATTTTTTTCTGATTCATTTTCTCAGTCCTCTTTTTTTCCGCTTCTGTTGTTTTCATTTCTCTCTTTTTTCTCTCTGAACTGTTTTCTCATCTTTGATGAAAAGACAAAGATAGCTAAAACTGAAACTGAAACTAATTTATTTGATTAAAACGCCTAATTTTACATACATGTATTCACTGGCGTTGTACAATAAAATAGTAAAAGACAGTATTCAATCTCGTAATTCCCATAGAAAATACAAATCAGAGAGATGATTTTTTTTTTTTTTTTTTTTTTTTTATATCTTTCTCCTCCTTCTTCTCCTGGAAAGCTTCGTCTGATTTTATGATAAAAAACTGGCATTCAGCTTTCGTCTTCCTTTTCTTGGTATCCTTTAGAAGCTAAATGATATAAATCACCCAAAGGCTCTTTTGTGTCGCATTTGTTTAAAAACAGTCTCCTTTGGGACTAGAACCTAAGACCTTAAACCACAAACAGCAAAGAAAACTAGTAAAATGACACAATAGCCCACATACATTCGATATCAGTTAATGACCAATTTAAATTTAAAAATTTGATACTGATTATTTTCTAATTTAGATATTTATATAAAACCCGTCTTTGTTGGTAACTTTGCTCACACTTAGGTTGATGCTGATACGTATACATGTAATCTAATTTAAACAAGAGGTATCGTGAGAACTGCTCACCAAAAATACCCCCGCTCACTCCAGTCGGCCAAACCCAAAGGGTATTCTTTTGACCGCATTTCTGTCCCATGGGTAGTCCATATGTGTGATATGGTGACTCTAGGTGAAAAGGATAACACTTAAGAGTTCGGAAACCAATTTGATATTTCAATGTCCAATACACTTGACCTTTGACTTTTTGATCCCAAAATCAATAAGATCATCTCCGTCCCATGGGAAATCTGTATGTATGGTATGTTGACTCTGGGTGAAAAGGATAACACTTTAGAGTCCAGAAACCATTGTGTCTACAGACGGACGGACAACCTGATTCTAGTATACATCCCCATTTCACCTCTAGTCGGCACGGGTTCGAATCCCGCTCGCGCCGATATATGTGAGAAAGTTTGCCAGTTTACTTTCGGAAGGTCGGTGGTCTCTTCCCGGGTACATTGTATCAGGGTTCTCTCCTCCACCAATAAAAACTGGACGCCACCAGATAGCTGAAAAATTGTTGAGTGTGGCGGAAAACAACAATCAATAAATCAATACATCCCCATTAGTTTAATATCGAATGAACAAGACCATGTGCTAAATCACTGAACACTGAAGGGTGTATTCTCCCCCTTTCCAAATAAATGATAAATGATTGTTATACTGGTTGGGTCCCTCCATTCAACATAAGAATCAAGGAACATATGATATACATGCTTTGGTAATTGCTTATGGGTACTCCATGCAATTTAATTTCGAAGATTTTATTAGAAAATTTTTGCATCATAAGGAAGACCATGCAAATGAATTTTAACATTTTCTAATTTGTTATTTTCACACTTATCCGATGTTTAACTTCTGTTGAGGTCCCGATTTCTTGGTTATCTTCTCAATAGAAGGTGTAAAGGTTATAATTACCGATAACCAGCTACAAGACAAAGGTGACCGGGTTTTAATATAAGTATCTACCAGGTTTAACAAGGTGGCGAGGCGTCATATAGAATTCCAAAATTTCGTGTTCAATTTTCATAGGTAGTTAACCTTTGCGACGTAAATACGAATAAATTTTTCCAGCGGAGGTTTTTCTTTGAAGGTCATATGGATTGGATTAAGAACTTCATAAAATTGATATTCCACCCATTTTCAGATGTCAGTCTCTTAAACATTTTCATTCGAATTACCATTAACATCTTAGCGACTACTTTAAGGAACTGTGCGTTTGTAATAAATGTCTGACTAATTTACCACTATACATATGATAAGGAGTGATATTGGGTATCTTGATATGCCATCAAGTTTCAGATATCACGCTTAAGGAAATCAGCTACTTATATCTTTTGATTTCAGGTAACCTGAAATTTGGAGCTTCTCGTGAATATCTTAAGAGAACTCTGTACATGTGTTTGTAGTAGATACCTGAGTAATTTACAACTATACATATGATGGAGAATGGTATTGAGTATCATGATATCCCGTCAAGTTTCAGACATCATGCTTAAGATAATCAGCTACTTATATCTTTTGATTTCAGATAACCTGAAATGCGGAGTTTTTAGTGAATATCTTAAAGAACTCTGTGTTTGTATTAGATACCTGAGTAATTTACCAATATACATATGATGGAGAATGGTATTGGATATCACGATATGCCATCAAGTTTCAGATATCACGGTTAAAGAAATCAGCTACTGATACATTTTTTTGATTTGAGGTTATCTACAATTTGATGTTTTTGGTGAATACCTTAAGGACGTTTGTGTTTGTATTGGATATCGGACCAATTTAGTACAACACATATCACTAGGTGTGATATCAGGTATCTTGATATGCCATCATTTTGTATATATCGCTCTCAAGGAGATCAGCTACTGATACCTTAAGGAACCTTGAAATTTGAAGTGTTTATATATATATATATATATATATATATATATATATATATATATATATATATTTAGTTACATTTCGTTTGTATTAGATATCTGACTAATTTACAACTCTACACTGGACAAGAAGATATCTGAAGCGAGATATCTGAAAATTGATGGGTTATCTTAATATCCCATCAATTTTCAGATATCTCGCTTCAGGGAACCATCTACTTATACTTTTGAATGAAATGATGGATGCCATAAATTTGTTTGTTGTTTTCTACCATACATTAAAACAATGTGCGTTTCTGTTTAATATATGATTAATGCAGGGTACCATACTGAAGCAAGCAACTAAGACCCACTATGGAAAATCATCAATGAACTGAGAGTACGCTTTTCAAAAAGATTTAAATTGGATCCTATTCTAAATGAAAATTTGAATTAAATTTGTGTTTTGAATTAAAACGTGTCATCCGAAACTGAACTTTAACACTTTTGCATCACATACTTGATATAGAAGATTTATAACGACTTCATCAGTGTAATGTTAGGACTTCAGGGCTAGGTAGGGGACCCCTTGGACTGTTAATTCCCGCTTTGAGTTTGAGTTTGTAAGGGTAGTTCCAGGGGTTGGAACAGATTTTGAGTCCGTATTTCTACTCTGTCATGATATAAGGGACAAATTACAGTTTCCACTAGTCGTAGTAGGGGACCCTAAGGGGTACTACATGAAGACAAGAGGCCTGTGATTCTTAGACGTGTTTAACTCGCTCAAACTTTAAAAATTTTCGTATTTCATAGGCTGTAAACAGTGTGAATGACGAAAGTTCAGCCGAGCTTCACAACACGTCCGGGTATTACAGAGCTGTCATCTTCATGGCATTGGGTATCCCTTACTCTAACCTAATGGATACATTGTCCCTTCTTTCCATGAAAGAGTTACAATAATTGTTTTCATCCCCTGGAGCTACCGGGTGTTACCTCTACAACACCACTACCTTGTCCTGATGTTCCGTCCACCTTATCTTTAAAGATAGCTACCGAGGTAGTCGTTCACACAGTATGGCCTATCAGATTCGGAAAATTATAAAAGAAAAATAAGCGAGTGAAACAAGAATGTATTTCGTTTATCACTAACAACTGTCCGACACATTTCAGTGGGCACTTTCTATCTCCGTTCCATGACATTGTAGAAATAGTGATTTGAAATCTGTCTAGACTCCTTGAGCCAACTAGTGTTACCCTTATAGACCCAAAGTGAAATTGGGAATTGACAGCCCTATGGATCCCCTAATCAGCTGATATTCGTCCTTCATAGTCTTAAAACATTAGAGTTGAAGAGGCCGTCATGAAACTCCTATATCAAGTTTATGATACATAATGTCAAAGTTCAGGTGAGCTAAACAGTAGTCTTTGATGACACTGACCTACTTTCTTGGTATTCCTATTTGGTTTATTATTAGATATTTTCCTTACAGTCCTTTCTCGAAAGATTTTGTCAGTTGGCTTCTTTTTAGAAGGTAAACCAATCACTCTTCGGGTAGGCTAATCTACATTAAAGATTTCTTTTAAATAATATAATTTCAAACGGTTTGGGTGATGATAATATGATCAATTTTGAAATCATGAAAAATCCCACATCATGTAGCTATATCTGGTAAATCTATTCATTATTACTTAATGCCCAAGATAATTATATTCTGGTTAACCTAATTATCAATATGCGTTTTTATTTTCATGTATAGTGATACTATTTATTGCTGAAAAAGATATGAAAATGAAATTTGTGGCAAATTTTATTTGCCTTCATCGTTTCAGCAGAAAAGAAATCACTGATATAAATGAATTCTTCATTAATGTGTAATCTCTTATGTAAGTTGCTCATTCATGTTACGTTTGGCATTTTTTGATTTAAACATTACATTATTTCAAATTCTTTTTAATATTCTTCAAATTCAATATTTCTATATGAGTTCTACCAGTCCTTTGATTATTTTACTTAATGACTGCTGGTCGGAGACTGCTCGCTTCAGCCTGGAGCCATGAATAACACAAACATGCAGCTCCTTCGGTATTCACGAAAAATTAAAATCTTTGTGTAACCTCAATGAAAAAGTCTATGAACTTGATTTCATTTAACGTAATATCTGAAATTTGATGGCAGATTCAGGTACCATATGATACCCCTCGTCATGGTCATAGTCAAACAAATACAAACTCGGACTCCTTCAGGTTATAATCAACACTTGAAAATTAAAGGTAATTTCATGTATTAGCTATAGTAATTGATTTCCTTAAGAATGATATATCTGAAAATCAGTGGTTAGAGCGTTCGCTTCGTAACCGGGAGGTCGTGAGTTCGAGCCCAGCTCGTGCCATGACCGCTTCAAACCTAAGACGAAAAATAGGTAGTGATTGCTCCTTCGCAAAACGCTCGGTATTTAGAAGTGAGAATCTCGTCTCCTGCAGGCGTGTAGCATTTTTTTAAAAGGGGAGGTGAGTGCCGGAGGAGATATTTTGTCTAAAATTCTTGACAAGGAAAGAAAAAAAATTGGCCTGAATTTCAAATCATAAAAACGTAATTTTCCTCATAAACTTCAGTTTCTTAATTGTGTATGTATATTGGGGGTATTTTTCATAACATGGGTTTAATTAACAATGAAAATATACGAAATGATCGAAAAACGCTAAGACACGCTTTCAAAATCAGTGATTTGGGTGTTTTTCCATGGATTTTTGTTGTATCTGGAGTCGAACAGTGTTCGACTTTTGATCATATCTGTGTTGGACTCCATATCGTACTGAATATCTTAAATGAATGACCCTTAAGTGATTTATCTGTAAATTCTATATCAAAACTAAAGGAATCTAAAGTAAAGAATATACAATTTATTCAGAAAACCTCATTTTCTAACGCCTTTGTTTTAAATATTGATGAGTAGAACTCTGAAACCAGATATATTTTTCAAAATACGATAAAATAAAACACATTACGTACTTTGAATTTTCCCCGGCACTTCAAACTTCTTAACAAAAAAGAGGATACGTTATCATTCCCAGTGAAGGGCTGCAAAATTTAGACCTACGTTCATGGCCTTTGAGCAGGGAGAGATCCTTATCGTGCCACACCTGCTGTAACACGGGGCCTCGATTTCTGCGGTCTCATCCGAAGGACAGCTCTACGTAGCCGCCTCTTACGACAAGCAAGGGATACTAAGGACCTATTCTAACCCGGGTATAATGTTCGTATATGCAATGAACATACTCATTATGGGGATGTCAAACACTGACTGCATACTCGCTAAAATGGAAACACGTAAGGAACACAATATCTTGGGCGGTTTTGTTTGTTTGTTGTTGTTTTTTTGGGGGGGGGGTTTGTTGTTTTTTCTTTGTTGTTGTTGTTTTGTTTTTTTCTGGTTTTTTTGTTTTTTGTTTGGTTAGTTACAAGAGACGGTGCAATAAATAGGACAAGATTGATTCAGTAACTGTAAATTGCAATCTGATGCAGAGGGTAGGAAGAGACGATGCTTAGGACAATTGTCCACTTTTACCCATATAGGTACTATAAGTGAAAATTATGGAAATGCGACGGGACGCAAGAGAAGGTATTATTGGACGATGAAGTATCCACATCTGTCCATTGCATGATGTTCAACATCACGTACACAGTACGCAATACAACAGAACCAATTTCTGCACACGAGTCAGTGAACAAGCTGCATTACCATTCTTTGGCACCAAGCAATGGCAAAAGAGATTTTTTCTTGAAAGTGCATTATAATAACATTTGAAAATGATATGTATTTCATCTTCTATCGCTTTCAAATAACAGCGTGGAAAGTCTTTCTTCATATAAAATTCCGTAATATTGAAACCCTTTCCAATCATCACTTTATTTGAGGAATTTTTTTTCCTCAAGTTCTCCCTATGTTCATTTTTTTTAAATTGATAAATATGTACTAATTTTCCAAGACACAAGATGTAAGAAGCTGTTGGCGTTGTGCTGTAAAAGAAGATGTGGATAAATACAAAGAAGACTGTGGTAGATACTGTCTGGTCATATCAGTCAAACCATGGCGACTTATTATTTATTTAGAAGTTGAAAATGCAGCCTTTAATGAGGTAAAAGTCTCATCTAAATTTTCTAATCTGCGCCAGTAATTCAGAATTTAATGAATAATATTGAAACTTCTTGGATAACTGCCTAACTCAGAGAGGGCAGAAAATATCGTACTTTTGTTGCTCATGTCTAATATATATCGACAAGATGTAATTTATTACAAGCTGATTTAGCATATAATTAATCCAATTGAAATGGTTTATTCCTAAAACCATGTCCTAAAAGTATTAACACATCTCCAAATTTCACTGTCATAAATTATGTTTTATGTTTTATTGTATGATCAAATGCATATATTGAAGTCATGAAACTAGGATTTAAAGATAGAAAATCTTTTTGTAATTTGAAAAGAAACTTAATTGAGGTTCTGCGTTTAGTTTAATAGTTTGTTGTAAGTGTCTTCCTGATTTATTAGAAAAAATAGGATTTCGTTTTTTTAATATGTTTAATATATAAGGACTACGATCGGATTGTAAATGGTAATGCCATCTTTGAGTTGTAAATTTGTGGTACTTCACATAAAAACAAAGAATTAAATACACACATACATATATATATATATATATATATATATATATATATATGTGTGTGTGTGTGTGTATGTGTGTGTGTGTGTGTGTGTGTGTGTGTGTGTGGCAAAAGGCAAAATAAATTAGTTATATACTTGAAATGGAAACTTTTTGTCGACACATGATCCTGCAGATTCACGGCCGCTATTTTTAAACCTTAAAACGAGAAACAAACAAGACGTATCATCTGCCGAATTGGTGAGTGCATCACTGTGAAAGTTTATTGAGATGTATGAAATTCCAATTAATCCAAACAATCCCACAGGAAATCTAGCAATGCTTCATTAGAGAATATTCACTATAATATCTATTAACCTGATGTTCGCATGGTGAGGCGTTCTAACGATCTAAAAAACGTCCTCTTAG
This sequence comes from Ostrea denselamellosa, assembly GCA_024699665.1. NCBI lineage: Eukaryota > Metazoa > Mollusca > Bivalvia > Ostreida > Ostreidae > Ostrea > Ostrea denselamellosa. The sequence continues at coordinate 20,008,975 of JAMZEH010000055.1, forward strand.
ATGGATCCAATACCCTGTGTGTCGATATCACCATCTATTGGGTAACGATGATGACCACACTGTAGAATGGACAGATAAACAATGCAAGTAAAACTATGAAAATATTATGAGATTCAAGCACAAATTCTCACGTCCTGTGCCCAAAGGTTAGTCACAATTCATGTATATCTCACTACGTATCTTATAATTATACAAGGGAAAGTCTTCAAAGAGTAAGCTGATGAAGAGTTTCGATACCTTAGAACTCTTGTAAACACTGTTTCACAGCCAGATACAACCACAGCGAAGGAACTTCCTAGTACTACCCGCCGCCCTCTAAATGACGCACTGGACCGAATCACCATATCCTTACATGTCAGTACTCCATATTCTAATGCCATTGAATACCTTACATGTGCAATTTCTACAGTTACAACCCTCTTGACTTGAAACTTCAAAACCCACTTTTGACATATACATCACACCAACCGACCGTGCACCCTTCATGAAAGTTTTCCCAGTTATGGAAACAAACTTGTGTACAATGGTGCGTGACATGATAAACGCAATAAAGAATGAATCCAGTATGCTTCAGTCATACATCAATGAAAACACACTGGGAATCAGATATCTCAAGAAGCGGTAACAAGCATAGTCTGGAAATGCCCATGTGAATAACGAAACAGAAACAAAGGAAAAGAAACACTCGTGACAAGTAGCACAGGAGTTAAAAAAGCCAGTTACTCAGTCCAAAAAACAAGTGGCACAACTGTTAAAGGAAACAAAACCCAATATCCGTAAAGGAAGTAGTTAAACTGTAAAAGTTAATGTCTGGAAAAGGAGGTATTAGAGGTAACGAAGGAAGAAACTCGTTTAGAAAAAGAATCGCAGAAATGTCGGAGGAAAACATGCAGTTGAAACTGGATCAACAGAAACACAATACAGAACCAAAAGCCAGTTAGACATTAGTACATATAACTCTTGTAAAGTGTTAATAGAGGACAATATTAACCAAGGATGTAAATTTTCTGACACAGACCAATCACAACTCGATAGCAAAACTTGCAACTTGAGACCAACTTGCACTGGTATACAAAAAAGCATATGGTGTGTGAAAATGGTGTTTGATTCTCATGGCAACGGTCTCATCTATGACACGACATACACATGGCAGGATATTAACATCACAGTACTTGGAAGAAGTAAGAAAAATGCTGAAAGTGCGACTGAGTTTATAGAACAACTAGACAAACCAACACGCCTAGTATTAGGAGTTGGATTGATTGATTGATTCTTTATTTTCTTTCGCCACAGTCAACAATTTTTCAGTTATCTGGTGGCGTCCAGTTTTTATTGGTGGAGGAGAAAACCCAGGAGTTGGAAAGTAACGACTTGACAACAAAAAGCTGTAGAATAAGTACTATGTGAAATAAACTCATTAGTCCGCTCCACTGCTTGAAAAAAATTGTTATGAAAATTCTATACGGAAGATTTCTTGGCATCTCGCTTGGCTATTGTACATTTCACAATTTACATGGTTCAAGTTGTGTAAATTTCATGTTGGTATCAAATCACGTTCTTTATCATACATTGTATCTTATGTTTTGCCCCCTACTATGTTGTCTGATCACAATATCATTTGTACAACAATGGAATGTAAAATTGGTGATGATTACTTTAAAAATGACACAAATCACTTGTTGAAACAACATCTTACATAGTGCAATCAAACTTAGTACTAATTTACAAGCTACAGCAGTTCGTATTTCCCTTCATAAAACCATGACTTTATGTTAAGTTTACATTCTTCCACAATAAAAATTAGAATTACAAGAGTTAAACAATTTAATCAATCAACTCTCTTCTCCTTATATCATAATGGGATATTCTAATGATCATAACCCGTTATCGGGTAGTGATAAGATAAATGATAAAGGCAAAAAGCTTGAGGACTTTGCAAATCAAAATAATCTTTGTATCTTAAATGATAGTTTCAATACAGATTTGCATCCTGGAAATGGCTCTTATACATCTATTGAAATTCTTTAACAAATCCTACTTTGATTTGTGATCTTTCATGGACTGTCCACGACGACTTGTGTGGTAGTGACCATTTCCCCATTTTAATTGAAGATGTAATTCCTTCAAATTATAACCAAAATTAAAACAGGAAGTTTAATAAAGCAGATTGGAATCCATTCGACAAACTTTGTAATGAAACGATGAGAGAAGATATATTAATCAACGAAAACGATCCGATTTTAAAATTTACAAATACTGTATTAGAGAATATCGAAAAATCTATTCCAAAATCCTCGACAAATCTGAAGAAAATAAAAAAAAAACATGGTTTAATGATACATGTAATGAGGTGATCAAAAAAAAGAAGAAGAAGAAGAAAAGCTGAAAACATTTAAATTTATTGCCGTCCAACACAAATTTAGACAATTATATGAAATCAAAAGCAAAAGCCCGCAGAACTTTTATCACAAGTTGGAGAGTTTCATGGAGAAACTTTGTTTCTAAATTAAATTCACACACCCCTATTAATAAAGTCTGGAATGCAGTTAATAAGGTTAAAAGCAAAAATACAAGTAAACATTTTAATCATTTAAAAGTTAGTAATACCACAATTACTGATACTACAGATATATCCAATACAATTGCAAATTCTTGATAAAAAAATCATCAACAGAACATATGTCTGCACAATTTATCAATGTGAAAAATAAAGATGAAGGAAAGAAATCTCAGTTTTACTTCTGATAATTTAGAAAACTATAACAAACCATTCTCCATAGATGAATTAAAACGTCCTTCGTCAAAATCGGATGACACAGCTGTAGGCCCAGACGAAATACATTATCAAATTCTTAAACATCTACCAGAAAGCAGTCTAATATGTCTTCTATCAATATTGAATAAAATTTGAGAAACGTGCAAATCTTGGAAAGAAATTACCATTATTCCTATTCCAAAATCGGGGACAAATCACAGTGATCCATCAAATCCTCGCCCAATTGGTCTTACTATTTGTATATATAAAACCATGGAAAGAACGATTAAAGACATGCTCGTTTGGTTTCTGGGGTCCAAAAATTTACTTGAAGACTTTAAGTGTGGCTTCAGGGGCCAGAGGAGTACATTAGACCATCTTGCCAAACTTGAATCATTTATCCGTGATACTTATATCAATAATGAACATGCTGTATCAATTTTTTTATTGGGAAAAGGCATATGATACAACATGAAGATATAGGATTTTAAAAGACTTTCATAATATGGAATTAAGAGGTAATTTACCAATATAACAGAACGTCAATTTAAGGTTAGATAAGGCTCCACTTACCCAAACTTGTGTGATCAAGAAAACGGTGTTCCACAAGGAAGCATTTTACCAGTAACATTATTCAGCATTAAACTTAATAGTTTAGCACAGGTACATAAAAACGATATGAAAGGACGTCCTTTCATATCGTTAAAAAATATGGCAAGTATTGAAAGACAACTTTAACCTTGCTTAAATAAAATTCCAGACTGGGGAAACAACAACTGCTTTAAATTTTCGAAATCAAAAACAACTGGCGTTCATTTTTGTCAAAAACGAAAGCGTCATAATGATCCAGACCTTAAATTACATTATATTTATAACATTTTAAAAGATTATATATCGCTGAAACTTCCAGGGTATAACATAGTGTTTTGTTGGGATACCAAGTCATATTGGTATACATGGAAATACTAATGTTGATTATGCTGCAAAACAAGCATTACAAATTATAAAATTCCTTAGACAGACCTTAAATCTTTAATTCGAGAATATATAAAACATTTGTGGCAAATTGATTGGAATAAGAATGTTAATAACAAATTACATGACATCAATCCTATAGTTTTTTTTTTTGTTTTTTTTTTTTTATTTTCATATCTTTTATTTCCCAGAACTTACTCTATAACAATCATCCAAATCTAACTAACATAATAGGGCAGCTGCCAGGGATGGGGCCCTGACTAAGCTCCCTCAAAATACATAAATAGTTCTCCCTAAGGTACCACGCAGGGTCCAACTTATTATTTCAATGACATAATATATATAAAGCAACATACACATGGTGTTTATAATATATAAATAAGGTATAGATACACATATATATAGCATATTGATAGCGTTATATAAATCATATATGTAAATTGTTTGATTATTTGTTCATCCGGTATTTATAAATGCCACGCTGCCACAATGAGTCCACACATATCACAACAGTTCATAACCGACTCATTGGGCAGCTCTATTCAGGGACAGTTTCCCCTGAATAGTGGATTTATAGATTCATAATAATGACAGACATATATGTGAACAAAGTTAAGTAGAAGCATGCAGTTATGTTTGAATCTTATATGGAAAAATCAGAGAATAATTATAGCTTGGATATAAAATTTTGAAAAAAAGAGTGTTCTTTGTTTTTACACAAAAGCTTTAGAACATGACAATGTTCTCTCAAGTATTCCTTGACAGAGCGAATAACAAAATCATTTGTTTCATCAACCTGTACAACTCTACAATACATTTTACATTTGTAAATTCTAAATGCAATGAAAGATATAAAATAATCATATATCTTAGACAGTTCGTTATTATCAAATAAAACCCGATAACAACATGTTTCCAAATAATCGTGAAATTAATGCAGATGCTTGCAATCTTCCAAATATGTTGTACATTACTACAATCAAAAATTAGGTGTTTTGCGTTTTCGATTTCATCTCGACACTGTTTACATTTATTAGTAATATTTTTATCCCATTTGCTGATAAGGAGATTGTTACTCAATAAGTTGTGTATTAGCTTGTAATTAAACTCTGCTAAGGATTTGTCTTTAATGCATTTAACTTTACATAAAAATATTGATTCCCATTTCTTTTTATCTGTTATTTGGAACTCTCTACTCTGCTTTGTAAGAGAGGGTATTTGGAATTTGTGTTTTATCAAGGCAGTTTTTAGTTTTTTGTTGTAAAAAGAATTTTTTCTCAATTTGTTTTACCAAGACGTAGGGGATTTTTGCAAAATCATATCGGTGTTCAAATTTTTTGAAAATGTGTCGTAATATCTTATATTCGCATAGCCAGTTTGTTTTCTTCTTAAGATTATTACAGATTTGTTTACCTGATTTTAATAGCCCATCGTCATTAAAAATATCTTTAACATATAATATCCCGCTTTTAATCCAATCATCAAAACAAATTGATTTGCCTTGAAAAAGGAAATTCCTGTTAGACCATATTGGTTGTAAAAGGAATTTTTCAGTGGATTTAAAAGTTTGGTTTGTCTTATCCTGACAGAGATTGAAACAGGAAAATACCTGTTTATAAAATACCGGTAATGTTTTTAGAATGCCGTAATCGTCAATCTTATAGTTAGTAAAACGCAAAATGTAATTCTTGAACGTCGAGATGAAGTAATAATTACTAGGTGTAGAATAGGACATTCGCAGATAACGCACTCCTTTCTACTACAAAGAGAAGATCCACCCGAGTATGTTTTCTGCCAATGGCCTTTAACATATTTTTATAGAATGTGGAGATACAGCACTAATAAGAAATAATTATTTTAATATGCAATCTATGAAAGAACTTTTAACAAATGTTAATGTAAATAAAATTTTATAACATTTATAGCATTCCTTTCGATTTAAATAGAGATAGCCGCAAGATAGCTGAGAAATTGCTCAAGTGGCTATAAACACCAAAAAGCAATCAATCAATCAATCAATTTATGCGAAATTTCAATTCAAGATGGCTGCCAAAAAAGTTTTTAAAAATCAGGGTTGTCGAATTTCAACCAAATTCTCTTTTCTATTTCTTGGGTAATTAAATAAATTTTTGAACCGCCATTCTCAAAATGACCGCCATATCTTTTTGTTTGTTTGTTTTACGTCCCATCGAGAATTTTTCACTGATATTGAGATGTCACCAACTGTAGGTGAAGAACCACAAATTTAGACCTATGATTACCGCTCAGGATCGTAGTAGTGAGGATTCTTTAACGTGCCAACGCCTACCGTGACACGGGACCTCCATTTTTAAGGTCATATCCGAAATACCTGTGATTCTGACTACTAAATGCCGAGCGTTTGGCGAAGGAGCAATCACTACCAATTTTTACGTCTTAGGTTTGACGCGGCCATGGCAGGAGTGGCACGAACTCATGACCTCCTAGTTACGCATCAAACGCTCTAACCACTGAGCTACCGCGACAGGTGTTCAAAGCTCTACGAAATTTGAGTTTTGTTGTTAAATGAGGATCCAGAGTTCATTTCTAGAATCAGTGTTACTTTCCATTCAATTTTTAAATGTTTCAAAATGGCTGCCGAAAAATCAAGTTGGTCGGATTTCATCGCGAAATTTTATGAAAGGACTTCAACATATCCAATTCCAACTTTATGGGCTGATAGGGATCATGAGGATGGATGCAATCAAGTTTCAAAATGACCACCAATCATGATGATTGCCAAAAAAAAACGTAGAAAAATCAAGGTTGTAAGATTTTAACCAAATTTTGTTACTAGCGTGAATTATATTTGCATTTCTTATGACAACACTTTTCCTTGGTACCGATGCTTTTTATCTTAAAACCTTGACCTTGAAGTTTGACCTACTTTAAGGAAACCTAACCCAGACAATGTCTCCTAAACTATATTACGTAGAACTTTCATATTTTGAATCTAGATTCCTTATGACAAGAAATTTAATTTCATGATGACCTTGGTGTGCATGCGACCCAAACTTCAAACCGTTAACGAAACTTTAACCTCGTTCATAACTTTTAATACTGAGATGATATATCTTTCGTATATGAATTGTAGATTCCTTATGAAAAAACACTAAATTTCGTACCATGATTTGTGACTTTGAATAATGGTTATGTCGTGACCATTTGGGTATAGATTGGGAGCCAAAATATGGGGTCAACAATTTTCATGGGAATAAAGATTGCAATAAAAATAATCTTTCAAAATATTAAATCACAATAGCTGATCAACAGCAGTCCATGGTGACTCAGGTGAGCGATGTGGTCCAGGATCCTTGTTTATCTTTCATTATGATTTTTATACCATAGCGATGCAAAAGTGCATATGTCTACCAAACCTAACCTAATAAATCGCTATTTTGCATTGAGAAAGTCTTGTTTAAGATTGAAAAATGCGTTGAAGAATATTCATAAACAAACTCTTTTGCACGCTGAAATTACCATCATGATTAAATGATACGTTACATTGGATTAATTTGATCTCATACAGTTTGGTGTCGTATTTGTTCTAAACTTCTAAATCAAGTTTTGTCTAATAGAAGAAAAAAACCAAAATACCTTGTGTAGGAAGATGGGCACATATTGTAAAAATAAACACAAATTCTTTATTTGGTCTGGAATCGCTCATTTGTTTTACAACTAGAACTGTTCTAACGGGGCGATTACCCCATGCAGGACGCATTCGATAGAGGGAAATAATAAATTTGTGCTAATTGAAAACAAAACCACATCATTTTGACACGATGAAGAACTCTGTTTTCTTTAGAACAATTAATGTAAATGCAAGACTAATATCATACATATGCGCCTTACTCAGAATATTTAAGATGTGCTTAGTATATCTTCTGAATATTATTTTAAGGATACCTATTAACACAACATATATCAGCCAGTAAACGACACATCTTTGTTTTACAAAATCATATCCACAGATAGATGGGCAGTCAGACAGACAGACAAATGGACTGATTGATTGATTAATTATTTATTGCTGTCCGCCACACTCAACAATTTTCCAGTTATCTGGTGGCGTCCAGATTTTGTTGGTGGAGGAGAGAACCCAGATACAATGTTCCTGGGAAGAGACCACCGACCTTCCGCAAGTAAACTGGCAAACTTGCTCACATAACGCCGCGGCCGAGATTCGAACACGCGCCGACAGAGGTGAGAGGCTTTGTGATTTTGAGCCCGATGCTCTAACCACTCTGCCACGGAGGCCCCTAACCAACCGGTAGGGGTTTTATATTGCCTTCCGTTTACTTACTGTGTGGTTACATATGCTGATTTTGTCTTTATATAATGTGCTTTTTAAACAATGTGTTCGACTGAGGCATCATACGGGGCTTACACAACCACGTTATTTGCCATTGAACGGAAATATCACCAAATACACAGGCCGGGATACACAATATATTTGTAAGAGCTTGAAAATTTTCATACGAAAGGAAGGTTTTGTTTAAATGAATACGCATGTGAATATGCAAAAGATATGGCCAAGGTATAATTTAAAAAAACAAATAGACGGAGAAACCAAATACTATATGCGAACTTGAATAACAAAAACTGTTCTGCTTTATTAGATGTCTGCAAAAGATATACAGGCATACAATTAGCACGTCATCAAAGTAAAAATAAAAGTAGACGGTTATTCTTCTTTACGTTCACTTGAACTGAAAGTCGAAGTGAGTTGTTATGATCCAAATCGGCCGCTAAATTACAGTTAAACATGGGATGTTCCGGGGATTTTGCCTCTGGGTCCCCATCAGGGCGAAATGGGGACCTAAAAACGATCAACAGACCCTTGTCTCTCTGTTTTATTTCCACGCCTCTCTAAATCCGTCCATGCTTCACATTTCTGAAGCATGGGAACGACTTTACTTTACCGGTCTCCAAAATAAGGCGCCAAAGTATACAATTTTTATACTATATAATTAGACGGCAATAGCCGTCGTTAAAATTAAACATTGGGGTTTTAGACTATTTCTAACCCCAAATTCGTAATCTACACATTTTTTATAGTTATAAAGTTCGTTTTAAACGAGAGTTTTTAACTTAAAAACAGAAAACAACATTAAAACTCTAACCTTACTCTAAACTCGATCAGCTGTTTCGGAAAATTCCGTTGTTATCATCGCACGTGCCGATTATGCGCAGTGCCATATTTAACGGAGTAGATTTAAAATGTAAACAAATACATGTTGCGATGCCATATAAATTGAAAAATCTTGGGAAAATATGCGAGAATGCGGAGGTAGTGATTGATTTGTTAACTCAACTGAACTTGTTAATCAATTTGAGGGATTGTGTGTGCACATTTTGTGAATTTGGCCGAAAGACACTTCATTCAGTCGCGATTGTTACGTATGGAGATGCTCTAACAAGAAATGTCATAAAAAAGTGTCATTATGAAAAGGGTCCTGGTTTGAAAATCACAATTTAACTTTCAAGCAAATTTTACATGTAACATATTTTTGGGTGTACAAGTGTAACCAGGAATTTGTAATTCACGAACTGGAAATCAGTGAGCGAACAATTGTAGACTGGTATAATTACACCAGAGAGGTTTACGACACTATCCTACAAAAGAACATAAATAATATCATTGGAGGTCAAGGACATATTGTGGAAATTGATGAAAGCAAATTTGGAAAACGGAAATTCCATAAAGGTAGGCGAGTAGATGGCATCTAGGTATTTGGTGGCATTGAACGTGATTCACAAAAGTGCTTTTTCACCACTGTTGAGGATAGGAAAGCGGATACCCTTGTAACCATCATTAAACAGCACATTAAACCAGGTAGAACCATTATCAGAGACTGTTGGAAAGCCTATAGCTCTTTGAATTCAGAAGGTTTCGCTCATCTCACAGTAAATCATTCCATAAACGTCGTAGAACCAGATTCAGGAGCCCATACCAACACAATTGAGTCGACCTGGAGGGCTTTGAAGAAATCACTACCCAAGAACGGAACACAAAAAACTCTCTATGACAGCTGCTTCTCACAATATTGTATTCGAAAATTATACTTGAACGATTCAGCCCATCCTTTCCTTTCGTTTCTAAATTTGATATCTGAAGTCTACAACCCAAACAAAGACGATTTCATTTATAATTCTGCCACTCCACCTTTGCAAAACCAAGAACACCCTTAGTAGACCTCAACAACAGCCTTGACGATTTTCAAATCTAAGGTATTTATCAAAATAACATAATTCATTTTTTGAATACAATAAATTTCACTAACTTCTACAAGTGGAATCAAAGTGGCTGCCGTAAACAAGGAACTTAGCAACGAGTTTGACGTCACGGTTTAGCGCGCGGACCGGTAAAGTAAAGTCTATCCGAAGCATGTTTGATTTGGAATCCAATCTATTGAAACTCAAAATATAATAATATTCATCAATATAAATTGCCTTATGCTTAATGTGTCATATGTAATGGCAAAGGCATACCCCCTGATCACGTGATGATGGCAATATTATTTGCTAGTCTGGCTATGCTGTACATGTCTGCAACTTTGACTTGCACATCGCCGACTCTAAACAAAGCAAATAACCAACACACACACACACACACACACACACACACACACACACACACAGAGAGAGAGAGAGAGAGAGAGAGAGAGAGAGAGAGAGAGAGAGAGAGAGAAAGAGAGAGTATTCAAACAAAATAACTTTTGCTATTAATATCGAAAACATCATAATTACTTGTTTCTATATTTCAAACACTGCCATTCCGGGAAGTACTTGTAAAAAGAATCGTATAAAATTGTAAATTCATAATATTTGTTTTATAATCAATAAAAATGAAATGTATTGATTACCGTAATAAAGACATATATTTACATATCTTTTTTATATTCAGAGCTTTTATGCATGTTAATAATGATCAGTAAAAATTTCTCCAATTTCTAACACAGCCACAAATACATTAGCCAAGTTACCATGAAGAAAATTGAACATTCGATAATTCTGTAAAACCCCAAATTTATGAAAGTCTACGGTCAAAAACGTTACATTCTACATGTAATACAGGAATCGTAGGCATATCCATATTTAGCAGTTTGAGAGTAAATAACAAGAAGTGAACACGCCCTTTTCTCCCTCCGCCATCTTGGAATGACCGTAACTAAAGTTGCACACACTCTACTTCCTAGTGATATACCATGGGTCGGTTATAGATAGTAATGTTTATAAAGAAAAGGGCGTGTTTTATGCAACATTGAAAACCAATTAAAAACCTTGAATATTCTGTTCAAACAACACAGCTGAGTGAGTGTCCACGCAGTACTAATACGTTTTTATGGTTCATGGCTGCTCGTATTCGTCTTCTCGGAACAGGTGTTCTTTGTCTGAAAAACAGTAGAGATTTCTGTTATCCCTGCCAACTAGAAAAGAAATTTGTATAATGTTAATTTGTATTATTTTCCCTTACAAGGATATTACTGAAATAGGTATTTTTTGCAATCAACCATCTTTGTGCATTCTTTATATTATGAAAACATTTAATATTGCGAATCGCCATTCAACAGGAGAAAGTAAGGTATCGCGTGATATACTCGGCAGGACTTGATTCTGTATAAAATTAAATAATTCAAACTTACTGTTCATGTTTCACAAGAACAGTGTCTAGAGAATTAACGTGGATGTGACATATTACGAATTACAATGAAAATCTGAAGTACATGAGTAAATCCAAATCTAAAGATAGTGATTAATTTGGGTATGGACTTTATCATAATAAGATTTTAATTTTCCAGTGACAACCCAATGTTTAGATCTGTCTTTTGATAGTTTCCCTTGACAACCCAATGTATATATTTGATATATTTTTCATTGTGTAAAATTACTTACATATCTTTAACATTTCTAACGGGACGATATATTTCAAAACAAGATAGTTTATGATTATTTTATTCATGTAGGCCTGTAGAGGATGAACCAGAGAACTAATCGTCAACACCTTATAAATCTTCCATGTGCGGCAAACCTTTTGCGCACGATTTATTTGCGACTTTTTGCTATCAAAGATCTTACATCAAATATTTATTATACTAGTAGCACAATTCGAACTAAAAACCCAGAGCTTCGAATTCAGTTAAGTTCTCCCTTTTACTGGGAAGAAAACTGCGCGGTAAATCGAAGTTTTTCATGAGTATGGATCTCTCGGTCTATGCTCTCTTTTTGTAGCTAAATATTCTAAGATATACATGTATAAGTCAGAAAGATTTTAAAATACAGACATTACTAATGTTCGCGGCCTTGGAGGTTCAACTGCATCAACTTCACTACACAACTAAATGCACAAATCCCAGAAAGCACATTGATTTTATAGTCATATACTTCATGCTAAGGCTGTCACGTGTACACGTGTAACCGGTAACGTTTCGTGTTTGGGCTGTAAACGTTTACAAAATCTCTAAACGTTTAAACGATGTCTTATATATGTGGCACAAATCTTGCAGGGTTCAAATTACAATCTAAATTATTTGAATAATTATTTCAAGTAAACTTTCTCAGGATGATATATCCTTCCTGTTAGGATCATATTTTGACACCGGAGATTGCAAAATAATTACCCCTTCCACTTTAGATGAAGAGATCGAATTATATCTATCTGAAAAAAGTGCGCCGACAAATACCAACCCACTCACTTGGTGGAAAACCAGTTGTATTAATTTTCCGAAATTAGCAAGTCTCGCAAAGGATTTGCTATGCACACCGGCAACATCCGTTGCCTCTGAGCGCGTCTTTTCCACAGCGGGTGGAACTGTTACAAAACTGCGCTCCTCCCTTGACACCGAGAACGTGGACAAACTGATCTTTTTGAACAAAAGATTAAAACATAAAGTGAATTGCGCTGCTCCGCCTGCACCGGCGGACGGAAGAAGCCGGGGCACCAGCTCTGCCCTCTCAAATGTGAAATCACTGAAATGAAAATTTGAAAAATGAAGTTTATTGTGAATTTGTGATCTGTATTGTGCAAATGTTGTACAGTCACTACAGTGTGAATAAAATTGAATTCAATTTAAATGCTATCCGGATATTCATGTTCGTGTATTTTATTTCTTATATTTATACTCCGGAACGTCCGGTGACAATCTCTGCATCGTCCATATAACGATGAAAACTGTAACACAAACATAATGGTCATTAATGGGTCTTAAAATTCTGTGCGTATTTTATTTTATTAAATTATACAACACTTCGTTTAAACGGTAACGTTTCGTTTACAATGCTTCGTTTAAACGTTTACAAAATTTTGTAAACGTGACAGCCTTACTTCATGCATTATAGAGAATCAAAAAAGTAAAGATAAACGAACAGTGATCAATCTCATAATTTCAGAAGGAATACAAAATGAAGAGCTAGGCAAATACAGATCCCTGGATATACCAGAGATGACATCAGGTGCGAAGAGGAGTTAGCATCCCCTGTCGATTGGTCACCCCCGCCGTGAGCCCTATATCTTGATTAGGTAAATGAAGTAATCCGTAGTCAATACCAGTGTGTAAAGGACGGCCTAACAGTTAATATGAATTTGTCAGATAGCATTTGGCCCAGTGACTGGTTGCCTTGGTAAACTAGATTCGTTATAACGATCACAGACTTTGCAAAATGCTGACTTTAAACAAGACTGTTGAAACCCCTGTAACATCAACGTTTTTGTCAGTAGCCTGTCTCAACTTAGAAATGATCATACTCAGAACATGCTCTTTGTAATCTAATAAGTTGATAGATTTGTTTGTTTGTTTGTTTGTTTATAGCCGCCTGAGCAATTTTTCAGCTATCCGGCGGCTGTCACCATTACCGGTGACAGGGCTGCAAATTTAGGCCTATGCTCGGCACTCAGGGCCTTTGAGCAGGGAGGGATCTTTATCGTGCCACACCTACTGCGACACGGGACCTCGGTTTATACGGTCTCATCCGAAAGACCGGCACCCACGAAGTTGATAGACATAAACACCATATTCAGTTGATGATATAATATTACTACATAACTATGGGAATTTAGCAACAGAAAAGCGGAAATCACCCCGTTTGTTGGGTTGTTAGTTTGCGTTAACATCTATATTCAATAAAATATCTAATTACTAAGTAGATGTGTTATAAGAAAGCTTTAACACTGAACTATAAAGATACCGATGTCGGCAATTATAATGTTTTATTATTATTGTATATTGTTTAATCTTTCACTCATATGGAGACATCACCATTACCGGTGAAGGACTACAACATTTAGGCTTATGCTCGGCATTTATGGCCTTTGAGCAGGGAGGGATCTTTAACGTGCCACACCTGCTGTGACACGGGACCTCGGTTTTTGAGGTCTCATCCGAAGGACCGCCCCCATTTAGTCGCCTCTTGCGACAAAAAGCTAGTGGTACTGAGGATCTATTCTAACAGCCCGGATCCCCACGGGGCGAATCATAATGTAAACAAAACAAGAAAAAACATAGGTTTTGCTAATAGTATATCACAACAAAACTGATCTAGAAATAAAAACTCGGGTCTGAATACTCACCTGTAATTGGAATATTTGCGGTAAGATATCACATATAATACGAGCTTCCAGAATTGTCATCTCCGAGTCTTCATCGCCAACTTCTACGGTGTCAATATCAGGAGGAAGTTCAATAGTATATGGGTAACAGGGCTGGCCTGCGTCACCGAGAACCAAATGCAACGTTTTCTCTTTCAAACGTATGGCGATATCTTTCTGTGCTATTTTTAGAAACTCATCATTACATTCCGATGGTTTGTCATGAAGAAAAAGAAGAATAAATTTTGCCGTCTCCAAAGTGTCATTATAATATCCTAGCACATGCTTTCCTGGTCGGCAGTCCACCTCATTCAGTGTAACATTCCACTTTATGAAAGTGTTACGTGTTAGTATCTCTAACAGCTTCTCTGCACGTGGACACTTTTCTTCGCACTCATGAATTAAATGAAAATCTACACTATTGTCACTTTCGTTTTCGAAATGTTTCTCCCATGCTGGAATGTATCTGAGGGTTTGCATGAGTCTGATCCTCACGTCTTCGAAATTTCTTTCTTTTAAAGAATCTTTCGCTCCCTCTATGTATGTTTCAAAAAAGAATTCCCTAGGTGGGCAATATGGGCTTTTATTTACTATCAGGTAATCCAACAATGCGATAGCCTTTTTGGACTTTCCATAAGAACGATAATTCTCAACCATTTTCCTATAGGTTTCTTCTGATTCTGTACACTTTAAGTAAGATTTGGAAACTTCTTCGCGATCCTTTAACTTTTCATAGAATTTGGCTTCCTTTTCTGGATGGAACGTGTCTTGTTCTACAATGTCTTGAAGTTGTTTAATGGTGCTACAGACATCTTTCAGCTCAGGATACATATCAATATAAATAGATATAATACTCAAAGCATTCCATAAAGCGTCTTCAGCATTTATTAATTCATTGCTATCCTCATTCTTTTCCATTATGTCAAATCTGCAGAATGCTTGTTGCTCGTAAGCAACGAGTAAGAGAAAATGAGAATCTGATGGTGTTTTAGCATGTGTTATGTTTCGAAAATTTATGAGGGCTGCCTCACTTTTACCAAGCATTCGCTGGACCAAACCTAAATCATATCTTGCAACATGGATGGCCATGTCCATTTGTATCGCATTTTGCAGATGTTTTTCAGCTTCCAGCAGCAGGCAATGTTCGGGATATTTTGGAACCCATCTAAGTGATTTCAGTCTATTCTTTAAATGTCTTGCCCTCTGTCCTTCCCTGTCACATTCTGTATCATCAGTAGTGTTTTTGGTGCTACTTTGGTTTACCTTTGTTGACGATATACGTGATGTGTTTTTCAGAAATGTAGCACCACTTCTTTGCTGAAAAGCTTTGGCCTTTTTTTTTTCAAAATGTTCTTGCAGGACCATTTTCTGAAGAGTAAGAGCAAGGTGGTGACAAGCAGTTGGCGTTACTCGAATTTTCAGTGAATTTTCGAGCATTTGTTTTGATTCCCGATACATGAATTTATATCTCAAGTGTTTACCATACTGTTGAAGGACATGATGCGATTGCGGACAGGTCTTAAAAGCATTCATAAAACATGTAATATATTCCAAATCCTTATACATGCTATGGCATGGTTCAGTTCTTGCAAGGTCTGGTCTCCCGTGCAATATTTCTCCGATTTCACACCATGATCTTGCCTTAAGTTTTTCTAAAGATGTGTTGGAAATAATTTTTAAAAATATATTGAATGCCTCCTTGATATCCCCGATCAATGCTACGTCTTCTACATTTTGAATGGCAAATAGATGGGATTTTCTTCTGAGAGTTATGGCAAAGTAGAATTGCCAGCAATCAGTTGTATCGCTTATGTTGTCAACAGAATCTCGGAACATCTGAATAGCATTTTGTGCGTAAGAGGGACCAAATTTTGATAAAGAAATTGCTAGTTCCGCCCTGGCAATATATCTGAGTTCCTGAAAATCTTCTCTGCTGGACAAAATTTCAAATTTTTTAACTAAATCCCTTGCCTGCACTTTATCTCCACTTTCGTCATGAAAATGGCAAAGGTTTCCGATGGTTACCAAATTTTCTGTTCCTCCTAGCGAGGTATATTTACATTTACCTCCCAGTTCAAGAGCCTTTTTGGCAAACCGAAACGCTTCTTGCTTTTCGTCGCTGCTCCAATAAAGATAGGAAACAAGATTGTGAATACAAACGTTTTCCTCCGTGGTATCAAATCCAACGTCAATGTCTTTTATCAATTTATCTAATCGCTCTTTCTGCCGTTTATTGCTCATCGGACTAAGAATTTCCTCAAGATAAAACGAAGAACAATTCTTCATTTCTTTCATGCGAGATTCCATCCCGTTGTCGCCGCTTACCGGCATGGCTGTCTAAGATAAAATTTAATATAATTATTAAATGAATTTATTACGATATAGTTTATACAATTATTAACGAAAGTAATGAAAATACGGAATGTGAATTCTAACATTTATGTGGTTAGACTAGTCCCTGTCTGTATGAACTCTTATCGGTAGATAGCAGACAGGTACATTTGTTCTCAAATTAGTTCGCCAATGGTGGTTATACAGAAACACGAAATAGAAATCTAACTAGTACACCAAAGAAAAAACCTTTACAGCTATGCTTAATGACTTGATTTCACGAAACGATCAAACAGATGTACTTACAAGTGGTAAAACTGTTAAGAAGAATACGAATGAAAACGAAATCTGAAGAATTTGATATACACTAAAGCAGCTGAGACAACTAAACCTCAGTGTGACTCTTCATTCAGATTACTTGTTTGGTTCTCCAGGGAACAGAACTATAAAGGTTTCTGAAGTAATTTAAGTTAATGTCATACCTTAAGTGTTTGTAGAAAAAAGTTCGTCGGCGAAATTTATATCTATTAACAATGATCATTTTCATTCATATGTCGATTCGATATATCCCAGTGATATTGAAATAAAGGACACTACAGAGTACAGAGTCTTCCACTTCTGCTTCGTACTTAGATATTTTACTGAAAATAGATGCCGGCGTCAAACTAACAACTCAACTTTATGATAAACAGGATGATTTCAATTTCTCCATCGTCAATTTCCCTTATTTTTGTGGCAATATTCCATCATCACCTGCACATGGTGTTTATATCTCCCAACTGATTCGAACCGCAAGAGCTTCTTCTGCTTATTATCAGTTTGTAAATCGAGGCGGGCTACAGTGTACTGACAAAGAAGTTGATGTTACAGGGGTGTGTAAGTCTCGTCTAAAGTCAGCATTTCGCAACTTTTATTATTATTATTATTATTATTACAAGGCATTTATATAGCGCATTATCTAACATTATCAATATTACTCTAAGCGCTTTACAACATACACAATTAATATATCGCCAAACATACATACAACATAGAGAAATTAAGAAAAGGACTAAATGGGGTATTTTAAAACACAAAGTATATTTAGTTACGCTAACTACAAAAAAGACTAATATAGCACACTAAAACACCACACACACACACATCGCATATATACATACACTTGCATACGCACACATACATACATAGGTTTTTTTGGGTTTTTTGTCTTGGTTTTTTTTTTTTTTTTTTTTTTTTTTTTTTTTTTTTTTTTTTGGTTTTTCTTTAATATGACCGATACATGTAAAAAGAAATACACATAACTTAAAAGAACAATAATAGAAATGAGTTTTAAAAGTAATTCATGCATGGTAAAAGTGAGTTAAATATTTCCGTATGCAAGTCTAAAAAGGTGTGTTTTGAGAGATTTCTTAAAAGCCCACATGGATTGTTTATCTCTCAAATATCTGGGCAAGTTGTTCCAGAGAGTGGCCGCAGATTTGTCCAAGCGTCTCTCGCCGTATATTTTGGTGCGGATTCGAGGTTGCACTAGTAGTGTACAGTCCTCTGATCGCAGCGAACGTGTTGGTTGGTAAGCACGAACGATGTCTTGCAAATACGTTGGTGCACTGCCGTGAAGACATTTGAAGACGTACACAAGAATGTTATACTGGCACCGGAAGGGCACAGGTAACCAATGGAGATTAACAAGAGTGGGGGTGATATGCTCGTGTTTTTTAGTTCTCGATACAACACGAGCTGCAGTGTTCTGAACACGTTGTAATTTGTTCGTTATGTTTGTCGGCAGTCCATATAACATCGCATTTCCGTAATCTAATCTGGAAGTGACTAGTGAGTTCATTAGCGTTCTACAGGCATCGTTCGTTAAATATGGACGTATACGTCCAATATTTCGAATGTGGAAGAAGCACGCTTTAGCAGTGGTACTAATTTGCTTCTCCATAGTGAGTGTCCTATCGAAAATGACACCAAGGTTTCTGACACATGAAACATTACTGACCACTGTGCCATCGAAAGAAAGTTGACAAGTTGAAAAGTCGTTCACCCGGTGTTTAGGGGCAAAAACAATCAGTTCGGTCTTATCCTGATTCAGCTTTAGAAGATTTGATCGCATCCAGTCACTGATATCTTCCAAACATGCTTCTAGACGACTTGCTATGTCTATCCAATTCTCTAGTGGTTCAAACACAAGATATACTTGTGTATCATCTGCATAGCAGTGATATTCCATGCCATGTTGCCGACAAATTTGACCAATCGGTTTCGAAAAAAGACAATAAAGTCTTGGGCCCAGCACAGATCCTTGGGGCACTCCGTATTTGAGATGTATCCCATTTGAATAGATCGATCCTATTGCGACCCGTTGAGAACGATTTGACAAATATGATTTTATCCACGCTAAAGCAGACCCACATATGCCATAGGAATATTCTAAACGGTGGAAGAGGATATTGTGATCTATAACGTCGAACGCTGCTGAAAGATCCAACATGACTAAAACGGCACACGAGTTTTTGTCTAATGCTGATGTAATGTCATGATGAACTCGAATAAGCGCTGTTTCGGTGGAATGTCCAGTGCGATATGCTGATTGCAAATTGTCTAGAAGTGAACTGGATTGCAGATGACATTCAAGGCGTGTCGCTACCACCTTTTCAAGAATCTTTGATATGAAAGATAAGTTTGACACTGGACGGTAATTTTTTAGCACATCTTTATCCAATCCAGATTTTTTAAGAAGCGGTCTTACAATGGCCTCTTTGAATGACGATGGAACGCATTCTTCGCTGAATGATTTGTTGACAATTTCAGTGATGACATTAACAACACTATCTAAACAGCTTTTCAGGAGGTAAGTCGGAATTGGATCCAGTTCGCAAGATTTTGATTTAGCCTTCTGGATGATCTTACGGATTTCATCAACAGAAGCTGGGGAAAAACTAGTAAGTTGACCACCTTCAAACTTGACATCAGCCCTCAACACATCAATATTTTCTTTGTCCCTGATTATGCAAAGATCATTTCGAATAGTGTCAATTTTCCCCATAAAATACTCACTAAAAGTATTAGCTAGTTGTTCGTCGCTATCATTTGATGGTAATATCACTTCACTGTTGTTGCCCATTAGAACGTTGGTGAGTTTATAGAGTTCTCTTTGATCACTACCAACTTCTGCTATCTTGCTTGAGAAATGGTCTTTTTTACTTTGGAGCAGTAATTGATTATAAATTCTGCATTGCTCCTTATAAATCTCTTCATGGATTGTCAAATGCGTTTTTCGCATTGTACGCTCTGCTCTACGGCGTTCTCGTTTCGCTGCTCGGAGTTCCTCAGTGTACCATTCTGTGTTTGGTCGGATTGTTACTGCTTTTGTTTGCAAAGGAGCGTGTTTGTTGATAATGTTTGAAAGGTCAGAAACATATTGAGTGACGAGTTCATCGACGGTACCTTTAGGATTTTGAAACAAGGGTGAATTGTTCAGATCCTGGATGAAATCAGCTTGTGATATTTCTCTAATTTTGCGAAATTTGATAGTTTGTCTCTTTTTCTGACTCTTTTGCAGCCGAAGTTTCGCTGAAATTGCTAAGTGGTCACATGTTGAATTTCCTCTTTGGTCGAACAGATTTGGATCATGCGTAATAGGTTTTCCATGCAAAATCGAGTCATTCTCTCTCGTGATCAGAACATCCAGCGTATGCCCACGTTGGTGCGTCGGACCGATTACATGCTGTCTAAGTCCATGATCATCGAGTGATTGTAAGAATTTGAGAGCATCAAAATCTTTCGGATCGTCTAGATGAAAATTTAAATCTCCGGTTATGACAATTTCATCGGGAATGACGGAAACTTGATCTAAAAAGTCCGACCATTCATCGAAAAACACGGTGTTACGGAAATTGTTAGTCCTTGATGGAGGCGGACGGTAGATCACATATAGATGAAACCTATCATTTTCCCCAATGACTACGCATTCTAGCATTTCAAAATGGGTATTTTGTATACTGCTTGAAATTCGCTCTACCTTCATGTCAGAATTGTAGACGAGCGCTATGCCACCACCTCGTTTGGATGATCGAGATACATGATGTATATTGAAACCGTCGGGTTTTAACTCGGAAATGACACTTTTGTCGACTGATGACCCTAGCCATGTCTCTGTTATGGCAAGTAAGTCAACTTTATTTGACAGTATAAAGTCACACACAGAGAGTGCTTTATTTCTCACCGATCTACAGTTTACTGTCGACATAGAGACCTCATGAACGGTGTGCGTATCAGACCTTTTCAAAGATGTAAGGTTCCCAATGTTCACCTTCGAATAGTGTTGTAAGTTTGTTGGTCTATTAGTTATAATCCGTTCAATCGGATGTTCTATGTGTGAGTTGGATATATTTTCCCAGGTTGACGATATGGGACCACAGGAAACATAAACTAGATTATTTTCATTGACACCACATTGATGCACTGTATGTCTAGGCCACCCGACACGCACTGTGTGGATATGCCGGATAACCCGGCGCCCTGCTTTTGTTCCCCTCCTCACCCGACAATTTCTTGTACGATCTGCCCGAGGTTGACAGAATGATGCAAAACACATCGTACGTAAATCAAAAACTGTCAAGAACGAAAATTCTTCGAAAGCCCTCTCAATAAAAGTCAAGATAAAAGAAAAACAAATTGTACGTATAAAAGTCGGATAGAAGTCACGGATCAATGAACACAATACCTAAAATCAATTAACTAAAATGCCTATTAAAGTACGAATTTTAAAACAACAAGTTCCGCAGATATGTTTAATAAGATCTCGTGTAAAAATACAACAAATCTTAAAACTAGAACTTCGGTAAATTACAGGAAATCTGGCAAAAGATCGAGAGCGATAGGTGGAGCGGCCATTACATAGCGCTAACACTGTTCACTTTTATGGTCGTTATAACGATCTAGTTTACCAGTACAACTTACGATTAAAGCAAATGTTGTCGGATGTGTTTCATACCAATTATGTAGATGTCACCATTGCCGGTGTAGGCCTATGCTCGGCGCTTATGGCCTTTAAGCAGGGACGAATCTTTAACGTGCCACACCTGCTGTGACACGGGACCTCGGTTTTCGCGGTTTCATCCGAAGGAGCGTCCCATTTAGTCGCTTCTTACGTCAAGCAAGGGGTACTGAGGATTTATTCTAAACTGGATCCCTACGGGATTCATGTGGGCCTGTTGCTAAAACCAATTATATACGCTTTGCTAAGTTATCGTGGGAAAAACTGTTTAAATACTGTCTAAGGTTTACTACTCTGAAGAAACGATTTATCTATTTTTTTCTATTAGATTAGAATGGCTCGATTACGCCGTCGTATAACCATTCTCACAAATATAATCCATTTGTATACAAATAAGTCCATAATACTAAATCATATATATCTTACTTTGTCAGAAATCCACCAGAGACTTTGCACTTCTACAGGAACTTTATATACAGTCGATCATTTCCCTATATAGCGACAAATAGTAGGTCACTTTGGGACATCATCCCACCTTCCAAAACGAGATACATTCTGAAGAGAAAGTTAAATTTGTAGAATCTATTTTTTCATTATGTTGACGGATAAATGTCATTGTGGTGTAATTGGTTGATTGATTATATATTGTTTAACGTCCCGCCCGAGAATTTTTCACTCATATGATAACGTCACCATTCCAGTGAAGGATTGTAAAATTTAGTTCTATGCTCGAACCTTACAGTCATTGAGCAGGGGGGATCTTTACTGTGCCATACCTGCTGTAACACGGTGTTAGAATATGCCCCCAGTACCCCTTGCTTGCCGTAAGAGGCGACTAAATGAGGCGGTCCTTCAGATAAGACCGCAAAACCGAGGTCCCGTGTCATTCCATCCACACCTATGTGGAATAATGAAGAATACATTGATTAACTGTATATTTTGAAGTCTGATGTGTCACATCTGCGGAAGTAGTAATACTTTGTAGAGTGTCTCGGCGGAGTTTGCATTGTGTTTCAGTGATATGAAGTGGAAAATATATTTATATGAGGCAGGAACTATTTTTATAAACTTCCAAGGTAATTGAAAGAAACTCGCTGAATAATGCAATTTCATGACCATGTAAAACGTGTATGAAAATGATATCTTTCATAAAAATACAGAGAGTTACTACAGTGAAGTGTTGTCATTTTCATATTTAGAGGGGTAGTGAAAATATACAACACACGAAATCTTCAACAGCTGTTCAATATTTGGTTTTCCATATGAGTGATTTTACAACGTTGCTATTTCTATAACTCTTTTAAAGGTCTCAGTTGCATAATTTCACCTTTCATTAATAAGATTTAAAGGTACTGATTTTCATTAATTTCACGATTGAGTAAACAATTTTACTTCGATTTGTTTATGAAAGTGCATTATCAAGCTATGGCTGATTTTATTTACAGACATACCTATATATGTATATTTGATAATATATAAAATTTGTTTCATCAATAAACCGGTCGCGGTAGCTCAGTGGTTAGAGCGTTCGCTTCGTAATTGTGATGTCGTAAGTTTGAGCCCTGCTCGTGCTATGGCCGCGTCAAACCTAATACGCAAAAATATGCAGTGATTGCTCCTTCGCAAAACACTCGGCATTTAGAAGTGAGAATCACTGGTCTTTCGGATATGACCTTAAAAATGGAGGTCCCGTGTCACGGTAGGCGTTGGTGCGTTAAAGAACGCTCACTGCTACGACCCTGAGCCCTAAGCATAGGTCTAAATTTGTGATACTTCATCTACATCTGGTGACGTTTCAATATGAGTGATAAATTCTCGACAGGACGTAAATCAAACAATCAATCAATCATGTTTCATCAATAAAGATGTATTATAGCTTACAGTCATATTACAAATGTTGACATTATTTTACATACAAACACAGAAACCATCCTGAATTTCTAGGTTCGCGACATGACAATTCTGAAATGGGAGACCATTTACAAACCCTAGAGACATCAGGAAAGAAAATGCAAACCCTAACCCTAAAATTCAACTTCACAGCGGGGTATCATCAAATAACACTAAAGTTAGCATCAATGAGCTTTCACTTTTAATATAATTCAATTCTATTTTGTGTAATTGACAGACTCGCATGAAAATTTTCCGAATATTTACTGTCGTTTACCTGATGACACAAATGAAAACTATCACTGAGGAAAAAGGTATTGAGGAAAATTTAACGAAACTTTTCTTGTAGGTTACCGACAAAACAAATACGATCATATCAAAGAAGAGACACTCAGATCAATTTTGAAGCTCCAAACGAAAAAAAAGAATGAAATTTTACCTTACCTAATAAGTTCGTGTCAGAAAGAATCAAGTGCAAATTGCTGAACGTACATTGCTACATAATGCTGAAAACGAAGACATTGAGCATTGTCTGAGGGAAAACATTGTGTAGATCTTTGAATACCAAGGAGAAGTAATAAATGAGTGATGGACAACGTAATAAGAGTTTACATATATATATCGTTTGGTTTAATAAGGTAAAGGGTTCCAGTTACCTACAAAACCAGCAAAACTTGCCAGTAAAAAACTATGGTCAATATCCAGATAAAAAATGCTTCGTGTAATCGGTATTATCTTTGTCTACCCAGTGACCAAGGATCCCCAACAAGTTATTAAATCTGCTCAATACATGAACAAGTTCGACTTCACTGGTATCACGTTCCCTATATGGATCGGAGACATATTTAAATTCGAAAAGAGAAACGGATTATCCATCAATGTGTTTGGCTACAAAAACGAGAACTATAACCTCTCCAACTAACGAGAGAGAGAGAGAGAGAGAGAGAGAGAGAGAGAGAGAGAGAGAGAGAGAGTTAAAGCATGTCATCGTCTGTCCGTAACACTGGATACAGCTCTCACTACTGTTTGATTAAAAACTTCATCAGACTATTGAATGATGGTCAAAAGAAACCAACTGTTTTATTGTTAGTGTTGTTTTCTTGAATTTACAAACAGCGTCTTCTGGAGAGACACTTGTCCTACTGTCAAGTATATGGTGCCTGACAGAGGAAGACAAATGGCTCAAGTTCTCTGACATCTCCAAGGAACTCAAGATTCCGTTTGTCGTATATATAAACTCTTTGAAAGCATTTTTGAGAGGCATTACGGCTGCCAACAGGATCCTAGACCGCCATCCACCATTAAATTAGTGAAGCACATATCCTCCGGGTTTACGTATAAAGTTATAGGAGTTTAACCTGAGACTACAGAAAATCAAATGACATACTATGGTTACAATGCCGTTAACGTGTTCATTGACCATACGTTCAAACTCAAAGACAAGCTTATTAGGGTGCTACGCAATCAAAAATCCATGGGTTTGTCTGAGGAAGAGGGAAAACTTTTCCGGGAAGCAATTCAGTGTTGCATCTTCAACAGAGAACTGGGATGATGCTGTTCGTGATGACTGTCACGTGACAGGAAAATTCCAGAGTGCAGCTCATAGTTACTATAATTTAAACTTAAGGCATAGAAAAAGAACCCCGACATTCTTTCATAATCAGAAAGGCTACAGTGCTTATCACATCATGAGTGCCATCGACAAGTTCAAACACAAAAATATCAACAACATCCCCCCAGAATCATGAAAAGTACATTTCGTCTTCGTTGGGGAGACTAGATTTTGTTGACACTTTTCAAATTTTCTCTACGTCTCTTCCCAAACTCTCCACCAGTCTGGCCAAAGAGGGCTTACATAAATTTCCTCACCTGGAAGCGTATGTTGCGCTTCAACTCATCCCAGGAACGAATAAACGAAGCTCAAATTGCGCAGCAGAAAGGGGGTATACCCGTGCCGCTATATGAACACTTTTAAACAATTCCAATAGTCTACACTTCCACCACAACAGGCCTTCTACAACAATCTAGATGGAAATACCATTTTCGACCAGGACTATACACATTGCACAGTGGGTCTGCGACGTCTTCAAAGTTTAGGACAATACCAGATCTGTACGTGAAGACAGAACGTGCATCTTCTGGCAGACGTGTTTGAAAATTTCAGAAGTCACTGCCTTGAAATATATAACTTAACAGGCCGCTCTTAACATGACAGTTATGGAGCTCGAGTTGTTAACCAATCTGGATATACATTTGTTTGTGGAAAAGGGGCTAAGAGGAGACATTTCTATGACTTCACAGATATATGCTATAGCTAATAATCCATTCCTGTAGGATTATGATCCCCAACAATCCCCACACTATCTAATGTATTTAGATGCCAAAACTCTGTGTGGGTGGTCATATGCCAGCATTTTCCCACTCACGACTTCGATTGGAGAGGATACTGAGTCTCTCGATGCCAGCCCCATTCCGTGGATGGAAATACAGGTTAAGTCTTTGAGGTGATATGGAGTTTGCAACTGAATTACACGATCGCAAACTGATTACCGGTTAGCTCCGGAATCTTAAAAAATTCAAGCCAGAGATTCTATTCTATAAAAAACCAAAACAAAACAAAAAAGAAAACAAACACAAACAACAACAAACAATGAAAAAGAAAACAAAAAAGAAACAACCACCCCCACCCAAAAAACAACAACAAACAAACAAATAAAGGACAAAAACAAAAAAAACTCAAATTCGGCATAAAAGAAGTCTGATCCACCAAACTGGTACCCAATCTCTTTGAAAAGAGAACTATATGGCACACTGTAGGGATTTTCAACTCTACCTCCCGCTGGATATGAAGTTGATTAAGGTCCATCGAATATTGTCTTTTAAGCAGAGTTCTTGACTTAAAACCGATATCAATTTAGCCATGAGAAAAGTGGACAAGAAAGAGTATGAAAATGACATTTTTAAACATACGAATAATAGTGTCTTTAGTAAAACCATGGAATATCTGCGTACGAGAGTGGACATTCAACTTGTTCATCACACGAAAAACTTCTTAAATCTCTCGGCCAATTTTGGATTCCAACCCTTTAAGATCTCCAACAAAGGCCTGGCTTCTGTAGGACTAACAAAACAAAACATGATCCTCATTAGGCCAATGTATGTGAAATTGTTCATTATGGAACTCTCCAAGGTCTTGGTGTATGATTTTCATTATAATTACATCACGAAAAGATATGATAATCGTGCTACTCTATGCTTTACGGAGACAGACCCCTTGTGTTACGACATATCACAGAGGACCAACACTACTTTGATTTTAGTGATTACCCTGAAACGTACATTATCCATAGCAATGTATATAAAAAGGTTTTATGAAAGATGAATATTACGGTCATGCCATGTGAGAATTCATTGGCTTTAAGATGGAGATGTACAGTTTTATCTAAGCGGGGATTTTAAGGTAGGTTATGAAAATCTTTGATGAAATAAAATCCGCTAAACAATGTGACGTCATAATTGAAATAAGTATATGACTATTGATATAACTATTTAACTCCGATTTTATTTCCATATAAGTTTTCCTCATAAAAACTGAACCATGCAGCTACTAAACTAAAAAAAAACGAAATGATACACTGCTGTCAAGTATTTTATGTCTGATCAATATGTAAACTGATCATGTCATAACTATGACGTTGACACATGTGTACATAATTAGTTAACTAGTTAAATATTAACACAATGCGGAGTATTTGACATATATGTCATGGAATATATATATATATATATATATATATATATATATATATACGTGTTTGTGTGTGTGTGTGCGGGTGAAACAATTCATATAGCATATCGATTCAACTTTCTTCTGCCACACACTGAAATAAAACTGCAGAAGTAACACACTACTCCGCATGTCAAAACAACTTTTATATGTATATATTTCTATGATAATACTTAAAAGTTGTCGTTTTGCTCCTAAAATCATGTAAGTATGAGATATACCGAGATACCTTCGCTAAATGGTGGAATTAGAAAAGAAAATGAGAAAGGTTTTGTCAGATATTCCACTTCCATTATTTTAGAAATAAATGACACGATTTTAGCTGCATTCCCCTGAGAATTTATTGTATTTGCCAACAGATTTTCATTTAAGATACATTTCCAAATATTCAGGATATTGTGTTACTTTTGATGTTTTTATTACTGACTTTTCTTGTGCTATTTTTAGATGCCATGCGAAGACATGTACATCAATTCAAGGGAGATAAACAAATACCTAAAAAAAACTCATTTGATTATAAGAGGAATAATTTCATAGGAGATGGTCGGGTCCATTGTTATAAATATCGGCCAAAATGGAACATACGTGATTTACCACCAAAATTTCCCGAGACCTTAACGTAACCGCACATGAAAGGAAAACAGCCCAAATCAAGAACGAATTCATTTGCCAAGAAGAAAAAAAGAGCTAAAGGTGTAAATAAGGTAGTCTTGTAATGGAGCATACAGCACAAAAATCATAAAATGTATTTCAAACGGAAAGTCTTAGATGGCGTCTAACTTTCAGATCTCATAACATCAAATATATATACACCATTCTACTAAACATAACCAGTCTGAGTCCCATTAACAGCCAAAGTAATGTTTTGGATGATTGCATCCACACCTTAGTACATGGTCATTATAAGATATAAGAAAGTCATTCGTAGTATATCTTTATATGTCAGTGTAATTTTGATTGTTTTATTATTATGACGTTTATGAAATGAAACTACACATTTAATGAATTGTATGAATTGTGAAATATAAACATGGGGAGCAGTAATATGAACTGCCACAACAACAACTGTCTTTGTCATTGCAACAAAAACTGTCTTTGGTGCAACAACGACAACAAGAGTTTAATTTTCCACATACTTTTACCGCGAATGCATAAGGATCCATCCAGTTTCGGCAAGACGTTTCTCGTTAAACCTTTGTTGCAATTGTATGAGCAAATATTCCCCTCAACCAGAGAAATTTATATGGCTCTACAGGAGATGGCAACCCATATATAACATCATAAAAGCTACAGTAAATTGACAACAAGTCGATTTTGGCTCTGCAGATGTGTCCAAAAATCCCCAGCAGATGTTAAAACAACCTACAAGCTCTGTAGATTCTCGCTGGTTGATTTGAAGCCAACTACACTCGTACATCTGCACCTGCGCATTAACGTTCTAAAATCTTTAAGAATACTAATCATTATACACAAATTTGTGTCAGTTATTGAAATTCACAGGAAAAAGAGGGGGACCTAATTAGACAACATTTGGATATTAGATAATCAAAATGAGCATCGAGATCACAATCGAATTTAAATACTCTACAAAAATAATATATATACTGATTTTAATTTCATTCAAAATCATGCTTTCGTTGACTTTTTCGAAGACAAGTGGTACTGGAAATAACAAAATATTCAGGACTGAATTTTATAATGCAAAAGTGAAGATAACTATTGAAATTCTGCGACATAACCATTTATACACAAATATCCAAATATGCCCCTCGACTATTACCTAGATATTGTCATGTAAAATGTTTAACTCGGTCCATATTCAGGACATATCAAATGAAATTTAGATTTTCCCCGACTGCCTGTGTGATGTGGAGGTCCCCCTCTCCCGGCAACAGTGTTCTGGATCCGTCACTTCTCTCTCAAGAATGTTGGATTTTACTAACCTCGCACAATAATATATTCCCATACCTTGTTTAATATACATATAGTCATGCAGAACACGATATTCAGGGTGTAATTTTAAAACTATCCAATTTCTGAGGCTATATACTTTAAAATAATCATCTTCCTTACAACCAGTAATCTTCAATAAATTAAATATATATTGAAAAATATTTAAATAATCAAACAAAATAATCAAAACAAGATAAATGGATCCAATAAATGAAACAGATCAACTCGAAAGTCAAATTTTAAAGCATCTAGTAATAAAATCGGGGGAGATAATTCACATTCATTTACGGTACAAACGATCAATTTTTTAAAAAATATTACCGCGACGGGAACAGGTAGCTGAAAGTCGTACCGCGATGAGAACGCGGTTTACCCGAGTCACCTCTAGTTTACCGCGTTAAATTTTTACCGACGCGGGAACGCGGAAAATGAAAGATCCGCGTTTGCTGTACTGTAAAACCGCGAGACACAGCAGATTTGTCTCATTACGAACAAGAAATGCTACGGATCAGACGTATCAAGGCCCAGTTAAGGTTCACATGGACAAAGAAAAAGAGAACAACGAAACAGACTAATGAGACTAGAAGTATGAAAACATATAAAAGAGGAATTAAATTGGAAAGAGGACAGAGAGAAGACTGAATAAAAGATGAAGTTAAAAGATTTGCGAACGTTCACTATTACCTACGCCGCCCTGATCCAATACATTATACAGTTAAAGCACTGTTCCCTTCATGCCACTATCATGGATAATGTTACAGACTTCCTGTCTAAGAGCCCCGTGGGCATCCGGGTTGTTAGAAGAGATCCTCAGTACCCCTTGCTTGTCGTAAGAGGCGACTAAATGGGGCGGTCCTTCGGACTTACTGACTTTTGAAAGAAGACGCCCGTGGGGATCTGGAATAGTACCCCTTGTTTGTAGTCTTGGTAGTTTCTCAAAGCCGAGGAAGATGACTCGTTGTGTTTTTATTGGTGAGAGCGCATGTAGCAGAAGTGCCGAAAGCAGAAGTGCAGATGCTATTGCAGGAGGAGCATGAGACACTGGGCTGCAGAGCAGGATTTGTGATAGCTTAGTGAGAGCGCTTACAAACAGTGGTGAGATGTTCGCAGTGATCCTTTGCGAAATTCGCAAGTACTCTTTGGGTCACGGCACGCCAACCGTTTCTGTCTGAGACAGAATCTTCAAGCTGTCAGGGCGGAAGGTTGGCCAACTCGCAGTACATCTTGACATTGTCATTGCACCTTTTCTTTGGTCGACCCAGATTGCGGCTGACCGTCTTCAGCTCACCATAGAACGGCTCTCAGGGAATCCTGGATTTATCCATGCGTATTAAGTGACCAGTCCAGTGTAACTGTGCCTGGAGGACCCCTGACTCAATGCTTGTGGAGTTCACCCTGTCGAGTACCGCCAGATTGGAAGTTCTGTCTTGCTAGCGGATCTGCATGATGTGGCGGAAGAAGCACATGTGGAATTCCTCTAACTGTTTGATATCCCTGCGATAAAGAGTTCACGTCTCACCCATACAGTAGCGAGGAGAGCACAACTGCGCTGTAAACTTTCAGCTTAGTGGACAAGCAGATGTCTTTGTGCTGCAACACTCTGGAGAGGAGTCTCTCCATTGCCTGACTGGTTTTCTGGATGTGGACTGTGATTTACATACCTGGAGAGTCGTCGCTAGAGATGATACTTCCTATGTACTTGAAGGCATCTATCTTCGTTAATTAAATACCATCAACGGTAGTGTACGGCGTCTGAGGGGCGCTCATAGGTGCAGGCTGAAGGAAAACTTGTCTTGTTCTCTCTCCCTGGGTGTATGGGGTGTCATGGAAGGACAATACTTCAAGTGAAGGGGCTTTCCATGTCCTTTTCAGGACAACTTGTCCACTATTGACTCCTACATGGCACTCAACTCTCACTAGTGTTTCCTCCGCTGTCACATCCACAGCTTCCACGCCCTGGTAAACGACATTGCTTGTCGTAAGAGGCGGTTACATGGCGGTCCTTCGGATGAGACCACATAAATCGCCGTGTCTCAGCAGGTGTGGCACGATAAAGATTTCTCCCTTCTCAAAGGCCGTGCAGGCCAAGTATAGGCTTATATTTTGCAGTCCCTCACCGGCAATGGTGGTGTCTCTATATGATTGAAAGAGCGGGACGTTAAACAACATTCAACCAACCAAAACAGAAATCTGTTTCAAATTACTCTGTTTCATAAGATTTATCAATGAAGTGTTTATTAGTGTTATATTGTAAGTTTTGTATGATTATTTATTTTTTTTAAATTGGGGTGTTGTTATACATTTCATTTTTATAAATGGGTCACGTTATCAAGTGCTATATAGCGGAGAAGAATATATGTGTGCCCCATTTTCACAGTGTTCATCAAAGAAGAAACATGTTATGGGAAGACTATCTGAAGCAAGTTTATTACGATCTTGTTAATGCTGGAAGTTTTCGGGGCCAGGCAAGCTGCATCGACATGTACAAAAAAGGGAAATACGTCCTGAATAAATATAGGATCACAAAATGATTACAGATAAAAGAAGCCTACAGTCTACAAAGAAGATTCCGTAGATGTTTCAAGAGAAATAAAGTCATCAACCTTGGCATTGATAATCAATGGGATGCAAATCTTATGGATATGTCCAAATACGCCGATCCAAACGATGGGTTTGCTTTTGTCCTCTCTGTTATCAATATATTTGTCAAGTTTCTGTTGGTGTGCCCTCTAAAAACAAGATAACCAAAAGTGTCACTTCAGCTTTTAAAAGCAATCTTCAGGAAGGTGGTCATTCTACATGAATTCGTACAGACAAAGGACAGAACTTTCAATCCTGAGCCTTCAATGCAATTTAAACAGTCAAAATATCAAGAGCTTGTGCGCTCAGAAAACAGAAATCCAGACTAATTATGCAGAAATGGTGATTAAAACAATTAAGTTAAAATTACTCGGATTTATAACATACAAATAGAATATCGTTTTATGGATCACCAGCAAGACTTCGTCACTAAGTATAATGCAACGTATAATAGAACATTAGACATGCCCCCCTTCCCCCCCCCCCCCCCCCCCCCGCTCAAAGAGACCATATAAAAAGAGATGAACTGGTTTGCATATACCGGTAGGCAGAACTTAATCATATGAGAAACTTCAACTCGGTTGTTTTCTCGCTTCTCCTTAAGGCAACAATCATAAAATATTTCTATTGAAATTCAGTTCTATCTTTCTTGTTCTCGTTGTTGTTCTCACGTTGAAAATCGTTTATAATCATATGAGGGCGGATATGATTTTTCGTTCTTTATTTCTCCAAATTTTATAATAGAGTGATAACCTTCATATCAAATCTGCTTGAGGCATCTGATTCTCCCCGTTTTTCATCCTGTAATCACTGCACAAGGAACATTGAGTACACGTTTAGAAAATGTAAGAAACTCGATTCCATCACTTACACATCGCCTCCTCCTATGAAACTAGCTGCAATGTAGGTTTAAACATTCGTTTCAGACATGTTTATACCTGTAAAATGTCTCATTTTTCCCTCTTCAATGCTACGCTCACTGAAAGCAAGATAGAAAAAAGCTGCATAAAAACTTTAAGGGGATGCACTGATCAGTTAAAGTGATTTTTTTTTGATTTTTTCTCTTTTTTAGACATATGATGTCATGGAATTCCCAACTCTGTTATAAAGACTTTGAGGGCATCCTTTCTTTTGTTCTGCTTTAAGTACTGATTGTTGGAAAAACCACACATTTGTACTATGATTGCATACAGTCCATGTCCTATTGTTTACCACAGTGATGTCACAGGGATTGGTTGCAAATTTTTGTTGCCGTTATTAATAGCCTATTGTTCAATTATGAATGTAAAGGTGTGTTCGTTCTAATGGTCATGAATGACATCATAGCCTCCACTGTGGAGTCCATAGTAAAGCATCTGCGGCAGAAAGTGTACTTTTACACTATTGTTTTTCAACCCCCAATTAATAGGGTTGGGCTGCCCTCGGGACAATTGCCCATCACAACACTCAATATATTTTGATATGTGCAGCAAGAATATATATGGTTTAAGGGTCATCACCTCAATTGTTTTAAAAATATTTTTAACAATTATGAAATAGAGTTTGTGATACCCTCTGGGCACTTACCCAACAGAAAAAATCAATGGATATTGATATAATTATGTACAAAGAGGCTATATGGTAAAGGTATTTATTGTATATACTACTCAAAGTTTGATAAGGATCATATAGTTCTTACATTATAAAATCAATATATGAATTGATAAGACACGCAAATTTCATCATAGTGTTGGACTGACCCCTCTTGAGCCTCAAAACACAGGTTAGGTAGGGAAATGCATGTTGCAGTGATCATGAGTAGCACGTGAAGCATGGTACCCACATTATTCACATTTCTGAGTGCTTGTCGTTGATTTGAATTTGGCCATTGTCTTTACATCTGACCTCGTTTAAGTCACTGTTACTCTATGAAAATGCCTCCACAACGTCAAAGACGTCGTTTGACTATTGAAGAATTGGCCAGATGCATAGGAATGCTCGAAAATGGTGCAAGACAACGTCACGTTGCAGAGCTATTGGGTGTCAGTCAGAGCGTTGTTTGCAGAGCTTGGAACCGGTATCAAGCTCATGGTTCAGCTTCTCATCGATATGGAGGCGGCAGAGAAAGGTCCACCACGCAGCAAGATGACCGTTTTCTCTTGATTTCAGCACCACGTCATCGGTTTGCAACGTCGACTGCGCTTAGAAATGATCTTCTGAATGCAACTGGAGTTAACATTTCCACGCAAACTGTGCGTAATCGTCTTCATGAAGGTGGTCTTCGTTCCCGGAGAGCCTGTATTCGCATCCCTCTTACTCAGCGACACAGACAAGATCGTTTGAATTGGGCCAGGGCTCATGTGAATTGGAGGGTTGCTGATTGGGCCCCTGTACTTTTCACAGACGAGTCGAGGTTTTGTGTTGACTTCACAGATCGTCGTGCACGAGTGTGGAGAAGGGCAGGAGAACGATATCAGGACGCTAATGTTGCTGAACATGACAGATATGGTGGTGGGTCGTTGATGATTTGGGGAGGAATCAGTCGAGCTGGACAAACTGATCTCCATGTCCTAAGGCGAGGCACGATGACCGGAGTGCGCTACAGGGATGAAGTCCTGGATGTATACGTGAGACCATATGCTGGTGCTGTTGGTCCTCACTTCACCCTCATGGACGATAATGCACGTCCACATCGTGCTAGGGTGGTGGACGAGTACCTGGAACGTGAGACAATTGTTCGTATGGACTGGCCAGCTCGTTCTCCAGACCTCAACTTTATCGAGCATGTCTGGAATATGCTTCAGGTAGCGATTTCACGTCGTCCTGTACAACCAGCCACCCTCCAGGAACTGGAAAATGTTCTGATCCAAGAATGGAACAATATCTCTCTTGCGTCCATTCAAAACCTCGTTGGAAGCATGAGACGACGTTGCCAAGCTGTCATTGGAGCTAACGGAGGCCATACCCGCTATTGACACTTGTTTGTGCAGTGTGAAATGGAATGTGCAGAGTTTAAACAATTCCGTGATCATGAAATTACCATGCTTTTCAGGGTACTCTCCCTTTACCTTAGGAGTATGCGATGAAATGTCATGTTTGCCAACTTTTTCTGTCACAATTTCTTGAAGTAAACATTTCTGAACATAAATCACTCTGTGTTGGTTCTCATTCACCTTTGTTGAAAGTTTTACAAGTGCTGAAAAATATGATCCTTATCAAACTTTGAGTAGTATATAGTTTATTCCCTAGTTACACAAGCATGCGGAGAGTTTACTTAAAGGCAAACACTCGCGTAAAGGTATCACTGTCTTTTAACAGAACTCAATTTCTATTTATATCTATTTACTGATTAAAATTCATTTACTTGTGTATAACGTTGTTCAATGAAACTTTCATATGTATACCACTGTGTCCCAATTTATGTTAAGTGCACGTTTTGCTTCTCTTTCCTTATGTATGCAATTCTCCTTGTGCTGTATTTGACTAGTTTTAATAAAGCTGAGATGTTTAATTTGATCTACGTATTTTCGGGGGGGGGGGGGGGGGGGGTTCTGCTTTGTTTATCTCATCAACGTATAGGACTCACGGCGGGCGTGCATACTCCTCCTAGGCATCTGTTCCTACATCACCTCTGGTATGTCCATGATCCATGTTTGCCCTTCTCTTTATTTGGTACTCTTTATAAGGTTTGAGATTTATCACTGTTTATTGATTTTCATTTATACATACTAGTATATTTGACTAGAGTAGATATATATATATATCTATATATATATCGTTTGAAGTCATAATTTCGCAAATTTTTCGGTCGATATAATGACCTTGTTTGCGATTACAAAGTGTCTCAGGGACATATGTTGAATGATTTCTTTCATAGCCTTTGTTAGACTGTCATTTTTCATACTAACGTTGACTACGGGTAATATCGTACACCTATTTTCGATTAGGGGCTCACGCCGGGTGTGACTGGTCAGCAGAGGATACTTACTCCTCCATGGCACCTCATCGTACCTTCGCGTTGTCGGAGGTCCGTGTTGCCCTACACTCGAACTTGTATATGTCTTGGGGATTTATGATTACGATTTACACATTGTTTACTTCGCCATTCGATATATATATATATATATATATATATATATATATATATATATATCTGTCTGTCTGTGTGTGTGTGTGTGTGTGTGTGTGTGTGTGTGTGCTGACGAACTTTAAAAACGCAACACTTTTTTTAATTTATTCATTGAATTGAATACATTACATATAAAACTTTTATTGCAAAATTTACCCAACATACATGTACATCGTATTGATTTTTAAAACCCATCTCTAGATTTATCTGTGTTCATTGTTTGCGCGTTGTGAGTAGCATCACACGAAATTTTCAGGGCTTTTATCAAACACGTGGAAAGGTAATAAAGGAGTTTTTTCGCGAAAAACAACTTTGTTGGTGTAAGCATAGACACCTCTAACAGAAAAAAAAAATCAAAACCAAGACTATGCCGCGCTTAAGCAATGAAATGCGCAATCAAGCACTTCGTATGTTGCAAGCAGGCGTTAGTCAGCGTGAGTTTGCCCATCTTTGTACAGTTAGTCGGTTGTTGTTATGATTCCATCAGGCAGGATCCCTAAATGATCGTCCAAGACCTGGTCAACCGTTTGTCACAACGCCACAGCAACAAGAGTTCACACGGCAACGTCATCTGCTCAGTAGGTTTACGGCCGCTGCGACCACGGCGAGAGAAATCATTCGACGCAATGGAAGGCTATTCATCCTAGAACCTTTTCCAGAATTTTGAAGCGCCATGGGATCCGCTGCAGAAGGCCTTATAAGCGGCTACAGCTTAAACTGCATCATCGACGGTACAGATTGCAAAAGGCAAAGCAGCATTGACTAAACGTCAAAATTGGTCACATGTAGTGTTCTCAAATGAGTCCAGATTTAACGTTAGCGACGCAGACGGCAGGTGTTGATATCATCATTTACATAAACGTTTTGCAGACAAGTGTGTCCTCAAGCACGACAGGTTTGGATAGAGAGGTGTCATGGTCTAGAGTGTAATTAGCCACAATTTTCCGTCACAACTGCCCGTTTTGAATGGAACCCCCACTGCTACGAGGTATGTGGACGAAATTCTGCTGCCTGATTTAGCACCATTAATGCAGCAGCATAGGCAAAGAAGTGGATTAATATCCCAACAGGACAATGCGCGCGCACATACGACAAGATTGACACAAAACGTTTTGTCAAACGAGCGACATTGACGTCCTTGATTGGCTCGCTATGTCCCCAGACTTGAATCCAATCGAGTATTTGTGGGACTAGCTGAGGAGACGTGTGCGAAGCCGACAGTCGCAGCCTCAGAATCCGCAAGAATTAGGGAGAGTCGTGTTGGAGGAATGGCAGAATATTCCTCAGAGGATAATCTGAAATGTTAGTCAATCAATGTCACGTCGCCTCGCGCCATCATCACTGCTAATGGAGGTCAACTGTAACCTCTTTGTGAATAAAATGATGGATTGTTTGATTGATTGATTGTATATTGTTTATTGTCCCGCTAGAGAATTTTTCACTGATACGAGGTCGTCACCATTCCCAGTGAAGAGCTGCAAAATTTAGGCCTATGCTCGGCGATCTGGGCCTTTGAGCTGGGAGGAATCTTTGTCGTGCCACACATTCTGTGACACGGGACCTCGGGTTTTGCGGTCTCATCCGAAGGACCGCCCCATTTAGTCGCCTCTAACGACAAGCTAGGGATACTGAGGATCTATTCTAAGCCGGATCCCCATGGAATTGAATAAAATGATGTTCAAAATTAAAGAATAGTGTTTAGTTAACATGGTTTATAATATACCGCTATCAATTTGTTTATTAGATATATGAGCAAATTTACAATATATAGAATTATCAAGTGTTGCGTTTTTAAAGTCCGTCAGTATATATATATATATATATATATATATATATATATATATATATAAGTGCATAATTTCGATTTCTGTTAATCACTTTCAAATTAAAAATATAAGTACAATACTGCGTCATAGAACTTACCTCCCAAACGTATTGTTCAGTTTCGTTACTTCCTGATAGACATCCAGAGATTAAAAAACGGTAACATGCCACCAGTTTGTATGGAAGCTCGAAAGGGAAATTATGGTAAAAGATCTAAATCAATAGAAGGGAAAAAAGGAGGATGTCTCGACAACAAGGTCAAGACAGATCCATCAAACTAGGACTGCCTTAACGCCTTATCAGAAGCATGTATAGACTTCTAATAAAATCCATCATTGTCAAACACATGTAACCAACGTCATGCGATAAATTGGAATGTTAGTTATAGTGACCGCAGTGAGTCATGGATCTTTCAAGACTCATCTTGCCTCCTACGTGAGCAGTATCATATTGTTGTCATCTTTCACCACTTTGCAAAGCAGCGCTTGATTTTATGCGCAATACTCTTAAATGGTAGTCCTGTGGGGATCAAGGTTAGAAGTGATACACAGTACCCTTGGTTGTAATACGAGGCGATTGAATGGGGTGGTCCATCCAATGAGACCGCAAAACCTGAGGGCTCGATAAAGATCTCTCTCTGCTCAAAAGCTGTAAGTGCCGAGCATAGGCCTAAATTCCGCAACTCTTCACAGACAATGGCGAAGTCTTTTTATGCGTGAAAGAGCGGGATGCAAAACAATATTTACCAACTTAACGTGACAGAGTAATCAGCTGATCAGTGGCGGTCATTTTGCGAAAGAAGTAGATGCAAACTTAACATACTTCAGATCAATTTTGATTGATTGATTGATTTTTTTGTTTGTTTTACGTCCCGAGGAGAATTTTTCACTCATATTGAGAAGTTACCAGCTGTAGGTGAAGTACCGCAAATTCAGAATTATGCTTAGCACTGAGTGACGTAGCAGTGAGGGTTATTGAACGTGCCAACGCCTGCCGTGACACGGGATCTCCGTTTTTAAGGTCATATCCGAAAGACCCGTGATTCTCACTTTTATGTGCCGAGCATTTGACGAAGGAGCAATTACTACTTATGTTTACGTCTTAGGTTTGACGCGGCCATGGCACGAGCGGAGCTCGAACTCACACTTCTTCCCGGTTACATTTTTAGGTATTGCTGAAAACTGTTACATAAATGTATATGACCTTTGGTTTCTGGTGCGTGTTTGTTAAATGGACGACCATACAGAGAAAATAATGTAAAGGTCATATAAAGATCTCATGTAATCAGCGGACCTTGAGAGTCATGGGTAGGTTAAAATTGTGCCACTTCAAGTACAAGTGGTGATGTTACTATATGATTGAAAAATCGAATAGGACGTAAACCAACAAAGAAATAAAGCCAAAGGGTAAAAAGTGTAGACGAAAGAAAAGTATTTCATACAATATATTGTATATATGCATTATGCATGTATCAATCAAGTTTCTTCACTTATGGGGACTCTGTTCAGTTCACGTCATGTTCCTATCAAGTCAGTTCACATCA
This sequence comes from Ostrea denselamellosa, assembly GCA_024699665.1. Lineage (NCBI taxonomy): Eukaryota > Metazoa > Mollusca > Bivalvia > Ostreida > Ostreidae > Ostrea > Ostrea denselamellosa. The sequence continues at coordinate 20,048,323 of JAMZEH010000055.1, forward strand.
TGTTGCAATGGAATGGGGATGTCCCACAATATGGTATTTTTAAATGACTATTTTCTTCATTGGATGAAAATGATAGTTTCTGCAAAACGAAAACCAAATAGAAACATTGCGAAAACCTTATGTTGTGGTTTCTTGTATGATTTCCGCAATGGTTTCTTTGATAATCTGAAAATGTAAGTTGTTTTGAAACCGTGTACTTTCTCTCATAATCTGAAAATGGTTTTGAAAATGATTTAGAAAAGCCCGACGTTTTCACGGACAATGAAAATCAACTTGTAAGCACATTATGCACTCTTAAGTGATATTATACACGTTCTTATAGAAAAGCCTTAAAGTAGGTCATGGTGCACCAATCCATTTGACTTGTTAACTGATTATATATGTTTCTGTAAGGGATATTGTGACAAAATGTCAGTGCAATATCTTTATTCATGATGTGGATATGTCCGCGGAACTTTTTGACCTTTTGTCGTCCGAAATTAAGTCAGGGTTTACAAATTAAGTTTAATGTAACCTAATTTTCCATTTTCTTGAGAGGGAGGTTGTGACAAAATTTCAGGGCAATACTTGTATCCATAATGTAAAAAAAATCTGGAAACTGTTCGACCTTCTTTTGGTCCTAAAGTAAGTCATGGTGCACAAATCCAGCTAAAATGTAAGCCTCGTAATGCATACAGTATACAAATAAAGCCAACCGAAGATGTCCGAAAGTTTGATTAATCAAGAATGAACTTAGAATTGAGACAAATACCTTTCATTTGGGATGAAATCAAATATACTGGACAAAAAAAGTTAAGGATCATAATTTTGACCTCAAAAATTTTTATTAACCAAATAATTATTTTGACAAATTTTAACATGTATAGTTTCTCCAATGTGTCCTTAACACAATAGATTTACCTGGTTTCATATAGACATCATAAGTGCACGATTTTTTCGCCCAAACACAAGCAAGGGGTCAAAATCAAAGTGTGCCAATGTGTATATTGAAATTGAAAAATTGTGATTTTCATTTTATTGTGGGTATTTATTGCTCTAATCGACTCTTAGGTGAACAATTATTGACATTAAAAGCCATGAGGCGCCATTTAACTGCTCTGGATGCTGGTCAGGCAGTAGGTATGCTTCAAGCTGGGCAAGTCCAGAGAACTGTCTCTAGAAATTTTAATGTGTCCCAAAGTGTGATTTCAAGGTTGTGGAATCGTTTTAGGCAGACAGGTAATGTTTCTGAGAGACCGAGATCAGGTCGTCCAAGGTCCACAACCGCTCGCCAGGATCGCTATATGTCACTTATGGCTCGGAGACACAGGTTTCAGAGTGCTGTCCAGCTCAATACTGACTTTCATGCAGCAAGTAGGGTGCGCATAACACCACAAACTCTCAGACAGAGACTTCATGCTGCTACCTTCGGGCTCATCGACCTGCTGTTCGTCACATTTTGAGGAGAAGACATCGTGTAGCACGACTCAATTGGGCTCAAAATCACATAAACTGGCAACTGCGTCATTGGACGCCTGTTCTTTTCACAGACGAGTCACGGTTCTGCGTGGACTTTCATGACGGTCGTAGGCGTGTATGGCGCATGCGTGGAGAGCGGTACGCTGATTGCTGTGTAGTAGAGCATGATCGTTTTGGAGGTGGCTCTGTGATGATTTGGGCCGGAATCAGTATTGGTGGATGTACTGACTTACAAGTGATAAATGGCAATCTTACCGGTGCAATTTACAGGGACGAGATACTGCATCCAATTGTGAGACCTTATGCGGGAGCTATAGGCAACGACTTTGTGTTAATGGATGATAATGCTCGTCCCCACAGAGCACGTATAGTGAGAGACTACCTTGCTACAGAGACAATTGAACGTATGGATTGGCCGAGTTGTTCTCCGGATTTAAATCCAATAGAACATGCCTTGGACATGTTGCAGCAAGCTGTTTCCAGACGCCCTGTACTTCCGACAAACCGCCAGGAGCATACGTTAGCTTTACAGCAGGAATGGGCAAGGTTGCCACAAATTGCGTTCCGCGGGCTCATCAGAAGTATGCAGAGGCGTTGTCGTGCCGTTATACTGGCTCAGAGTGGACATACACCCTATTGATATTGCCTTTATAAAGATTCAATCATTTGTAATGAAATTTGTTATTGCTCATACCGATTTTCAAACTGTTTTGGGGGGTTACCTGACAATGGTTGCTCTGGCTGCTTAACGTATTGATGAATTTGTAAAAACTGGTTTAAAATGTATTGTGCGATTGTCGTTGAACATTTCAAGTATATATTTAACATAATTCATTTGGTTTTGTTATGAATAAAATAATTCTGAAATCATGATCCTTAACTTTTTTTTTGTCCAGTATAGTTCAGGTTCCACAAATTATCATATAATAGTTTGGTTTTATATTAATTGTCTAACGTCCCGCTCGAGAATATTTCACTTATATGGAGACGTCAATATTAACGATGAATGGTTGCAAAAGTTAGGCCTATGCTCGGCGCTTATAACTTTAGAGCAGGGGGAATCTTCCGTTTAACAATATACAACAAGTTAGTATCTCGCTATGATCGAGTTAACGAGACATTAACTCGTTATAGTGAGATACTGACTCGTTACTTAACGAGATATTTAACTCGTTATAAGGAGATAATTAACGCGTTATAACTAAAAACTAACTCGTTATAACGAGATAGTTAACTCGTTATATCGAGTTAGTTTTATGTTTTTACGTTTTGAAAAATGACCCCATCCGGCTTTGGTAGGTAGCAAAGGCGTCGTTTCCTCAAAATAAACAGGGAAAACCATGATCTAATTTTACGACGTGGCGTACGAGGTGCTTAGAGGTTTTCATTGTCTAGGTATTTAGTTAAAAAAAAATAAAGCGTTTTTGTGTATGTTGCAGTATAACCTCTGAGTAATAAGTGTTATTTGATGTTGATGGATAACATTAACTGTTTGAAATTTTCAATATAAGAAAACTACACATTCATGAAAGAAGGTTAACATGTCTGTACATCGATATGTTTACATTTTGATGTATATGTTGTACCTTAAAAATCTAAATATTCTAAGTAATTTAAATTACTACAATAGAAATCTTTTTAATTAAGTAAACATTTCTGATCACATCTATTTGCATAGCGTGTAATAGATAGAAAGGATAAAATAACAAACGGTACAATATCTCTTAATTCTTATAGAAAATACAAATCAGAAAGATGGGCAAACATAGACTTCTGGACAAACCAGAGGTGGGATCAGGTGCCTCTGAAAAGTAAGCATCCCCTGTCGACTGGTCACACCCGCCTTGAGCCTTTTACCTTGACCAGGTAGACGGGATAATCCGCAGTCAGAACCAGTGCGCCAAGAACGGCCAAACAATTGGTTTAAAACACTTAAGACAGCATATGACTTAATGGAAGGCTGTATTAGCAAACTAGATCGTTATAGCGACCATATAATTTGCGAAATGCTGACTTTAGAAGAGACGCTAGCGCTAGTACTCTAATCTTTTGTCATAGATAAGCTTGTTGGTATGTACTTTATAGGTGTTAATTGTTTGGTTGTCACACGTGTGGACGTGTCGCGTAAAGTACAAAGTGAAAGTGAAACTCGGAGAATCGCGAAACACGGGTGATTCAGAAAATACTAAATGACTGTAGTTCTTAATCCTTTTTTCTCATTTTACCAACCTCATTGCTTTTAAAACTTTAAAACCCCGTGGGGATCCGGGTTGTTAGAATAGATCCTCAGGTCCAACATTAATCCTCAGGATACCGGTACGTATACGAACTTTTACTTTATATAATTGTCCCCAAAATGAGACAAACCTTTTATGCTTACTGGACTCGTTCACTTCGAGAGAACATGAGCCACGAATCACCAAAAATGGGCCATTCTCAGATTTTAATAATTTTTACCAAAAATGTTCTAAGGGATGTTAACTTTCATTATACACTGAGATTTCAGGAGTTAAGGGTTGCTATGGTTTCATATAGCACTCTAAAGATGAAGATGTTGGATACCATATGAAACCATTTTCAAGTAATTAACAAATAGTCATTCACTGTAAAAAAAAAAAAAAACAAAACAAAAACAAAAAAAAACAAAACAAAAAAACAAAAAAAAACAAAACAAAAAACTAAAGAATCTGAAGATGCTGTTCAAACACATATGACACTGATACATATAATTTTAAAAAATCATGAGTATGCACAGGCATCTTATAGTGAATAAGAATTTAGTTTATGATTTGAGTGTTTGTTACCATGGCAACCAGACCTGACTTAATAATGGGCATTTTGCAAAACTCATTTCATGAAATATAACATATTTAATCCCCAGATTTCTTTTTTTTTTTTTTAAATCCTTTTAACTTTATATGATGTATTACGTATTCCAAAACGATCAAAATAATTACGATTCAGATGTATTGCTTTAATTGCTTTAAGAGTTAAAAGATGTTAGTTATCTAAAAATAACTAATATTGTTTGTTTATTTATTTTAGAATATTGAAAAACACCATTTTCCCCACTGTATCTTTTGAATTTATCCATTTATTCCAAGACAGTTTTTTTTAAAGTGATTTGGTTTTTTTTAATAGCATGTACGCTATAGTATCTCATATCATACCGATTCCCAACATGTGTGTTTTAGAATATATAATATTGGAACATTTTGAACATAAAAAAGGTGCTGAAATCCCGACTTTCCTCATTTAGAGATTTAAAAATACCATCCTGATGGTATATGTCATATTATGTATCAAACTAAGTGGGCAACATTTTGTATGTAAATCAATATCATCCTTTGGGAATAATTTGATGATTATCAAAATGCATACCTATACAGGGAAATAATTACAAAAAGTGGTTCCCATAGTAACCATTCTCAGAAATGAATAGTGAAATAATTATACACTTTTTTCCTATTTTGCAATTTTTTTTTTGGTAACTGAGTTTAATATAACACTGAAGTATTATTCATGATTTTTGAAATATAGATATATTAACTGTAGAAGACTACATAATAATAATGATTCTAATAATCATCATCATCATCATCATCAATATACCTTTTTGTAAATGAGAGGGCGAATAATAATGCATGTATAAGACAAAGCCACTTTTGGCAATAAATTTCTCTGATCTACCTGTTATGACTATAGTAAATCTAAATGTTTTCAATTATCATACATTAAATCCAGATTTTTTTGTCTCCATAGAAACACTAAATACGTGCTGTAACATCATAATTCTAGTACAACAATTGTATGTATGTTTTTCTAAACTTTTTTGCCATTTTTTAAAAAATATTATCTATAAACTGTCTGAACAGTATTCCTAAATTTTCTTAATGTTCATCAATGATTATTCCATAATCTGAACACCCTACCCACCCACCTCTCTTATTGATATCACTCCTTTCAACTTGGAATATGGATGGTCCTTTGGTTTACGTCAGTACTCTCTCTCTCTATGCATTTCCACCAATTTTATAACACATCACTTCATTTCCATAAATTCTAACTGAATTTATGACTTCTGTGATAAAGACATTGAAGAATTAAAGAATGCATAACAGAACATGTATAATGTACATGTATATATATATATGCAGTGTAAGCCGCCCGCGTGGCGCAGTGGTTAGAGCGTCGGGCTCAAAGATCTGATGATCCTTGAGTCGGGGGTTCGAATCCCACTGTGGGACGTGGGTGCCGGTCTTTCGGATGAGACCATATAAACTGAGGTCCCGTGTCGCAGTAGGTGTGGCACGATAAAGATCCCTCCCTGCTCAAAGGCCCTGAGTGCCGAGCATAGGCCTAAATTTGCAGCCCTGTCACCGGTAATGGTGACAGCCGCCGGATAGCTGAAAAATTGCTCAGGCGGCTATAAACAAATATATATATATATATATATGCAGCGTAAAATCAATATGATCAATGCCTAGCATATTCAAATTACAGTTGGGGTGCTAAGAACAGGTCAGGTATAAAAATTAGAAATTGGGTTTATGACTTTCATTAATAATGATATAGACATATACACCAATACATTTTATTAAACTAGTATAATTCTTTATTAGTAATAAATCAATAAATTAATATATCATTGATTTTTACTTGTAATCATACCTATAATTACTTCTCATTGTAATCCAAATTGAGAGCGATATATAAATCAACAGTATACAACATCTACAAAATATATCAATGGTGTCGTTAAATGTTTAGAAAATATCTAAGTTGTATGTACCACTGAAAATAAAATGCAATATTTACCTTAGGAGATACGTATACGTTGGACTAGATTGTTTGATTGGAGACACGAAGACAAGCAAGCTTTTTCAGACAAAATTAGAATGGTCAATTATTATTTTTCAAAAAAAGGGGATTGTCCACGAAGTTGTTACTACTATGCCCGCATTTAATTTCATACAAATATTTTATCCGCTCTGTTGATATGCCACTGGTCCTATAAGGTACAGGCCTAGTGGCAGCTCCGCTTTGCAAATTACGAAAACTGACTCTCGGTTATAAACTTTGAAAGTTTTGGTAGAAAATGTATATTCACGGCTAGGCCTATATAAGTGGTAATAATTGTTGTAAAATAAAATTTTTATAATACTCATTTACAAGAAAGCATCAAAATAGACAAAGGTAATCACAATATTTCGCCCTATGCTAATGGCAGCTTCTTTCCGCGATATTTCAAAAACATTATTTTCGATAGAAGCGTACCTGTTGCTGATATTTTTTATTATTATTGGAAAAGATAGCTTTAATTACCAATTTTTATATAAAAAAATCTTCTAGCGAAACATATTCAATATAAAATAATATTGCCTCAAATGCAAAGGTGTTAAAGTCCGAGGGAAATTAAAGTACATGTATGGATTTTACTTTTTAATTTCCAGTAATCAACATCCGGTTTCAAAAAATAAAGTTACATGTGATTTGAATAAGTAATATACATGAAATCCAGGACAGAAAAATCAATAAAAGGCAATTTAGATTTCATCCTACACATGTACTCAGGTCATTACAAGTGTTACGTGGCTCGAGTTTCTTTATGTGATACATAAATTAATACTATACTATGTGTATATCTAAAATCAACTTCAAGTTAAATCGTCTCAAAAAATACGTTATATATGCTACTAAACGTATCGATTACAGCATTTTTTTCAATTTACAAGTTAATTTTTGAACATAATCAAACTGTCTTTTGTGGTCGTTGCATCTCATTTTCTTTTAATCGTGTTGATATTTTCTATTAAGCAGTTTATATGTAAACTGCAAAACCATGACAAGAGTCTTGTTTACAAAACAAAAATTTGTGATTGGAGTATCTCACATGTAATTCAACAACTAACATTCAAATTTTGGTTCAACATTCGAAAAACCATAGTTAAGCATTGTGAACATTAAGATTTGAAAATCTTTGCTCAAATCGTGTTCATCTCCCTTTAGGACCCTGTGACTTGAAATTCGGTATGCATGAGTTAAGAGACAATACCTAAATTTACATGTTTGCACAGCAATCTTTACATTACGTATTTTAAGACGATTTTTTAGGCGACTGATGCGAGTAGGTAGCTTTGTTTTTATCGACGAGAGCTGGTTGGTATGTTGTAAGCCACATATGTAAGGATTTGAATTTTTGGGGAAATATTGCATTATTTTATAACATAATATCCTTCAGTATCCATACACTTTTGTCAGCTATGTTTAAGGGCCTTAATACCACTTTTAAAGAGTCCCATTTCTGACCGTTTAAAAAGTCCTCTACTGCATGTATGACGTCATCATCGGACTGAACGTGGGTATCGGAAATGATCATTTTCAGTTTTGGAAATAGATGAAAGTCTGTTAGAGCGAGATCAGGCGAATAAGGCGGATACTTAACTAATTTAAAGCAACAATCATTAATGGGAGTCATGGCAATGACAAACTTGTGAACAGGGGCATTTTCCTGGTTGAACAACACTTCTTCCTGAGTTTTCCGCGGCCCTTGGGTTTAATGTTTTCCCGTAACTGTCTCAGAAGTGATGCATATTATGTGCTATTGATTGCTTATCCCTTCTGGAGAGAACCTATCATAAGAATACCATCAACATCCCAGAAAGCCGAGCACATAAACTTTCCAGCTGATGGAACAGTCTTTGCTTTCTTTAGCGGAGGTGAATCAGGGTGCTTCCATTGGTAACATTGTTGTTTAGCCTCTGGGGTGCAATGATGGACCCACCTTTCAGCCAGAGTAACAGATCTCTGAAGAAAGTTAGCAGGATCTACCTCTAAAAGGTTTAAGATTAACACGCGACACTGTGCTTCAGATCAATTGTCGAAAGTCTTGGTACCCAATGGGCTGAAAGCTTTCTTATTTCAAGATCTTCTATCGGAATGGAATATATTCTTTCCTGTAAAATGTCAACTGTATTGGCTATAGATCTCTCTGTAACTCGTCTGTCAGACATAGGAATATCATTGACTTTACCGACCATTTCTGGGGTTGCAACAGTGTCAACCTTTCCAGGACAGGAGCCATCCTAAAGCTCTGCCTGCAGCGTTTAAATTCCGCCACCTACCTTTTTATAGAAGCATATGAAGGGGCATCTTTTCCTAGTGTTCCTACCATGTCACTATGGATATCCTTAAGTGTTAAACTTTTCTTATGCAAATAATGGATCACTGCTCGTTCACCGATCTGATCTATTTTACACAAGTCACTTGCCTTGTTTACTTTAGAGTGCTACCTCGTCGATACAAATGACGAAATGACGCCAGCGTAGAGGTGCATAGCCTTAAATAGTCAGGGTATATATTAGGAATAAAAAGGACATCGATATTCGATGCTAACCTCTCAATAGAATACTCACAACGTATCAGTCAATCATCGTAGGTCACATTCGATAACTTTTTAATTTGAGTTTCGGGTCCAGTGAGAATAAAGTAGAAAAATCTGAATAGGGTTGAATTATAATTTAAATATTTTTCAGTACATTTATTTTATTATCAGTGAAACAACAAACAATATACTGTTATAATTGGCGAAGGGGCGGTTCAGAAAATAACAAAGCCAGGAAAAGAAGAGGGTATCTACAGTTGCCTGCCTAATACTTTTCTAAAATGGTTTTAAAACCATCTATATCAGTATTAAGTATATAAAACGTTGAATTCTGAGGATGACTTCGTTTTTCTGTGATTTCTGCATCCTTTTTCTTAATACGTTTTTTCTTTACTTTACAAATGCTGACCTCCTCATAAAATTATTGCATACAGTATTTTTCGTTCCGGTCCACGTTTTAGCAACATCCACCTTTTAGGAGCCCTATTAAAACCCACTATGCCTAAAGAGAAATGCTATTAACAAAAGTACCTACAAACTGAACCCAATGATATGCGAAAATCATTTTTGCTATCTGATCTGAGATTTGACAGATGGACAAACGATAACAATACAGACCTACTCTAACTTTCTCATATGGAGAAATTCTTACCATATTATTCATGAGCTTGAGATCAAGTTACCTCTTTTGATTTCTGCCATAACGTAATCGTTGTAGACGAGACTGTAAACAAGGTGGAGGTATACATCTAACAAATAAAAGAAATTTGATGCATTATTTCATTCCCGGAATATATGCATTTTTTTCTTCTCGGGTATGTAGATCTATCAAAATAAAAGGAAGCAAAAAATATATAAATGCCACTGTGCACTTGTTATTTTGTTCTGTGATAAATCTTAAAACTTATGATACTATTTATTTATATCTTAAAGGAAATTTGCATATTTTCCAAAATATTTCAGGGGTGAATTCCCCCGTGTGGGTCCGGGGAGATAAGACTTGGTCCACAGTATCCTCTGCTTGAGCGTAAAAGACGACTAAAAGGGGCGTCCCGTTTGCCGTGGGATGATATCCGTGTCGGTGGTAGAGGGGAGCCTGGTGGCTGAGGTTCATGAGTGTTAAGGTTACAACGCTCATTGACCAACACTCCACTTTGGCCCTAATTTCATCTAAACGGGCGGACGTGCTTGCCCCGGCACGTTCAATCGGATGGTGACGTCTAGCTTGGACTTTACCTATACTTATTTGATACAGATACTCATTACCTTTTACTGGTTTTGTGTCAATGTATTCTTTGTCGTTTAATAATGATAGTAATAAATTGGAAAGCTCCTGTCTGTCTTCTTGTCTTGTACAGAAGACTATTTATTATAAATTCAAAATTACAAGTACTTAATATAGATATCGTCTAAGCGGTGGCTAGGGTCAATTGGGTGGATACGTCCATCTGAGTATAACACCGCTGTATCCCCTTGGTATTCGTCTTCTGCTGGAATGTCCCCAGAAGACGGCATCGCCCTTGTTGGCGCTCAGAGGCGGGCGGAGAGCAATGGTGCTGAACCAAATTTACTTCATTATGGCACTTCAAAAAACAAATAAACAAACAAACAAACGAAGACTTGTGGAAGATGATGACTCTGAGTCAGAAAATGAACGATGTGAAAAGTGGGCAAGATTATTATTTTACCAAAATGAAAAGCCTGTGACAAACCTTTCTCCATTTGTCATCGATAAAACTTTGAAAGGTATAATTGGAGAAGCCCAGTCAGTTAAAAAAATGAAGAATGAAACTCTGCTAGTAGAATGTAAGACCAGAAAACAATCAATTGTTTTACAATCTGCTATCAAATTTAGTGGAATAAAGGTCATTGGAACACCAAGCTTCAGGTTAAACCGAAGAAAAGGAGTCATTAGAGACAAAGGACGTGGACTGTGTGACTTGGAGGAAACAGAAATTACAAATGAGTTGAAATCGCAAGGTGTCCTTAAACCAAACGAATTAAAATCAAGAAAAAAAAATCCAACTAACACCTACATTCTTGATTTTGACACACCAAATCACCCTGACAAAATCAAGATTGGCTATTACTATGTGAAGGTTGAAACATTTATTCTAAATCCTTTACGTTGTTTTAATTGCCAAAAGTGTGGCCATTCATCAGAGCGATGCGAAAATGAAAAGTATGTTTCTGATGTGGTTCTGAAGATTGCGTAAAAGATCATTGCAAAGAATAACCAAAATGTGTCATTTACGGGGAAAAGCACCCATCTTCATAAAAACAATGCAGTGTATGGTTAAAAGAAAAAGAGATTCAAACATTAAAAGTTCAAAAACACCTTAGCTACCCGGATGCAAGAAAACTCTATCAATCTCAAACTCCAAATGTTTCATATGCAGCTGCTTTAAAAATGAAAATACAAGAGATTGCTTCTCAAACGGATCCAGTAATAATATCTTCCAAACAAAACAACTGGAATGAAACTGTCGAAACATCTACTTCTTCTGCTGCTTCCTCCACTTCTACTTCTTCTGCTTCCTCCAAGCCACAAGTTCCTCCAAAATCAAAAGAGTTCAATGTTCCAAAACGATTGAGTAAACAATTAGAACAAAGGAATAACAAAGACTCAAAGTCATCACCAAACCCAGCTAAATCAGTCATCAAAAGTGATAGAATACCAAAGGGATGAGAGATCCAATATCTGTTCATAACAGATTTAGCCTTCTGGACGAGCAAATGGACACTTCGTCCTCTCAGTCCAGAAGCCACAGCCTCTCTCCATCAAGATCCAGAACAAGGATAAAAATTAATTAATCATGCCTCCATCTAAAATCATTCAATGGAATTGTCGAGGTTTTAAAATTATTTTTGATAAAATATCACTTCTTATACAAAAGTTTAATCCAGTAGCTTTTTGTCTTCAAGAAACACAAGGGGGGCTTCCGTGGCCGAGTGGTTAGAGCATCGGGCTCAAAATCACAAAGCCTCTCACCTCTGTCGGCGCGTGTTCGAATCTCGGCCGCGGCGTTATGTGAGCAAGTTTGCCAGTTTACTTGCGGAAGGTCGGTGGTCTCTTCCCAGGTACATTGTATCTGGGTTATCTCCTCTACCAACAAAAACTGGACGCCACCGGATAACTGAAAAATTGTTGAGTGTGGCGGAAAGCAATAAATAATCAATCACTCAATCAATCAAGAAACACACCTAAAACAAACTGACAATATAACTTTAAAACATTATTCCTTATAATCACTATGACACATGTGATGATCGAGCAAAGGGTTGATCAACTATATGTGTAAGAAACAATATCTTACATAGTGAAATTAAACTTACAACTAATTTACAGACTACGGCAGTTCGGGTTTCTCTTAATAGAACCATTACACTGTGTTCAATTGATATCCCCCCACAATACAAATTAGAATTACAAGAGTTAAACAATCTAATCAATCAGCTCCCTTTTCCTTATCTCATTATGGGATATTTTAATGGTCATAATCCCTTGTGGGGTAGCGATAAGTTAACTGATAAAGGCAAAAACCTGGAGGAGTTTGCAAATCAAATTAATCTTTGTATTTTAAATGATGGTTCCAGTACTTATCTTCATCCTGGAAATGGCTCTTATACATCTATCGACATCTCTTTAACAGGCAGACACATTAATCAACGAAAATTATCTAATTTTAAAATTTACAAATATCGTTTTAGAGAATAATGAAAAAGAAATCCAAAAACCTCGACAAATCCGAAGAAAATTGCTAAGTCATGGTTTAATGATGCATGTAATGAGGAGATCAAAAACAGAAAAAAGCTGAAAAACGTTTTAATGTATTCCCGTTCAACACAAATTTAGATGATTACAGGAAATTTAAAGCAAAAGCCCGTAGAACCTTTAACACAAGCAGAAAAAAATCATGGAGAAACTTTGTTTCTAAATTAAATTCACACACCCCTATTGATACAGTCTGGAATGCAATCAAAAAGATTAAAGGCAAAAATACAGGTAAACAATTCAATCATTTAAAATCAGTAATGACACAATTACTGATATTACAGACATATCCAATACCATTGCAAATTCTATATCTAAATATTCATCAACAGAACATATGTCTGCAAAATTTATTGAAGTCAAAAATAGAGAAGAAAAGAAAAATTTAAATTTTACTTCAGATAATTTAGAACATTATAACAAACCATTCTCCATAGATGAATTAAAATGTTCATTGTCAAAATCACATGATACTGCTGTAGGTCCAGACGAAGTACACTACCAAATACTTAAACATCTTCCGGAAAGTAGTCTAAAATGTCATCTATCAATATTTAATAAAATTTGGGAAACGGGAAATTTTCCAACATCTTGGAAAGAATCTATCATTATCTCTATTATCAATAATGAACATGCTGTATCGATATTTTTTCGATTTGGAAAAAGCATATGATACAACGTGGAGATATGGGATTTTAAAAGATCTCCACAATATAGGATTAAGAGGTAATTTACCAATATTTGTCTCAAACGTTTTGACAGAACATCAATTTAAGGTTCGCTTAGGCTCCACTTACTCCAACTTATGTGATCAAGAAAATGGTGTTCCACAAGGAAGTATTTTATCCGTAACATTATTCAGTATTAAAACTGATAGTTTAGCACAGGTTCTTAAAAATGACATCGAAGGTTGTTTGTTTGTAGATGACTTCGGTATTTCATATCGTTCAAAAGATATGGCAAGTATGGAAAGGCAACTCCAACTTTGCTTAAATAAAATTCAAGACTGGGCAGACAATAATGGTTTTAAATTTTCAAAATAAAAAACAACAGGCTTTCATTGTGTCAAAAACGTAAACAACATAATGATCTAGAACTTAAATTAAATGGAACTCCAATCAAAATAGTTAAAGAATTTAAATTTTTAGGAGGAAATTTGTATAGTAAATTATCCTTTATTCCACATATTCAGATGCTTATAACTAAATGTTCTAAAGCATTTGATATTTTAAAGGTTGTCGGCAATACTCATTGAGGTGCAGACAAAAATGTTTTACTTCAACTTTATAGATCTCTAATCCGATCCACGTTAGATTACGGATGTATAGCTTATGGATCTGCTTGGAAATTGTATCTCCAAGCCTTTGATGCAATTCATAACCAAGGTATACGTATCTGCTTAGGAGCTTTTCCAACCTCTCCCATAGACAGCATGTATGTAGAAGCAAACGAACCTTCACTAAAGAACAGACGTATAAAATTAAGTCTTCAGTATATCATTAAACTTTGTTCCAATCCTAAACACCCGTCATATAACTGTGTATTCCACCCTAAATTTGAAACAAAATATAACGAAAAGACCAAAGTCATTAACCCACTTGGATTGAGACTCCAAAAATATATTAAAGACTTTAAAATAGATTTAGATGTTATTTCTGAATTGCAAATTCCAACTATCCCAATTTGGGAACTTTCAAACTCTACTGTTAATTTAAATCTATTGAAAGACAAAACAACAGACACAAATTCACTTGAATTTATTCAAAAGTTTAAAGAATTGAAAGGCAGTCTTTCAATCCCAAATGAAATTTACACAAATGGATCAAAAAACAAAAATAAAGTTGCCTCCGCTGCTGTTCATAAAAATGATATCTTTTCCGTGCGTTTGCCGGATAACAATTCAAATTTTACAGCTGAGGCAAAAGCTCTTCAATTAGCAATTAATTTTATAAAACAGTTAGAACACAAAAAACATGTTATTTATTCCGATTCTCTCTCTTGTCTTCAAGCAATTAAAAATTGTAAAATTGACCACCCTTATATTTATAACATTTTGAAAGAATATATGTTGCTAAAACGTCGAGGGTATGATGTAGTGTTTTTTTGGATACCAAGTCATATTGGGATACGTGGAAACACTAAAGTTGATAGTGCTACGAAACAAGCATTACAATTACCAATTACTGATTTTAACATTCCTTACACAGACCTCAAAACTTTAATTAGAGAATATATAAAACATTTATGGCAATCTGATTGGGATGCAAATGTAAATAACAAGCTACACGATATTAATTCTGTAGTTAGTAAAACACAAAATGTTGTTCTTCAACGTCGAGATAAAGTAGTCATTACTAAATGTAGAATAGGACATTCGCGGATGACACATTCGTTTCTTCTACAAAGGGAAGATCCACCCGAGTGTGTCTTCTGCCAATGTCCTTTAACAATCAAATATGTTTTATTAGAATGTGGAGATACTGCTCTGATAAGAAATAATTATTTTGATACACAGTCCATGAAAGATCTTTTTAAAAATATTGATTCAAATAAGGGTTTAGGATTCCTACATGAAACTGGTTTTTATCAAAAGTTGTGAAGAAAAAATTGATTGTACGAAATTATAACTAGATGATGATGGGTTTTATACACAGTGATATCTAGACATTTTAGTACCATATTTTAGTACCATATTTTAACATGTTTTCAAATAGCATTTCTTTTTAAATAAATATTTTACCATGTGTTACTCAATACAAGTGTTACCAAATATTTCTGCCGAGACACTGGGAAATAGTACTATTGTGGGAAAGATACCTCAGAGTAGATACAGTTCATTCATGACAACTATGTGCATTAGCGATATTTTATGCCAAAAATGCAGGAGGAAGGTTACAGATAGACAAGAGTGGGGTTGGATCAGTTAAAGCTTTATGTCCCGTTGCCATTATCCAGGCATCAGGTAAGGACCCTCATACAAAGGACGTATCTGTAAATACTGAGGCGAGGGGGGAGAAGGGGGTTCAGACGAATAATTACAGTTGATGAAAGTGATAAAACCTCTCGCAAAAATCCAGTTTTGCAAGCCTCACTCTTCCTGTTATTTCCGTTGGAAAAACTAAGGCGATATGCATTATGTGTCACAAAGAATCAGATAATGACTGTGAAATGGTTTCTTTTATCTCTACAAGTTACTTGTATTGATTAGAACTAAAACAATGCATGAGAAACAAATAACTACACGCATGTGACCTAAAGTCATCGATAGGAATGGAAATCAAGAAGCTTTTTGTAAAGACTAAAACCAATACTAGCCCTATAGGAGTTTTCCTTTGCTGTGAGAAAAATTTTTTTAAAAATCATATCAAACTTAAGGATTATCTCCCTCATGCATAGCTCTGATCTATAGCCGGATTTGGCTGCATTATTTGGTGTGTTTTTTGGGGGGTTTTTTTGTTCTTTCAGCTCTTAGAAGTTTTTTCTTATTTCGGATTTCCAACATGTTCAACTTGAGCATCACTGAAGAAACATTATTGTAATGCGTATCTGGTGCATCAAAATTGGTACTGTTTATATTTTATATTATAATCCAATGCATATTTCTTCAGGTCAGCATAATCCATCTCTTATGTTTGTAGCAACCAGCAAACTCACTCAGAAATATCAAATTTATGTATTATATGCACATGTACCAGTACTAATAACTCTGAGATCATTAAAGTTTGTAATTACAGAGATCAGTGGCTATGTTCCTTTCCCAGATCTGTATTTCCATGTTCAACTATAAGGACAACTGTGTTTGCATTAAATACATGTTCTAAATGTAGATCTGCAGTGACCATAACCTTTGACCTCATTATTTAAAAATGTATGGGTGTCTTTCTTATTGTTGAAAAATGTTGATGATACGGAGAACATTTCCACTGAAATTGATAAAGGACAGACAGGCATGTAAATGCCCGTCATCTGAAGGTATCTATGCATTAAATATAAACAGACTGGACAAGCTATTTCAATAGGTACAAAGATATTATCATCACATTTCAATCTCTATTCTTAACAGTTTCTTCAATATTTGTATAACTACATCTTAAATATATCAAAGAGTGTTAAAACGAATGATGCAGTTTGCGATAATTTTGATAAACAAAAAAGACATCCAAATCAGATTTAAAGTGTTGGAGCAACCGAAATACATCTATGCAAAAACAAAAATAATAAAACACACACACAAATAAAAATAAATTCACATTTTATTTAATTTAATTCTTTCTGAAAAAGTAAAGGTTTCAGTTATGGCGATTTTTAATGCATCGTGTTTGTAAATTCTTAATTTCATATTGATTCAAAAAAGAGAACATTTTAAAAACATCATGCAGAATCATAGCCCATACATAACCCATACAGGGAGTCTCATATACGATATATTTATATAGGAGCTTTCCTTTGCTGTGAGAAAATTTTCCATATAAGCCTTAATATGGTGTGCACACGTTTATGATCTTTCAAAATACATTCAATTCCTATTCAATTGCAGAAGAAGGAAAAATAGAAATTTGAAGCATATAAATAATTTTAACATTCCCCAATTTTTACATATGTTCATTATGTGGCCATATTTGCCACACACTAGGACTTGAACCTATGACCCAGGGGTTTTGAATTTCACAAATTTTATAGAGGGCTTCATGGACTTTATAGCCATGCATTTAGTTTTTCTCCCACATGTTTGGGAGTAGAGAAGAATATTTTTGAAAATATAGCCTTTTAATATATTTGGCCCTGTTCCTTAGGCCCCAGGGGTAACTAGGTAATAAATTTCACAATTTATATTCCTCTTACCCTAGAAATGTTCCAGACCAAAACAGATAACAATTAGCCTTGTACTTTTCAAAAAGTTAAAAATGTAAAATTGTTAACGGACAACGGACGACGACCGTCGGCAATAGGTCAACTGAGTGACTCGGGTGACCTAGAAATAAAATATTATACATCATCTTAAGCTGAAGTCAAGAGGAATTACCACGTGTGAAATGTATGGTAGCTCGGTTGCAGTCTTCACCTAATTTTCGAAGCACCATGATCATCAGAAGATGTATATAACATCTCGTAAAATCATGAAAATGTTTAAAGTAACTTGACATTATTTTCTTCCTACGATCGAAATGATGTTTCGAATAAATGATTTGCAAGACAATCCAAGATCTATAGATATAAATATCAACGTATGGCAGAAAACCGCCAAAACGCCAACAAAATCAATTGTAAACATCCTACCATCCATACATTAAGAAACACATTTTTTAATAGTCACTGACGCCGACGAGGAATCCCATACTAGATCATGACAAAAGCTGTCTAGACAGTCGTCCAGGCAAGCTTTAAATAGCTCATAAATAAAACAGGAAGAAACAGCACCAGAATCTTTACAAGCAAAGGCGAGTTATACTCGTAACGTGTCCATCAGTCATATTCACTACTACAACACCACCTTATATACGGATAAGTCCTTTTTGTTATTTCAAGTTCTATTTTCTAACTGACCTCGACATTCAAGGAATAACCTTGTGTGACCTTTGTCCGGAAACATTTATCCTAAATGATAATTATGTGACATATGATCAAATTCTGATAAACAGTTACGATAAAAATCCAGATGGCAATCTTGTAACCCTTGAATACTTTATTTCCATCAGAACATCTCTAACATTTTGTTTAGTATATCAGAGAAAAGCCTCCCATTTCGTCTGGTTTGCATGATGCTATCGTCTGTTTCATCATCTAAACCTGATGCCTGGATAAAATATTTACACGATAATAAATCATCATCCGTATCTCCATTCCTGATAACCAGCGTCTTCTCACGATACTTATGTGGTATAATATCAATGGCCAAATCTACAGACTGGTCAGTTGACTCGGTATCCGTATTTTCAGTTTCATGGAAGAATGCTAAAATGCAGCGACAATCTAACATTTCTTTCTTCAGGTAAGCCATTTTTTTACTATATGGTGGACAGTCGTTAAGATTCACATCAATCCGTAATTGTACAAAGGTTTTTAAAGTTAACACGACTTGTTTTAGCTGATGACATCCTTCACCTTTGTCACAACTGTGTAGCACGAAAAGATCGGGCGATTCTACATCGGCGTCTGCACAGCTAATAGGAGAACCTTGGTGGGAAAATATGGTCTGGTAGGCCTTTAGGAACCTAACTTTTGCCATCTCAATATCATGTTTTTCAACCGAATCGTTCGCACCCTTTATGTAGGTATCAACGTAAAAGGTTTTATCGAAACTATTGAACTCTCCTGTGCATTGCATCAAGGAAAGGGTGCAAATAGCGTTTTCGAAATCGTCAATCTTTATATAGTTTTGGATAAGCTGTTTCACAGTAGCTACATTGTACTCTTCATTTTCAATCATTTTTCTATAAAATTGAATAGACTCCTCATTATATTCAAGTAGTTCATGCAATTTTGCTAGCTCCCCAATTTTCTTTGGAGATTCTTCTTCTTTCAATAACAAACTTTTCAGTGTTGGAAAGCAATGACTCGATGTTTTCATCATGGGTATCGCCCCAATCACGCTTGATATAACAGATATGGCTTTCCACATGCTTTTTTGTGCATCAAATTCAAGATTCCGTTGTTTTGTCGGATCAGTCTCCTTTGATTTCATTTCTAATTTGCAAAGTCCCTGTTGTTCATATGCATTTATCAAAGTCATTTGGTATTCAGACGGTTTTCCACAGTTGTCAGATGTGATGAATGAAAAACACTCCAGTGCTTCTTTCGTCTGACCTAACATTCGATATATTAATCCTAATTCATAGCGGGCAACATTGAAATCCTTATCCATCATTAAAGCTTTCTTGAGATGTTCTACTGCCTCTAGTAAAAGTGGATGGTCAGGAGAAACGCAAACGTATTCAGGCGATTTCCTCATTGCAGAAAAAGACCGTTTCTGAAAAGCAGAATCTGACTGACAGCGGAAAAATGATGTAGCTCCCTGTCTTGGTCTCGATAACCTTTGCGGTATATGAATAGATGGTCTTGATTTTTGGTAGCTTGAAGTGTTTCCTCTTCTCAAGTGTGCACCTGTGGAATATCTTGAGCCATATTCTCCCGCTTGAGGACCAAATGACAATGTTGAAAATTGGCTTGTCATGCTTTGAATACCACTGTCATATTCATCTTGCTCTGAACGCCCCTGCCTGTCATCAAAAGAAAAGTAACGATGTAAGTTTTTTCTGCATTTCTGTTTTGGTGATTCATTTTTTTCTACGATCTTCTTTAAGGTCACTGCTAAATGATGTCTCGAGAAAGGCATGTCCTTAATTTTTATTGCCCTCTTCAACATCTCTTTTGATTTCTCTAAATCCCAAGAGTATCGAAGTTGTTGTCCGTAGGATTGAAGAATAAAATAATCTTTTGGACACAAAGACAAAGCCTCCTCAAAACACCTTTTCTGATCTATTCCCGATGTGTTTGCTTCTTCATTGTTAATTACATCAGACAAATTTTCATTTTTTGTCATGATTTTCCCTAATTCACACCATGCTTTTCCTCTTATTTGGCAATATTCTTGGCCTTGGTTGGTGAATTTAACAACTTCATACAACAAACTTGCTGCCTCTCTCTTTTTGTCATTGGGCTTGAATGTTTTAGGATCTATCATCTGAAACATGTGAGATTGCCTTCGTAGAGTTAATGCAAGTCCGAATTCCCACAGGATATTTCTCTCAGGTTTCATATCGCTGATGGCTGATCGGAATAATTCGACAGCTTGGCCATGATATCTTGGGCCTAGTCGGGAATAAAAGTATCCAATGTCCGCTACTGCCCGAATTCGTGCTCTCTCTTGTTTTAAATACGTACTCCTGAAAATTTCTTCTAAATCATGAGACTGACTATGTTCACTGGCTTCCTGATAAAATATTATCTTATTGCAAAGAGTGATGTAATTCATTTCTTTTTCAAGCTCTTCTGCATGTTTTATTGCTTCAAATGCCTTATCTCTTTCTCCCAATTTCCAATGTAGATAGGAAATTAAATTATATGCTCGGATTTTTTCCTCATCTAAATCAAATCCGGCACCCAAGTCCTTGAGCAGCTGTTGAAGTTTAACTTCTGTTTTTTCTTTGCTTTCCAACGCATGATTTAATACAAAGGCAGAGTATTTTATGATCTTCTTTAGATGTACTTCTTCAACCTCTTACCGATCACGGTGGCTCAGTGGTAGAGCTCTCGCCTCGTGAACGGAAGGTCGTGAGTTCGACTCCCGGCCGCGTCAAACCTAAGACGTTAAAATAGGTAGTGATTGCTCCTTCGCCAAGAGCTCGGCATTTAGAAGTGAGAATCACGGGTCTTTCGGATATGACCTTAAAAACGGAGGTCCCGTGTCGCAGTAGGTGTGGCACGTTAAAGAACCCTCACTGCTAAAAGCCGTAAGTGCTAAGCATAGGTCTAAATTTGCAGCCCCGTCACCGGTAATGGTGATAGTCGCCGGATAGCTGAAAGATTGCTCAGGCGACTATAAACAAAACAATCAATCAATCAATCAATCTTCAACCTCTTCCATTTTCTCATTCGATCTATCACTGCCTGTTCATAGAAAAACAAAACAAGGAATAAATACTTAATGAATGCACAATAATGACATATACTTCATGCAGAATATTTCAACTTCTAGTCTACACGTATTATTCCCTACAAATATACCTCCACTATCACATCCAAACTTTAAACTTTATAACTACAAAGTTTGCAGTGCCTAAATAAATACCATCGTGCACTCAATTCCCCTACGTCTTCTTGTTCTTCGTCTTCTTTTAACTATAGTCTAGGTGGATATGCCATCACTGATAATATTTATATAGTTAAAAATGAAGAGTTTAAATCACTTATGTTAAAGGGTCCTAAATTTAGAGAACCTCGGTCTTGAAATTGGCGACAGAACTTGATGTCGATTACAAAGTATGCCAGACAGTGGGTTAAATCTGAAAAAGAACTTGATACCTTGTCAGAATAGATACAAAGTATAAGAGTAGTATTACAAAATGCGTACCATGTGTCCTTTTTTGTTTAGTAACTCATCAGTGATAAAAGAATTAGAGATTGATTGATTCATTCATTCATTGATTAAATATTGTTTATCGTCCCGTTCGAGAATCTTGCACTCATATGGAGACGTCACCATTGCCGATGAAGGGCTGCAAAATTAGGCCGATGCTCTGCGCTTATGGCCTTTGAGCAGGGTGGGATCTTTATCGTGCCACACCTGCTGTGACACGGGGCCTCGGATTTTGCGGTCTCATCTGAAGGACCGCCCCATTTAGTCGCCTCTTACGACAAGCTAGGGGTGCTGAGGATCTATTCAAACAACCCGGATCCCCGGATAAAGAGTTAGAGAGGATATATGAGTAATATGTTTTGGTTTCAGCTGGCAAAGCTTGTAACAACATTATATTTGTTTGCAAAGCAACTGCATTCTAAACGAACTAGGTATTAATTCCACATTTAATAATCTCACTAATATTCCAAATGCCCTTTCAAAAGATGAAACGTTTTCCAGTATACTTTCGGAAGGTCGGTGGTCTCTTCCCGAGAACATTGTACCTGGGTTCTCTCCTAC
The DNA here is from genome assembly GCA_024699665.1 of Ostrea denselamellosa. NCBI lineage: Eukaryota > Metazoa > Mollusca > Bivalvia > Ostreida > Ostreidae > Ostrea > Ostrea denselamellosa. Next base: position 20,070,577 of record JAMZEH010000055.1, read on the forward strand.
ACCAATACATACTGGACGCCACCAGATAACTGGAAAATTGTTGAGTGTGGCGGGAAACAATAAACGATCAATCAATCAATCTTCTTATGTAGAAGCTTTTGAATGCATTCTGCTTCATAAGAATATAAAAATAGGTCAGTTAACAATATAGCACAATAAGTGCCCATGGGAATTTCAACACACTGTTGGAAGACCTGATCACTAAAAACTACGAAAATATTGTTAATGAAGAACTCTAACATATTGTTGATATCAACATCAGAATACTTCTACGTGGAGTCAGAGTGTTGTTGAAGAAAATCATATTTTGAATGACAGATGACTAGATATGAATATTTCATTTTACTATTTTTGTTGAAGAAGTAACTGTCTATGATGTCAAAAAGTCCATTCTTTGATTTATCGTGAAGTATGGTCGTGTAAAGTGTTGTCAAGTCATACGTTTTAATGTTGTTGATTTGAGGAAGTTTTGTGATTTCAAGTTTACTGAAAGTTCTTTAGAGCGTTTTAGAATCTACATTTGATTTACATCACTTCTGTCTTATGTAGTGACATAGTACATACTACGGATTGCTCCGTTTACCTCATCGGAATATAGGGCTCACGGCGGGTGTGACCGGTCGACAGGGGATGCTTACTCCTCCTAGACACGTGATCCCACCTCTGATATAACCAGGGGTCCGTGTTTGCCCATCTCTCTAATTTGAATTACGAAATTGAATACTGTTAGTTATTTTAGCCTTTTCATTATAAACAAGCGGCCCATGATCTAAATCGCTCACCAGAGTCACCTTGACCCTACTGTTATTTTAAAAAGATCTTTTCCTTTTAAAGTTTATTCCCATGATAATGTTTGACCTCCTTGTGCCCCAACATAACCCCAAGAGCTCACAACTTAACCGAACTTGTTTTAATATAACCTTGATGTTCTGGAGAAGATCACGGTCAATATGTCATACCCGGTTGTTCATGGTATGTTTCGTTGTTTTACGTTCCGTCGAGAAATTTTCACTCGTACTGAGAGGTCATAAGCTGTAGGTTAAGTACACAAAGCCTCTCACCTCTGTCGGTGCGTGTTCGAATCTCGGCCGCGGCGTCATGTGAACAAGTTTGCCAGTTTACTTGCGGAAGGTCGGTGGTCTCTTCCCAGGTACATTGTATCTGGGTTCTCTCCTCCACCAACAAAAACTGTACGCCACCAGATAACTGAAAAATTGTTAAGTGTGGCGGAAAGCAATAAATAATCAATCAATCAATCAATCACCTCTGAATGCCGAGCGTTTGGCGAAGGAGCAATCACTACCTATTTGTACGTCAGGTCTTCGGTTTGATGCGGCCATGGCAGCAGCGGGACTCGAACTCAAAACCTCACGGTTACGAAGCGAACGCTCTAACTACTGAGCTACCGCGTTTAAACACTTTGGTACCGAAAAAGATTTTGTCACAGTAATACAGATATGAAATATGAGAGCCCTATCACTCACTATTCAAAAGGTCTGAGTAGAGTTAAAGTTTCAAAATTTGAGTTGAAGTCCAAAATCAAAATGAAAAGGTGAAGATAACGAACGGTGATCAATCTCATAACTCCTATAGGGAATAAAGAATTAAGAGCTGAGCAAACACAGTCCCTTGGACATATCAGATGTGCAATCAGGTGCCTAGGATGAGTAATCATCCCCTGTTGACCAGTTACAACCGCTGTGAGCCCCATATCTTGATTACGTGAAAGGAGTATTATTTAGCTAAACTCAGTATTTAAAGAACTGCCTAACAATTGGTATGAAACACGCCAGACAATATTCGACCTACATATAACAGCAGGTTGTATTTGGAAATAAGTTCATTTAAAGGATCATAGATTTGCGAGATGCTGACTTCAAAAACACTATTGAAACCCCTGTAATATCAACTTATTTGCAAAACCTTGTTTCGATTTACAAATTGATCATAGACAGCACGTGTTTTTGCATATGGAATCAGTTGACAGATTAAAAAAAACATATGCAGGTGATAATGGCATATTGGTGCATAAATATGGAACGCTGACGATGGAGAAGCTAAAATCATCCCATTTGTCTTAAAGTTGACTTGTCAGTTTACCTCATAAAGTTGACTTGTCAGTTTACCGTCATAAAGTTGACTTGTCAGTTTACCGTCATAAAGTTGAGGTTTTGGTTTGCCGTTAACAGCTCTGTTCACTAAATATCCAAATATGAAAGAGATGTGGTGTCTTTTATTTCGAGTTCACAGGTATATCAAATCAACATATGAATCAATATGAACATTGTTAATAAATAAAACGTCATCAATATGTCTAATATAAGAATTGAAGGCCACAGTGAACATTTTTTTTCTTCTCACATTGCAGACTTTGAATATTATCTGTCTAATGAAAATGATACCTTATTGTGGTGGATTTGATCTTTTTTTTTTTTCATTATTACAAAGAATTGTATTTAATTGAAATCCTGATTGTAAAATCGGCTTCCTATTACATTTAAAGTTCATTTACTTATTGCCAGTCATATTATTTTTATTAATCCTCATGTTCAGATATGGTTCAGATATGGTTGATACATTCCACATTATTTTTGTATAAAGAGGAAGTGTCATCCCTGTAGTCACTCTTTCCTAAATAAATAAGGTATTTGTTTCCCGATTGGGTAATTCAGAATAGTTTCTTTGGTTTCGATGGGCGAAAATTAGTGAATCAAATTCAGGGTTTTCGGTAGCGTAGTGGTTAATATACTCGCGTCTCACCACTATGACCAGAGTTCGATCCCCATGATCGGCAGTGATTGTATGTGGTCGCCCACTCGAACACGTGGGTTTCCTCCGGGTATTCCATTTCCACAAAATAACCCCTTATCACCAACATTCGTGGAAGTCGGTAAAGTATTTCTATGTACTTATTTTTCTTTAAGTACTTACTGCTCTTTATGTTAGTTTGTTTTATTGTTTTACATGTAAAGTGCATTGGGGTAATAGTCTTCATTATATAAAGTGCTATATAAATGTAAAATAATAATAATAAAATAACTACTATATAGCTAATGTTGTTTATTATGTATGTCCGACGTTAAAAATAAAAGTTAGTTAGTTAGTTAGTTAGGTAGGTAGGTAGGTAGGTAGTTTAGGATTTATAAGACTGCTTTGGATCAGTTTCACTAGCTTGGTTAGGTACTGATCTCATGACTAGTTTAGTAGATTTTATAATGTAGCGTATTCTTAGTTTATTGGGTTTTACTTACCAAGTCCTAACATTTTCCGAGTGTTGTGGATAGTAGTAAAGAGTTTTATACATATTTTTCGTGGTCAATCAATTTTATTTAGTTTATATGTTAAGGTATACTCTACGCAGGTCAAAATGTGGTTTGTTCTTCCTTTCTATATTTGGAAGTTTCAGTGTTATGGAGGCCCAGTAGGAACAGATTTAAATATTTTTCATTTGTGACTCCATCAATTTTCCTTCCCATATCTTACTGATGTTTCTCACATATTAAGTCCTTTTTTAATTTCCTTATGTAATTCATATTCAAAAGGATATTCCCCTATCGTTGATTTACTTCATGTTTGATACCACTTTACATTTTGATGAGAGAGAGATAGGAGAGAGAGAATTTGTTTGTTATCAATTACAATATTAATTACCCTAAGTCATTGATAAATTATAAACTCTTTACATGTGTTTTAATTCCGATTTGTTGACCATAGTTTAGGGATCCAATTACCTGGGTTGAAATTTGCTAGGTACTACAGTTTACAGTATATATTTTGGGGGCATTCGGTCACCTGAATTATTGGCCCTGTCACACAAATTCCGATTACAAATGTTTGGTGCCGTGGCCATGATAGCAGGGGCAGTAATTAAGGTGATCCTGGTCACGACACCAAATGCAACGGGAAGGGAGAAGTTTTAATATCTTCCTGTTACATTTGGTGCCCTAGACCAGTCCCTGGATTTGACAGTTAAAAATGCCTGCAAGGGGATTAAGATCCTAACTTAAAATCTTCAAGGAGGGAAGAATGTGGCGGGTAGATGGGTTCGATCGTCGGTAGTCAGATTGCTTATTTGATAGAACATCTGACTAGAGATTTAGGGGGACCAGTTCAAATTCAGGTCTGGTTCATTGCATTTTTCCCTTCTGGTTAAATTATGTTATAATTGATACTTAATGGAGTTTTGAGATAATCATGACCTGGATTACTAAACAATAATCTACGTTTTTGCCCATGACTTCTCAAAATGGGATCATATATGGCCCATTTCCAACCTTTCCCTTTATTCCTAATAAATCCGTAAAAATTGTTTTGGCAAAAAATTGGATCTTGTGAATGGTTGATCGAATATACCGCATTTTTAATCTAATGAAGAAATATTAATTAATAGTTATACCGTTAGGGTTTAGAAATCTGTTCGGGAATTCATTTATTGTTTTAGTAAATAGGCATCTTCTTGGTAAATCCTACAATGGTTACGGTCAAAATTCTCCTTTATTTCGTAGCAAATACATAGGCCTAGTCGATGATGATACTGAGAGTGTAAAATATTTATCTAAACAATACTGGGATACTACCGTAACATGGTGCATTTCGATCATTAAAACTGTCACAGACTATACATTTACCCGAATATTTTCAGCGGTCGCGTTGTAACTTGTGCATTAAAGGATTAGGATATCATTTTGGCCTTATCAGATATCTATCCATTTTGAAAATTAAATGAAAACAAAATGACAATAATCTCTAAGTAATTCATCCACTAAAATATTCTATTTGACCTAGCAAAATTTTACTAAATTAGTATCGTCCTTTAACAAACTATAATCATTTACCTTTCGAAACTGGCAAATTTAACAACGTCGGACCCTATATAAGTCTGTTCCGCAGTTTTTCTGCGAAATTTGTCATCAGCTTTCACTTTCCTTACTGGTCGCTTCAAAATTATAAAACTAAGCTACTTTATCCGAGTCCAAGCTATTCTAGTTGACAAACGTTACACATATGAATTTTGATTTTTATTTTTAAACCCTGTCACTATCTTTTGCTGTGGAGAAGTATATGACAGTTTATTTTTAAACCCTGTCACTATCATTTGCTGTGAAGGAGATGACATTTGGATTTGAATTGAAAATGGAACTACGTCAAATTCCCATGAAAGGGTTGCCAAAGTTTTTGAGCCTACACCAATTTTCTTTGCTAGTAGTTACTCTGGAGAAGGATCTGACAGCATTGCGTTTGAGGTCATGTTATTCAACCTTTCACACTTGACCAATGCAATTACGCCTTTCACAACATGAAAGATTTGCTTCTATATCAGAACATCATATAAATAGCCAAGCTGCAGAACTGTAGGTTATGGTTTTATATTTTAGTCGTTGACCATATGGTCAAAGAGACTAAAATATAAAACCATAACACTACAGTTCTGCAGCTAATAAATAGCCCCACGCGACGAGGGAAATTCCAACATGACGCATTTACCTCAGACGCAACCGTCAAAATTTGGTATGAAAGAGCGTAAAACAACGAATTACAAGAGGCATTCCATATATTTATTTCTCTTAAACGTAGGGCACGGTACGGTAGTGATAAAATACATAGCTTTACGCAGATAAAACCGTGTCTATTTGGAAGTGGGAACTAAACAATGGACTAGCCATCTAAATATGCATTCAAATGACCAGGTTATAGTTGTTTGTAAACCCAAATAATCCTGGTTAAAATAGTTTAAATAGTGTATGCCATGTCGTATCACCTCATAAATACGTACTAAAATTACAAGGTGGGCAAAATTTGTCTCTCCCACAATACATCTAAAATCTCCCTTTCTTCTTCTATTAGGAATTCGTTTAAACACAATATTTTTTTTAAGTTACAATCCAAATATCCTTTATTAAAACAATTTCTGATTGGTTGTTATTTTGTGCCAAGTTATTGTTATTGGTCAAATATCTATTGAATTATTCATGAGACTGAGGTCAATAATATAACCTCAAATGCAATGCTCTCATCTTCGTCTCTATTGTAACGATTAGAGAAGGTTTGATTTTAATCAAATTGGGCCATCACTTACCCGAGTTTTTGACAATCTTTGGTTCGTGGAATTTAAAATCTTGCAAGTAAAAGCTGTCCTTAATTCTTATCTAATCATAACTCAATGTGTGTCTTAAATGAAAGTGTAATGATATCAAATTTGAATGTGTATTAATTTTGACATCTCGTTCTAATTATGTGTGTCCCCATGAGGATCCGGGTTGTTAGAATAGATCCTCAGCACCCCTAGCTTGTCGTAAGAGGCGACTAGATGGGGCTGTCCTTCGGATGAGACCGCAAAAACCGAGGTCCCATGTCACAGCAAGTGTGGCACGTTAAAGACCCCTCCCTCCTCAAAGGTCGTAAGCGCCGAGCATAGGCCTTAATTTTGCAGCCCTTCATCGGCAATGGTGACGTCTCCATACGAGTGAAAAATTCTCGAGCGGGGCGTAAAACAATATATAATCAATCAATCAATCTAATTATGTGCGTATTGAGATAAAGTTATCACAGAGGGTCCTGGCATATCTTATACATTGCAGGCGTTGTGTATGCTTAGCGTGCATTATTGTATTTGTGTTATATAGAATTGCTTGTTTAGATAAAACGCATTAAAATGTCATAGCTTGAATTGATCACATCACATGGTGTCAGAATTGACAAACACAATCCGCCGCCTATTCTCTCGCTACTTAAAAGAGAACTGGAGAAAGTTCGAACAATAATTTAGAATATATCTTACAGTCTGGGGAATTGATGACAAAGATGACATATTTCAAGAGGATTTTGCTGCATTTAATTGGTCCAGATGCGGTAGAGATATATAGAATTATTTTCATTCCAGAATACAAGGGACAAATTGAAACTGAAACCAGTGAGGGAAAAATCCAAAGAATATTGTGATCCAAGGAAGAATATTATCTTTGAACGTCACATGTTCAACTCCAGACAACAGAGTCCGCCAGCATCAATGGACAGTTATGTCACAGATTTTAAAAACAAAACAAGGCCATATCATGTGAATTCGGTGAAATTAAGGATTCTCGTATTCGAGACAGGATTGTAGATGGGATCAGGGGTGATAGTGTGAGGAATCGCATGTTACAAACTCCATAACAGATCCTAGAAAAAGCCATATAGATTTGTCTAGAGCCTAAGACTACAAATAACCAAATGAAGATTATGTAAGAGAGCGGCACAACTACAGGTGTAGACCTTAGAAGGAAAAAACAAAGACCAATAGATGGTTATGCTCAAAAACAACAGAATATGGCAAGTGTGGAAAAAAATCATGAGCCAAGAAACTGTCCAGCATATGGTAAACAGTGTTATAAATGCCACAAGAAAAACAACTTCTCGAAGATGTGCAAAAATACATTGGGAAAAGAACCACGTACCAAGCCCAGAATCAACACTTCACAAAACGATGACTCGGGGACGGAGAGCGGGTACAGCATCGACACATTGTCTTCGTGTAAAACAAAGGACTGGACAGCAAAACTCAAGGTAAAAGATAAAGGCCTTTTGATGAAAATTGACACATGTACACAAATAAATGTAATTCCGGGAAAAAAAACTTTTGATTTTGTATCAGATGGAAAGGGCAAATTAAACAAATCCAAGGCAAGTCTGGTATCTTCTTCGCGACATGGCATAACACGGTGTGACAAAACAATACATGTAGTGACATACAAAGGAATATCTTACAATGTTGAATTCCATGTTGTAAAAGAAGGCGTTCCATCAGAGTTTGGGTTAAAGTCTTATATTAATCTCAATCTGATTAAAAGGATAAACAAAGTCATCAATTCTAATACTGACCGACTTCTCAAGGAATTCGACGATATATTTGTAGGAATTGGAAAACGTATGAAAAAAGTACACAATTAAAGTCGACAAGTTCAACCCCAGACAACAGGCCCATAGTTAATGATCCACACGACTTATTGAAGAAATGTGATGCATTCATGATAAAGTTGAATTCCAACGGAGAGTCAAATGCTAGTAACGTCTGCCTCCATCTACATTGTACATATATACAGATCAAAGACTCATGACAATAATTAGTTAAGTTGACAATATTGTTTAAACTCATGTTTGCAGTGGTGAGAATGGAACAAAAATTTTGATTTGGTAAATTTGTTTATCTGAAAGGGCTAATGATACTTAATTTTAATGTTTATTAATCCTGACATTTGGTCCTAAATATGTGTTTGTTTAATTAAATCTATGAACAGTGGGTCCTGACATCGCCTTTCTCAGCAATGAATATCCTACACATTGCACGTGTGGTAATCCGATATGCTTAGCTTGCATTATTGTATTTGTATTATATAGAACTGTTTATTTAAATAAAACGCAGGAAAAGGTCAGAGCTTCAATTGATCACACCACAGAAGAAATACTGAATATCAAACAAAGATAAATTTATCATATGTCCTTGAGAACTTGAAAGACACTGTGCAGTGTTTTGCATCTGTTCCAACTAAGTAGACACTACAGAGTGTTGTACACCCGTTTCATACTTCTTTTATGGATAAAGTATAATTGGTTGTAATTATTTTTGCTTTCAATTACGTGTAACTGAATGTATTTTGATAAATACATATCAAAATCGTCCAGTATTTTTAATTACATTTCAATTACATATCAATTACATTCTTACATTCTTTATTCAAACTTTAAAGTTTGAAAATGACGGAATGAAAGAGTCTGATAATAATAGTGTTAGACTGTTTGTCATGGAGTGTTTAAGATGTTTCATTATGTCTATACTTGATGGGTCTTCCCACTCGGCTAAAAGTCTGCAATCTATTGATTGATTGATTGTTGTTTTCAGCCACAATCAACAATTTTCAGTTATCTGGTGGAGTCCAGTTTTTATTAGTGAAGGAGATAACCCAGATACAATGTACCCAGGAAGAGACCACCACCCTCGGAACGTAAACTGGTAAACTTGCTCACATCTATCGGCGCGAGCGAGATTTGAACCCGCGCCGACTAGAGATGAGAGGCCTTGTGATTTTAAGCGTTATGCCTTAACCACCAGACCACGGAGGCTGGCTAAGCGGTAATGAACCTTTTGATGCAGTTCGACCACAGTGCCCAGGACATGGGTGAAAATCTAATTTTGTTCAGATGTGAACTCCTCTCATACCTGAGAACATACGCACAGGTGGAAAAAAATACCTAAGCAAGAGCTCACTTCATTTACCCAAGAAGTTTTTAAATGAAATGTATTTAATTACATTATTCGAAGTAATTGAGAGTAATTTATTAGATCTACATAGGCCTCGATAGTACTGAGGGTGTAAAATACTGATTTAAACAATACTGGGGCACTACCCGAACATGGTGCATTTGGATTGTTATAACTGTCTCAAACTAACCATTTCGCCCAATGTTTTCGTGGACGTGTTGTAATTTGTGCATTGAAAGAGTAGGACATTATTTTGGTCTTATCAGATATCTATCCATTTTGAAAATAAAATGAAAATATTGAATTTGGATCCGTATATCCTCTATGTAATTCATCCATACAACCATTCTATTTGACTGTGGGTGTGACCGTTTGACAGGAGTTGCTTACTCCTCCTAGGCACCTGATCTCGCGATGTCATCTCTGGTATGTCCAAGGGACTCTTTGATTTGTATTTTCTGTAGGAATTTCGATATTAAATACTGTTCGTTGTCTTACACTTTTCAGCTAGCAAATTCTACTCATATGATATCATCCTTACACAAAATTCAATCACTTACCTTTTGAAACTGGCAAGTGTTTAACAACCTCCGATCCTCTGTAAATAAGTCTGTTCTACTACAATTCTTCTGAGAAATCCGTCTTCTACTTTCACTTTCCTTACTAGCCACAACTAAGCTACATTAATTTATACGAGTTCAAGCTATTCCATTTGGCAAATATTATGTGTATGAATTTAAATTTTCATTTTTCAACCCACTAACTAAGAAGGATATGACAGTCGGTTTCGAATCCAAAATAGGATATGCCAATTTCGAGTGATAGGGTACCCAGAGGTTTCGGGTCTATACCAATCTACGTATAAAATCGGATCTCTGACGCCATTGCGTTTGAGGTCATTTTATTTCAACTTTCACTCTTGACCAATCAAATGACGGCTTTCGCTAACGACAAAGTGTTGCTGTTATATTGGAACATACTATATATAAATAGCACCACGCGGTATGGGAAATTCCAACATGCTGTATTCAGCTTAGAGGCAGCTGTCTAAATTTAAAACGAATTACTAGGGGTATTTGATATATTTACTTTTGACACGGTACTGTTGTAATAAAATACACAACTTTACGCAGATAAGACTATGTCGCTTTGGAAGTCTGAACTGAATGCGTGACTTGTCACTTAACCTGCTATCTAAATATACTGACGGACTTCAAAAACGCAACACACTTTTTTTTTTTTATTTATTCGTTAAAAACATTGCATATATAACTTTTATTGCAAAATTTACCCCTCATACATCGTATTGATTTTTTAAAACCCATCTCTCGATTTACCTGTGTTCATTGTTTGTGCGTTGTGAGTAGCATCGCGCTATATTTCATGTTTTGTTTTTTTTCAAACACGTGGAAAGGTAATAGAAGAGTTTTGGCGATAAAACACCTTTGTTGGTGAAAGCATAGACACCACTAACAGAAAAAAAATCAAAACCAACAGAACGCCGCGCTTAAACAATGAAATGCACAATCAGGCACTTGACAGGACTTGCTTACTCCTCCTAGGCACCTGTTCTCACGATGTCATCTCTGGTGTGTCCAAGGGACTCTCTGATTTGTATTTTCTGTAGGAATTTCGATATTAAATACTGTTCGTTGTCTTACACTTTTCAGCTAGCAAATTCTACTCATATGATATCATCCTTACACAAAATTCAATCATTTACCTTTTGAAACTGGCAAGTGTTTAAAAACCTCCGATCCTCTGTAAATAAGTCTGACGTCATTGCGTTTGAGGTCATTTTATTTCAACTTTCACTCTTGACCAATCAAATGACGGCTTTCGCTAACGACAAAGTTTTGCTGTTATATTGGAACATACTATATATAAATAGCACCACGCGGTATGGGAAATTCCAACATGCTGTATTCAGCTTAGAGGCAGCTGTCTAAATTTAAAACGAATTACAAGGGGTATTTGATATATATACTTTTGACACGGTACTGTTCTAATAAAATACACAACTTTACGCAGATAAGACTATGTCGCTTTGGAGGTCTGAACTGAATGCGTGACTTGTCACTTAACTTGCTATCTAAATATACTGACGGACTTTAAAAACGCAACACACTTTTTTCAATTTATTCATTAGAATATTGCATATAAAACTTTCATTGCAAAATTTACCCCTCATACATCGTATTGATTTTTTAAAACCCATCTCTCGATTTACCTGTGTTCATTGTTTGTGCGTTGTGAGTAGCATCGCGCTATATTTCATGTTTTGTTTTTTTTCAAACACGTGGAAAGGTAATAGAAGAGTTTTGGCGATAAAACACCTTTGTTGGTGAAAGCATAGACACCACTAACAGAAAAAAAATCAAAACCAACAGAACGCCGCGCTTAAACAATGAAATGCACAATCAGGCACTTGACAGGACTTGCTTACTCCTCCTAGGCACCTGATCTCACGATGTCACCTCTGCTGTGTCCAAGGGACTCTCTGATTTGTATTTTCTGTAGGAATTTCGATATTAAATACTGTTCGTTGTCTTACACTTTTCAGCTAGCAAATTCTACTCATATGATATCATCCTTATACAAAATTCAATCACTTACCTTTTGAAACTGGCAAGTGTTTAACAACCTCCGATCCTCTGTAAATAAGTCTGTTCTGCAATTTTTCTGAGAAATCCGTCTTCTACTTTCATTTTCCTTACTAGCCACAACTAAGCTACATTAATTTATACGAGTTCAAGCTATTCCATTTGGCAAATATTATGTGTATGAATTTAAATTTTCATTTTCAACCACTTCATTGCAAAATTTACCCCTCATACATCGTATTGATTTTTTAAAACCCATCTCTCGATTTACCTGTGTTCATTGTTTGTGCGTTGTGAGTAGCATCGCGCTATATTTCATGTTTTGTTTTTTTTCAAACACGTGGAAAGGTAATAGAAGAGTTTTGGCGATAAAACACCTTTGTTGGTGAAAGCATAGACACCACTAACAGAAAAAAAATCAAAACCAACAGAACGCCGCGCTTAAACAATGAAATGCACAATCAGGCACTTGACAGGACTTGCTTACTCCTCCTAGGCACCTGTTCTCACGATGTCATCTCTGGTGTGTCCAAGGGACTCTCTGATTTGTATTTTCTGTAGGAATTTCGATATTAAATACTGTTCGTTGTCTTACACTTTTCAGCTAGCAAATTCTACTCATATGATATCATCCTTACACAAAATTCAATCATTTACCTTTTGAAACTGGCAAGTGTTTAAAAACCTCCGATCCTCTGTAAATAAGTCTGACGTCATTGCGTTTGAGGTCATTTTATTTCAACTTTCACTCTTGACCAATCAAATGACGGCTTTCGCTAACGACAAAGTTTTGCTGTTATATTGGAACATACTATATATAAATAGCACCACGCGGTATGGGAAATTCCAACATGCTGTATTCAGCTTAGAGGCAGCTGTCTAAATTTAAAACGAATTACAAGGGGTATTTGATATATATACTTTTGACACGGTACTGTTCTAATAAAATACACAACTTTACGCAGATAAGACTATGTCGCTTTGGAAGTCTGAACTGAATGCGTGACTTGTCACTTAACTTGCTATCTAAATATACTGACGGACTTTAAAAACGCAACACACTTTTTTCAATTTATTCATTAGAATATTGCATATAAAACTTTCATTGCAAAATTTACCCCTCATACATCGTATTGATTTTTTAAAACCCATCTCTCGATTTACCTGTGTTCATTGTTTGTGCGTTGTGAGTAGCATCGCGCTATATTTCATGTTTTGTTTTTTTTCAAACACGTGGAAAGGTAATAGAAGAGTTTTGGCGATAAAACACCTTTGTTGGTGAAAGCATAGACACCACTAACAGAAAAAAAATCAAAACCAACAGAACGCCGCGCTTAAACAATGAAATGCACAATCAGGCACTTGACAGGACTTGCTTACTCCTCCTAGGCACCTGATCTCACGATGTCACCTCTGCTGTGTCCAAGGGACTCTCTGATTTGTATTTTCTGTAGGAATTTCGATATTAAATACTGTTCGTTGTCTTACACTTTTCAGCTAGCAAATTCTACTCATATGATATCATCCTTATACAAAATTCAATCACTTACCTTTTGAAACTGGCAAGTGTTTAACAACCTCCGATCCTCTGTAAATAAGTCTGTTCTGCAATTTTTCTGAGAAATCCGTCTTCTACTTTCATTTTCCTTACTAGCCACAACTAAGCTACATTAATTTATACGAGTTCAAGCTATTCCATTTGGCAAATATTATGTGTATGAATTTAAATTTTCATTTTCAACCACTTCATTGCAAAATTTACCCCTCATACATCGTATTGATTTTTTAAAACCCATCTCTCGATTTACCTGTGTTCATTGTTTGTGCGTTGTGAGTAGCATCGCGCTATATTTCATGTTTTGTTTTTTTTCAAACACGTGGAAAGGTAATAGAAGAGTTTTGGCGATAAAACACCTTTGTTGGTGAAAGAATAGACACCACTAACAGAAAAAAAATCAAAACCAACAGAACGCCGCGCTTAAACAATGAAATGCACAATCAGGCACTTGACAGGACTTGCTTACTCCTCCTAGGCACCTGATCTCACGATGTCATCTCTGGTGTGTCCAAGGGACTCTCTGATTTGTATTTACTGTAGGAATTTCGATATTAAATACTGTTCGTTGTCTTACACTTTTCAGCTAGCAAATTCTACTCATATGATATCATCCTTACACAAAATTCAATCATTTACCTTTTGAAACTGGCAAGTGTTTAACAACCTCCGATCCTCTGTAAATAAGTCTGACGTCATTGCGTTTGAGGTCATTTTATTTCAACTTTCACTCTTGACCAATCAAATGACGGCTTTCGCTAACGACAAAGTTTTGCTGTTATATTGGAACATACTATATATAAATAGCACCACGCGGTATGGGAAATTCCAACATGCTTTATTCAGCTTAGAGGCAGCTGTCTAAATTTAAAACGAATTACTAGGGGTATTTGATATATTTACTTTTGACACGGTACTGTTCTAATAAAATACACAACTTTACGCAGATAAGACTATGTCGCTTTGGAGGTCTGAACTGAATGCGTGACTTGTCACTTAACCTGCTATCTAAATATACTGACGGACTTCAAAAACGCAACACACTTTTTTTTTTTATTTATTCGTTAAAAACATTGCATATATAACTTTTATTGCAAAATTTACCCCTCATACATCGTATTGATTTTTTAAAACCCATCTCTCGATTTACCTGTGTTCATTGTTTGTGCGTTGTGAGTAGCATCGCGCTATATTTCATGTTTTGTTTTTTTTCAAACACGTGGACAGGTAATAGAAGAGTTTTGGCGATAAAACACCTTTGTTGGTGAAAGCATAGACACCACTAACAGAAAAAAAATCAAAACCAACAGAAAGCCGCGCTTAAACAATGAAATGCACAATCAGGCACTTGACAGGACTTGCTTACTCCTCCTAGGCACCTGATCTCACGATGTCATCTCTGCTGTGTCCAAGGGACTCTCTGATTTGTATTTTCTGTAGGAATTTCGATATTAAATACTGTTCGTTGTCTTACACTTTTCAGCTAGCAAATTCTACTCATATGATATCATCCTTACACAAAATTCAATCACTTACCTTTTGAAACTGGCAAGTGTTTAACAACCTCCGATCCTCTGTAAATAAATCTGTTCTGCAATTTTTCTGAGAAATCCGTCTTCTCCTTTCACTTTCCTTACTAGCCACAACTAAGCTACATTAATTTATACGAGTTCAAGCTATTCCATTTGGCAAATATTATGTGTATGAATTTAAATTTTCATTTTTCAACCCACTAACTAAGAAGGATATGACAGTCGGTTTCGAATCCAAAATAGGATATGCCAATTTCGAGTGATAGGGTACCCAGAGGTTTCGGGTCTATACCAATCTACGTATAAAATCGGATCTCTAACGCCATTGCGTTTGAGGTCATTTTATTTCAACTTTCACTCTTGACCAATCAAATGACGGCTTTCGCTAACGACAAAAAGTGTTGCTGTTATATTGGAACATACTATATATAAATAGCACCACGCGGTATGGGAAATTCCAACATGCTGTATTCAGCTTAGAGGCAGCTGTCTAAATTTAAAACGAATTACTAGGGGTATTTGATATATTTACTTTTGACACGGTACTGTTGTAATAAAATACACAACTTTACGCAGATAAGACTATGTCGCTTTGGAAGTCTGAACTGAATGCGTGACTTGTCACTTAACCTGCTATCTAAATATACTGACGGACTTCAAAAACGCAACACACTTTTTTGGTTTTATTTATTCGTTAAAAACATTGCATATATAACTTTTATTGCAAAATTTACCCCTCATACATCGTATTGATTTTTTAAAACCCATCTCTCGATTTACCTGTGTTCATTGTTTGTGCGTTGTGAGTAGCATCGCGCTATATTTCATGTTTTGTTTTTTTTCAAACACGTGGAAAGGTAATAGAAGAGTTTTGGCGATAAAACACCTTTGTTGGTGAAAGCATAGACATCACTAACAGAAAAAAAATCAAAACCAACAGAAAGCCGCGCTTAAACAATGAAATGCACAATCAGGCACTTGACAGGACTTGCTTACTCCTCCTAGGCACCTGATCTCACGATGTCATCTCTGCTGTGTCCAAGGGACTCTCTGATTTGTATTTTCTGTAGGAATTTCGATATTAAATACTGTTCGTTGTCTTACACTTTTCAGCTAGCAAATTCTACTCATATGATATCATCCTTACACAAAATTCAATCACTTACCTTTTGAAACTGGCAAGTGTTTAACAACCTCCGATCCTCTGTAAATAAGTCTGTTCTGCAATTTTTCTGAGAAATCCGTCTTCTCCTTTCACTTTCCTTACTAGCCACAACTAAGCTACATTAATTTATACGAGTTCAAGCTATTCCATTTGGCAAATATTATGTGTATGAATTTAAATTTTCATTTTTCAACCCACTAACTAAGAAGGATATGACAGTCGGTTTCGAATCCAAAATAGGATATGCCAATTTCGAGTGATAGGGTACCCAGAGGTTTCGGGCCTATACCAATCTACGTATAAAATCGGATCTCTGACGCCATTGCGTTTGAGGTCATTTTATTTCAACTTTCACTCTTGACCAATCAAATGACGGCTTTCGCTAACGACAAAGTGTTGCTGTTATATTGGAACATACTATATATAAATAGCACCACGCGGTATGGGAAATTCCAACATGCTGTATTCAGCTTAGAGGCAGCTGTCTAAATTTAAAACGAATTACTAGGGGTATTTGATATATTTACTTTTGACACGGTACTGTTGTAATAAAATACACAACTTTACGCAGATAAGACTATGTCGCTTTGGAAGTCTGAACTGAATGCGTGACTTGTCACTTAACCTGCTATCTAAATATGCTGACGGACTTCAAAAACGCAACACACTTTTTTTTTTTCATTTATTCGTTAAAAACATTGCATATATAACTTTTATTGCAAAATTTACCCCTCATACATCGTATTGATTTTTTAAAACCCATCTCTCGATTTACCTGTGTTCATTGTTTGTGCGTTGTGAGTAGCATCGCGCTAAATTTCATGTTTTGTTGTTTTTTTTTTCAAACACGTGGAAAGGTAATAGAAGAGGGGTTTTTTTTTGCGATAAAACAACTTTGTTGATGAGAGCATAGACACCACTAACAGAAATAAATCAAAACCAACAGAACGCCGCGCTTAAACAATGAAATGCACAATCAGGCACTTGGTATGCTGCAAGCAGGCGTTAGTCAGCGTGAGGTTGCAAGACGTTTTAATGTCCATCCTTGTACAGTTATCCGGTTATTGTCAAAATTCCATTAGACAGGATCTAAATTTGTGGTACTTCACCTACAGCTGGTGACGTCTCAATATGAGTGAAAAATTCTCGACGGGATGTAAAACAAACAATCAATAAATCCATTAGACAGGATACCTAAATGATCACCCAAGACCTGGTCAACTTTGTGGCAACGCCACGGCAACAAGCGTTCATACGGCAACGCCATCTGTGCAATAGGTTTACAGCCGCTGCGACCACGGCGAAAAATCATTGGACGTCATAGAAGGTCTATTCATCCTAGAGCTGTTTCCAGATTTTTGAAGCGTCATGGGATCCGTACAGAAGAACTTATAAGAGGCTACAGCTAAAACCGTATCATCGACGGTAGAGATTGCAATGAGCAAAGCAGCATCTGATTCAACATCAAAATTGGTCACATGTTGTGTTCTCAGATGAGTCCAGATTTAACGTTAGCAACGCAGACGGCAGATGTTGAGTTTACCGTCGTTTACATGAACGTCTTGCAGACAATTGTATCCGCGAGTGCTACAGGTTTTCGAGGGGGGGGGGGGGGGGGGCGTCATGGTCTGGGGTGCGATTAACGACAATTTTCGGTCACAACTGGTCGTTTTAAATGGAACCCTCACTGCTAGGAGGTTATGTGGACGAAATTCTGCAGTCTGTTTTAACACCATTAATGCAGCAACATAGGCAAGGAAATGGGTTAATTTTCCAACAGGACAATGTGCGGGTACATACGGCAAGATTGACACAAAACTTTTTTTCAAACGAACGCCATCGACGTCCTTGATTGGCCCGCTATGTCACCAGACTTGAATCCAATGGAGCATTTGTGGAAGGAGCTGGGGAGACGTGTGCGCGGCCGCCAGCCTCAGCCTCAGAATCCGCAAGAATTAGGGTCAGCCTTGTTGGAAGAATGGCAGAATATTCCTCAGAGGACCATCTGAAATGTTTGTGAATCAATGTCATGTCGCCTTCGCGCCGCCATCACTGCTAATGGAGGTCATACCCGGTACTAGTGAACAAAACCACATTTCTGACGCATCCGTCATTGACATTCATTTCAGCTGTAGCCTCTTTGTGAATAAATTGATGTTCAAAATCAAAGAATAGTTTTCAGTAAACATGGTTTATAATATACCACTATGAATTTGTTTATTAGATATATGAACAAATTTATAATAAATAAAATTATCAAGTGTTGCGTTTTTGAAGTCCGTCAGTATATGCATTCGAAATGAGTGACTGTTGCTTGAAAACATCGATTTAAGCCAAAATAATCCTGGTTAAAACGGATATATGTCATGTCGTATCACCCCATATATACGTACATGCTAAGATTACAAGGTGGAAGAAATTTGTCGAATTTCTGACCACACAACTTTAATCGAATACTCAGTCTCTCTTCTCCCACAATACATCTAAAGTCTTCCTTTGGTTGTTTTTCTTCTAACGCAGGTATTAGGAATTCGCTTTAATATTTTTTGGGGGTTGGGGGTGAACTTACAATTAAACCGAATTGTAAAACAATTTCTGATTGGTTGTTAATTCTTGGTCAAATATTTATTGAAATATTCAGGAGATTGTTGTCAGTAACATTACCTCCAACGCAATGCTGTCTGATCCTCTTAAGTAATCGGTCTGTTTTAAATGAAGAAATATTGAATACCAAACAGAGAGAAATTAATTACGTTCTTCGAAGTAATTGAGAGTAACTGATTAGATCTACATGGCTTCAAATCAATGTATTGGAATTACAGATAAAATTATCAATGTCATTGAACGTATCATCGTCGCAAGCCACGACGGAAATGTACGCTTCTCTCCCTTGCGACGATTTAAAAGTTTTTAATTACAATTTCATTGCAATTGACTCCATTTCCCACAATTTAGCAATACATATGTCTTATGAATTTAAGAACATTTATCGAAAGATGCATGGAATCGCGCACGAAGAAATATTAATGTGTAGTGATCAAAATAGCTTACCTGCTTTACAGAATCTGGCTTTGCAGAAGAAATCTCAATTATACAACTGAGGTGATTGGTGGGAAAATCACATATTAGAATAGATTATTGGTTCTATATATTTTTTTTTTCATTGGGTAGAAGGAGGTACGTACGTGCATAATATCTATGTATACGCTATCCATGCTTCAGTGACTGGGGTATGTATGGTGTCTAATGCTCAGTGGTTAGAGCGTTCGCTTCGTAACCGGGGGGTCGCTGGTGGCATGGCCGTGTCCAACCTAAGACGTAAAAATAGGTAGTGATCGTTCCTTCGCCAAACGCTCGGCAATTAGAATTGAGAATCACGGGTCTTTCGGATATGACTCTAAAAACGGAGGTCCGTGCCACGTTTGGCGTTGGCACGTTTAAAAAACCCTCACTGCTACGGCCCTGAGCTCTAAGCATCTTAGCATAGGTCTAAATTTGTGTTACTTCACATTCAGCTCGTGACATCTCAATATGAGTGAAAATTTCTCAAAGGGACGTAAAAAAAAAAAAATAATAAATCGATGAATGAATCACATAATTCGAACTTTAACCGGGATGAAATCACTTGGAGTCGAACATCTTCTACACCGTTTGTACGTGTGCTATGTCGAGCGACTCGTAAACAACCATGGGCAGCATTACATTGTACTATTTTCCAGGATCTTATTATTCCCAGAGGGTAAGACAACAAGCTGACACTGGATACTCAGTTCTGTTTTATATAGTCGTGTAGATTTTTACTCTAGGACATGTGCTAATGTTTTGAGGAGGGCTAGGGTGAATGCTAATCTAAGCGAGATTCGTCGAGGCTGGATGAAACAATCAAAAGAGATCACAGGGTCTCGTCACGAATTGACCCTATCTATTCTACATTTACATATATAGATATAGATGGTGTCAATTCCAATGAGACAAAAACTTCGTGACGAGCCCCCGTGAAGAGATGTCAATCCAAATATCCAGCCTCGACGAATCTAGCTGAGAATAGGCCATTCAGGGTCAATGTCAGCTTATGGACCAGGGGGAAAATAATCAACGAGGCTGGAATGTAATTGATTGTTGTATATTGTTTAACGTACCACTCCAGAATCTTTCACTCATATGGAGACGTCACCATTGCCGGTGAAGGGATGCAAAATTTAGGCCTATGTTCGGCGCTCAGGGCCTTTCAGCAAAGAGGGATCTTTATCGTGCCACACCTGCTGTGACACGAGGCCTCGGTTTTCGCGATCTCAACCGAAGGACCGCCCCATCTAGTTGCCTCTTACGACAAGCAAGGGGTACTGATGATCTATTCAAACATTCCGGATCGCCACGGGGCTGGAATTTGAACCTAGATTCTTAATATACCCAACATTAAAAATCGCACCATGAGACCAATAGGAAGTTATATCAGGTCCACTAACTAGGCCTAGAGTATTCAACATTTTGGGCACACTCCTGTCTGTTAATGGAACTGATTAAAAGCTTAGACTAAAAGGGAACTCGGCCCAACCCTTATGTGTATACATGTGTACATTATCAGTGATATACTTTAAATTACTCAAGAGTAAAACTTCATATTAAACCTTGTAACCTACAGTCTTTATTATACGGAAGCGTATTAGTGCCACATATACACTTTACTTTTTTTTATTTTCCACACTTTAATCTGTAAAATTTACACTTTAATCTGTAAAATTTACACTTTAAAGTATAAAATTCACACTTTAAAGTATAAAATTCACACTTTAAAGTATAAAATTCACACTTTAATCTGTAAATTTTACACTTTAATCTGTAAAATTTACACTTTAAAGTATAAAATTCACACTTTAAAGTATAAAATTCACACTTTAATCTGTAAATTTTACACTTTAATCTGTAAAATTCACACTTTAGTCTGTAAAATTCACACTTTCATCTATAAAATTCACACTTTAATCTGTAAAATTCACACTTTAATCTGTAAATTACACACTTTAATCTGTAAAATTTACACTTTAATCTGTAAAATTCACACTTTATTCTATAAAATTCATTAAAGTGTGAATTTTACAGATTAAAGTGTGGAAAATAAAAAAAAGTAAAGTGTATATGTGGCACTAATACGCTTCCGTATTATTATATCCTGCTGCACTTCATAATTGTAACTACACGTGCCCAAATCTCAGCAAGTTTCTGTGATATACTCCAACTTCGTTATCTCAAACTCGATGGGACCGAGAAAAAAATTCAAGAGATCCAAGTATTCGAGATATCGAGGGTAAAATACTTAAAGAATAAGTGGACGGGACTTTCAAATCACTTCGACATATCCATGGTATTTGAGATATCGGTGATCGAGATACCGAAGTTTAACTGTATATGTTTTAATGTAAACCTCTTGGTGAAAGTAAAAGCTATTGGGTACATTAGTCTGATGCATGTACTGTACATTTTATTTGTGGCAACTTTATATCATGATTTACCTGTAAAATAAACAGCTTCTCATGGAGTAATTTTCATCATCGAGCCTTCTTTATGTAATAATTATCAGTAGTTGTCAAGTGCACATAGCAAGGAAACTTAATGTGTTATTTTTTCTGTCATGAGCTGTTTTTGTGCAATATTCTTGGCCAGTAGACCATGTAATTCCAGTAACATGTTTTAAGTAAAACTGATCTTAAGCAAATTGATTGGACTACTGCAACATCAATATACATTTATTATCTTCAACAAATACTGTACACCAGGTTTGCAATACAATATTACTTTCTATTTTCCAATTTTGGTCTCACTGGGCCATAACATAAAACATGATTTGCTAAACAAACATGAGGACAAAATAAAAGGCACAGCAGAAAGTACAAGATTGCTTAGTGTTAACCCAGGCAAGGCAGGCAATGGATACTTTGAATTAATCTCCCTTTCACAGAGAAAACTTATTCTAGATTATTACGTTAATCTGAAGAAAATATCAAAGGATGGTGTTCTAAGATATATTGCAACTGTGTAGACAACATTCATCCTCATATTTAATTATATCAACAACTCAGCAATACAGTTATTATAACAATAAAGAAAAAGGTAGTGCATGATTATTACAACGTAATTATATAGGGTACAAGATATGTAGGGATACTGGGCTGGTTCACACTGAAAAATATTTGCAGCGACAAGGTTAATTCTTATAAAACTTGAGAAGTTTTCTTGCACATCATGATTTAAAGTAGCTTTACTGTAGCATAGTTGGTAGAGCACCCCCTGGTGTGAATTGTTGTAAGTGTGAAGTGGGATTGCTTACATACTGTATCAGAACCTTTACCAAAACTCTGACACTAGATAGTATAAAACAAGTTAACATCACATAAAATGGAATTAATGTTTCATCTGTACTGTAACTTGTGTTTCCAAGCAGTCTAATTAAAATTAGATTTGTGTATTCCACTCCTCTACGATACATATATGTATTGAAGTGTATTGTAGAGGAGTGGAATATGTAAGTCTAATTTTCATTGGATTGATTTCTAGTTTATCCCTGTTAAAGACATATGTGATGTGTCTCAATTATACATAATTTTTCTTGACATTTCAGAAACAATTCAAATATGTTGATCCTTCATTTTTCTAACATATATTACTAGGTCTGTTTTAGAGTTAGAAATTATTTTGTAGAACAACTGATCTTTTAACCAGGTCAATATGGTTAATATAATATAATAATATTGCTACAATATAAATTTACACCTTTTTCAGAAATCATGTAAGAACCCTTCATATTAAGATGAAAAAAATAGTTTTAGCAGAAATGTCAGAAACATTGTGTATGTCCTCAAGTGGTATATCACGCCATTAGTCAGTGCAGAAACACACTTGTGTAACACCCTATATATATGGAAGGTTGATTGATTGATTGTATATTGTTTAATGTCCCGCTTGAGAATCTTTCACTCGTATAGAGATGTCACCATTGCCGGTGAAGGGCTGCAAAATTTAGGCCAATGCCTGGCGCGTATGGCCTTTGAGCGGGACTCTATATGGAAGGCTGAAATCTCTGTGATCCATTGAATAGAGAGGAATGAATTTTATTTGTGGTGTTGTAGGCAAGAGGTCTTTACCTTTTTTCAACATATGTGAATTATTTTGCTAGACTATATTAACTGTCATGCCATGATTAAAAATGAGTCATGTTGTATTTTAAAGGCACTCTTGGCACTCTTTGAGAAAGATGCCAAGTTTAAACATAAGTTGGTGTTTATCCACTCTGGAGAGCAATATGACCCACACTACATGAGAATGAACTCAGCAGGATTGGTGCCCATGTTGGTTGATGGAAAGAAAATTGTTACAGAGTCAGAGATCATAATCAACTATGTGGATGAAAATGTGCACACAGGTAAAAAAAAAATAAAAAAAAACAGAATAGTTTTTCAATTTTCTATTTACATGTATAGTGAACACAGAGTTAAAAAAAAAAATTAAAAATGGAAGAATGGTTCAATTTTTTATGTGCATATGTTATGAACAAGGGTAAAAAAGTCAAACAATACATATATTTACATGTATATATATCATTTATATATAGAGAGTTGGGGATGATACACTATTTCTTATTAAGATACACTATTTAAGACTTTTCACAGTTTGTTACTAGCATTGTAATATCGATCCAAAATGGTGTATGAATAAACCATCAAAAAAATAAA
Organism: Ostrea denselamellosa; assembly: GCA_024699665.1. Classification (NCBI taxonomy): domain Eukaryota; kingdom Metazoa; phylum Mollusca; class Bivalvia; order Ostreida; family Ostreidae; genus Ostrea; species Ostrea denselamellosa. The sequence goes on from JAMZEH010000055.1 coordinate 20,094,394, forward strand.
GTATGTCCAATATAACATGTGTTTTGATTGGTGGCTTGTATGTTGATTATCCAGTCAGAATCTTTGTATTTTGTTGTCATTAGTTTGAGCATAGAAAATGTCTGCTCGTACAGAAAATGGTCAAAACATTCCTGTTGTTGAAATTAAAACACACTGTGTATATATGAAAAAAGGATTTAGGGAGCATTATCAATTTCATTTAATTAAGCAAATGTGATTCAATTTTTTCAATTATATTTTGTTGATTTATTGTCAAAAGACACATAAAATACTCATTTTGTTAAAATCTTCTGATTATTTTAGTGTCAAGATACAAGTTTTATGTCATATTATTGTATTAAGATTAATAGAATCCTTTGTTTAGTACAAAGACGAGTCAATAAGTAACCAGCCTGACTTATTTCTGGTTGACTGAAATGGTCACGATTTTCATACCTTGTTTCAATAGATGTTTTATACCTGAGTACAAAATTGCATGCATATTAAATCATTCCTTATTAAGATATTGAATGTCAAACATGGCTTGTGATGCAAAGGCATGCTGTTCATATAAAGTTGAGTACTGTCCTGGAATTTGATACTTGTATTTAAAAGGTAAAACAATCAAGGCAAGGAGTTAGCTGATGTTCATGGGTCTTCTGCAGCATCTTATGCTAAGGTTAAATTCTGGGTAGGGGAATTCAAACACGGTAGAACATCTTTAGAAGTTGAAACCAGGTGTGGACACCCACTGGATGACACTGACAAAGAAATGAGTAACAAAGTTAGGGATGTGGTATACTCTGATAGGCGAATTCGGGCGGAAGAAACAGCACAGGCATTAGGCATTTCACATGGTAGTGTTTCAACAATCTTACATGATCGTTCAGGTATGTGGAAGCTAACAGCCCTTTGGGTCCCCAAATCCCTTAGCGATGAGCAAATGGCAATAAGAGTATCAGTATGCAGCACCTTTTTGAAGCAAATTTGGACAAAAGATGATTTTCTTTTACATCTGGTGACTGTAGATGAGGCTTCAGTTCATTATTTTGAGCAAGAGAATAAAGCTTAGTCATCAGTCCTCAAGGCCAAAGAAGTTCAAGACACAATAATCTGCTGGCAAGGTGATGGCAACAGTATTTTGGGACGCAAAAGTCGTTATTGGACTTTTTACCCAAGAGAAGTACAATAACTGGAGTGTACTATGCAAACTTGGTAGACCAGCTGAAAACTACCATCTGTAAAAAACAGTGATGTAAACTCTGTACAGCTGTTTTGCTACAACAGGACAATGCAAGGGTCCACTTGCAGAGTTGCAATGGATGCTGTAGAGTGAAATAGGTATGATTTAATGCCACATTCTGCCTATTCGCTTGACTTAGTTCTTAGTGACTTCTTCCTATTCCCAAACTTAAAAAAGAATATCCAAGGACGTCATTTCCGATCTGACAAAGAAGTCATGGCGGCAGTCGAGGAGTGGGTCAATGGAAAGGAACCTGACTTTTTCAGTTCTGGGCTGATGGCACTTCAACACAGTAGGTCTCAGTGTATGACACATTGAAAAAGAAGAGGTGGATCTCAACCAGAAATAAGTTAGGCTGGTTACTTATTGACTTGTCTTCGTAGTGTACGAGTATGGGATTAGGAAATTCCAACAAGGGGGCAAGATTCCCAGTCTAGGATGAGGCTTTGCTGAGTCCTAGATAGAGAACCTTGTACTAGCGGTTGAATTTCCCAGATTGAGTACATAATGAAGGATTATTTTTCTTACATTTTACCCACAGTTTATTGTATAAATTCAGAAGCTATGACAAAATTCAGTATTATCAAAATCTTTATTAGGTACAATGTGAAAATTAAGACACTATAAGTGTAAACTAAAATACTCAAGGTTGTCCACCAGAAAACTGTATCCAATTGAAATTTAAAGATAACAGTACAAACATTTTTCTCACTATATTGTAAAGTAAATCACAGAATATACATGACATCACAATCAGCAATGCAAGTCAGAAAAATCTCACATGGCCGTCTCGCATGGGTAAAGTTGATTTGGTAATGATGTAAGAAACATACTGTATTGGAAGGTCTGTTTATCACCCCCCCCCCCCCCCTCTATATATACACGCATGGGTAAAGTTGATCTGGTGATGATGTAAGAAACATACCATCCCACCCCTAAAATACATACATATATATATATATATATATATACACACACACACACACACACACACACACACGTTGTTGTAACTTAAACAGGTTCTGTAAAAGATTAATAATTTAGATTGATAATTGTAGGTTCTACATTGGTCCCTGATATGAGCTCTCCAGTTGGGAAGGAAGTTGATAGCTTAAGGAAGCTGATTAATTCAGTACATGTGGAAATCCTCACCTATGGTGTGATTACTTTTCAAGACCTGTCCACAACTGGTCTACATCCACTGGGGAAGGCATTGTCAAAGAACATAGGTGACACTTTTAGTTCAGACATTGATGATTAACAATAGCTGTTGTTATGAAATTGGCCATGACATAATGATACTGACCAATCGATGATGTCTGACAATCTGAAAATGCCTGATTTATAATTGCAACTATCTGATGATATATGGCCATAATACTGACCATCTGATGATGTGTGACCATGATTGATTGTTTGTTTTCCGCCACACTCAACAATTTTTCAGTTATCTGGTGGCGTCCTGTTTTTGTAGGTGGAGGAGAGAACCCAGATACAATGTATCCGGGAAGAGACCACCGACCTTTCGAAAGTAAACTGGCAAAGTTTGTAATAATACATGTTAATTGATTATCATGAGTTCTATATTTACAATGAAAGAGAAAATACTAAGACAATTTTAGAAATATATTTCTTGAACCAACTTTATTGTGACATAAACTGCCTTGTAATTTAAAATGTAAACTGCATTCTTCTACTTTCAGTAATATTTAGTCATAATTCCTATATTATTACAAATAGTTATTGTCAGAATACTATGTCACTGTACAAACAGTCATGTTACTAGGGCTTCATTTTGGCTGAAGGTCATTGAAGGTTCAAGTGAGCTTTTCTGATGAAATTTTGCTCGGTGTCTGCCTGGCATAAACTTTTCACTACCTGAAGGAATTGGTCAAGTAGTTGGAAAATATTCCTTTATCAAACCGTCAACTTCTGAAATCTAAGTGGCTGGTCTTTGGATGAGAGTACTTTCTAAAAGGTCTTGGCAGACTTTTGTATAATAAAGAACCCTCACTACTAGTTAACCCTGATCATTAAAGACTTCATGTAAAGCTGTTTTTATCTCCAAATATGTGGAAAATTCTCAAGAGAATGTGAAACTAGAAACAATGAATTAATCAACCAAAACCTCTTGTGTCAGGACAATAGGAAAAATCTTGTTCTCAAGATCTACAAGTTACAATTTGTAAAATTAATATACAGAGTTGTTCTGTCAATTACCCTCATCATCATGTAGCATAAAATATTATTCAAACCATGACCCCCAGGGCTAGAGATGGGGCCACAGTATGGGATCAGAGTTTTAGTTTGCAACATATAGGGGGGGGGGGGGGGAGGAAATTAAGAATCACTGTTGATCTTCTCAAAGACTGCAAGAGTACAACTAGTGAAGCCAAAAGAAGCTTTTTTTTTTTATTGAGAATCACAAGAGTACAATATTGTCAATTAAATTGTTATGCAAACATCCTCCTGTAGTGTAGCAGTCATGACACTTGGGGCCACAAAAGGGGTATGAAGATTGACTGGCCTGATCTTATTCTCCAAATATTATCTCAGCAAGAACCAAATCGCCAATGCATGTAGATATATATAAAAAATTACTTTGTTGATGGTTAAGATTGTGAAAATCTGGACCAGGGTGGTTTATATTAAGAAATTCATATAAGTTAAAGGAATATCATTTGTGTAAACTCGGCAATTATCATGCAATATTGAATCATGTACACTGCCCACAATATATAATCATGTGTAAAGTCACATACATTGCCCACAATGTAGAATCATGTATACTGTCCGCAATTATGAGTAAAATCATGTACACTATCCACAATATAGAATCATTTATTAAATTACGTACACTTCCCACAATGCAGATCACATACACTGCCTGCAATGCACATCACATACACTGCCTGCAATGTAGAATCATGTACACTGCCCACAATGTAGAATTATGTACACTGCCTACAATGTAGAATCATGTAGACTACCCACAATGCAGATCACATACACTGCCTGCAATGTAGAATCATGTACACTGCCCACAATGTAGAATTATGTACACTGCCTACAATGTAGAATCATGTAGACTACCCACAATGCAGATCACATACACTGCCTGCAATGTAGAATCATGTACACTGCCCACAATGTAGAATCATGTATACTGCCTACAATGTAGAATCATGTACACTGCCCACAATGTAGAATTATGTACACTGCCTGCAATGTAGAATTATGTACACTGCCCATAATGTAGAATCATATACACTACCCACAATGCAGATCACATACACTGCCTGCAATGTAGAATCATGTACACTGCCCACAATGTAGAATTATGTACACTGCCTGCAATGTAGAATTATGTACACTGCCCATAATGTAGAATCATATACACTACCCACAATGCAGATCACATACACTGCCTGCAATGTAGAATCATGTACACTGCCCACAATGTAGAATCATGTATACTGCCTACAATGTAGAATCATGTACACTGCCTGCAATGTAGAATTATGTGCACTGCCTATAATATAGAATATGTATGCTGTCTGCAATATAGAATCACATACACTGCCTGCAATGTAGAATCACATACACTGTCTGCAATGTAGAATCACATACACTGTCTGCAATGTAGAATCACATACACTGCCTGCAATGTAGAATCACATACACTGTCTGCAATGTAGAATCATATACACTGTCTGCAATATGGAATCATGTACACTGCCCACAATGTAGAATCATGTACACTGCCCATAATGTAAAATCATGTATACTGCCAACAAGATAGGATCATGCTCACTGCCTACAATGTAGCATCATGTACACTGTCCCATGTAGGACGTAAATTTGATCCCATTCTGTACTGAAGAAAGAAGCACCATTTTTCTCCAAAAACTTCATCAATATTTCTCAAATTTGTGTTCGATTTATTTTGTCAATTACCTTTTCTGATCAGAGTCAGCAACAAACATTTCATTACTTGAAAACTGTCATTCTATTGACTATATATGAATCGTCCAATTTTTATTTAAATCTTGAAAATTTTCAAATCTGAGGGGCCCAAAACCCATTCCCAAATTGCTGCGGAGAATCCCTGCAACCTAGAAGTAGGGGTTGATGATTAACGCTTTAAGATTACGTGTATATAGATATGCAGACATACTGATGTATGGTGATTCAGTGTGAAGGTTTGTAAATTAAGAACATTTCATTATTCAGGTGAGGTGTATGTGACTCACTGGCGTACTGTGTTGATGTTTTGTCTTTCAAGTGGCCAAAATTTTCAATATCTGCTCATGGAATAGTGGTCATAGAAAAAAAAATAGGGGAGCGGGGCAATATTTATAGGTCTGGTTTTAATCAGACTGGGAAATGGTATCAATACCCATTCAAATGGGAAAAATACAGCATTAAAGTAGACAAAATTGGGAATTTTCTTTCATGTCAACAAATGACATTTGTTTTAGAAAATAAACTAAATATTCATTGTTTACAATTTTACAAACAAGCACCATTTTATTGACGTCTGTTTTCTATTTATGAGAAAGTGAATTAACTTGTACGTTTCATACAAAGTGAACTACAAGCTTCAATTTATGAAGATTTAACATTTTGTTACTGGGCATTTTTCAGCATAAAATTTGGAAAAATTTATAGTATTTGGCACTGGGATTGTACCGGTTATTGGTACCAGTTATATATAGTATTTAGTTATATACTGGGTGTCCGGCTGGCATATAGTGGTTAACACACTCACATCTCACTGCTGCAAACCAAGTTCAATCTTCAGAATCAGCAGTGGTGTATGTGAGAAGAATCAGCATTGGTGTATGTGAGAAGAATCAGCAGTGGTGCATGTGAGAAGAATCAGCAGTGGTGTATGTGAGAAGAATCAGCAGTGGTGTATGTGAGAAGAATCAGCAGTGGTGTATGTATGTGAGAAGAATCAGCAGTGGTGTATGTGAGAAGAATCAGCAGTGGTGTATGTGAGAAGAATCAGCAGTGGTGTATGTGAGAAGAATCAGCAGTGGTGCATGTGAGAAGAATCAGCAGTGGTGTATGTGAGAAGAATCAGCAGTGGTGTATGTGAGAAGGTAATGGGGTCACCAACTCAGGACACCTGGGCTGCCTTCAGGTACTCTGGTTTTTTTCCCACATCAATGACCCCTTCACACCAAAATCCAAGCTGACGAAAAGCATTAATATAACTTTATTTAATTCGTTTGTTAATCATTATAAAATAAAGTGTAAACATTTTTAAGGAAAAAAATGTTGGTTAGCCTTTTATATCCAATAGGCATAGGCGGCATGTGTTGTCCTAGATAAAATTAAAGTGTATGTAAATCTTCTTGAAGAAATTACATACAGCAGTGTACGTATGAATCGTGAAAATCATTAATATTATTTTTCTTGTAATTGCTTGCTCTTAACATTTACAAAAACTTTCTGCATGCATTAATATTGGAAAAATAGAGTAATACATTTTTATGACAATTTTTATGCCCCCAGAATCGAACTAAACATTACAAAATTTAGGTGCTAACGTTATTTTTTTTTTAAAAATGGCATTCCATACTTCATACTGCCAGTTCAGATTCTGTTTTTATTCTCAGACTCAAGAATACAAAATTTGTTGCAAACCCGTTAGTGTTTCTGTTTTGTTACAAATAATTATTTTTTTTGTAGATATTGCAATTTGATATAGTATTGCTTATATTTTACTTTTTTTATTTTACAGACCAAGGGCAAAGATATGAAGACATAAAGAAAACTTTGGCAGGACTCGCTGTGAAATACCCAGATCTACAAGATGCTTACAATGCAAAGATCGTACATGACACAAACTTCTCACAAAATTTCCAGAATAGGGAGATGGTTGTAAAAGTATTAAATGATTTGGAGAAAACTCTGGATGAAATAGAAAAGGTCCTTAAAAAAGTGAAAGAAGGTAGAATTCCACATGCGCATTTTGTATGTTGACATATAAGGATGCAACAGTTAACTGTGAGGTGATATATCACAGTAATTTTATGCTTGGGTTTTGATACTTTACGCTACACCGTGGGTTAGGTATCCTTGGTCCGGATTAATTTAAACTGTCCAAATTGGCTCTAAAATTATGTTATAAAAATGACTGCTGGTAATGGAAAATGTGCCACTGAATTAATTGTGTCCCATATATCTCCAATGTGAAAACATTTTGGATTCAATGCAGTCTAATTAAAATTAGATCCTTAGGTCCGCTCACGTATATCGCTACGATATACATGAACAGATCAAAGGATCTAATTTTTATTAGGTTGGATTCAATGCAACAAAAGAAAATGATAAATCATCTTGATGTTTGCATCGTTTTAAAGAAAAACATGCAGTTGTAACAGTAAGGTGCAATTGAATGATACAAACTCAGTGCAATTGTACATTTGTTATTATTTATAGCCTCTTAAAAATATCATGGTATGTATCATATTGTCTGGTCAGTATCGCGATATTTATCTTATAGTGAAGTAAGCATATCATTGCACCCCTAGTGACATAGCTGTCTCACTGTTGGTACAACGCATAGTAAATCTGATTGCTTAGGTTCAAATTTAATACTCTTTATTAGTATATGTAAATTCAAACACAAGGGATATAATTGCCTGTGGTACAAAGCTTTTAGCAAAAGTTACCAAAGTAAGAAAAAATTCGAACAAAGACGAAAAAAATGTATAAGTTATTTCTATGCAATGTATTTCACCTATGAATAATTTAAGTATATTGGATTCTATATAGTATTTTACTTTGAGTATACCTGTAATTTACTATGTTTGGACACTGACATTATTTTTACCCATGTAAATAGATCAAAGCATCAAAGACTCCTGGTTAGTGGGCCCACGCTTCACCGCAGCAGACATTGCCTTGGCTACCCTGCTAGACAGAATAGCATTCCTTGGACTGGCTGCACGGTATTTCACCCCAGAAATACGACCTCATCTGTATGCCTACTATCAGCATCTGGGAACCAGAAAAAGTGTCCAGCAGGTGCGAGCTTTGATGTTGTCCATGCCGAGGCTGTTCATCCTCCATAAATTGAAGAAGGCATCTCCGTACATGATAGGAATCATGGTTGCTGGGATTGCAGCAGCTGTGGCATTTGCTATTATGAAACAGAAATAGGAGATTAAAGACTACAGCATAGAGAGCTGTGAAATGCTGGGATAGAACAATTACCAGTCAATATGGAAACTTGAACCCATTCAGTCAGTAGACTATTTACTTGTTATGTAGCTTCAGATGAATCTGTAGGACAATCAGCTATTTGGAATATTGGTACTGTGTATACTTTGCTATTCTGCAAAAATATCATTTCATGCTCAGTGTTTATATAATTTGTTAATTAGTGATATGTTCATTCACTTAACCACACCTTTAGCCTATGTTTCTATGCCGCCAAAATCGAAGATTTAGGGACATCTAGTTTTTGGCCTGTCCATCTGTCTGTGTTTCTGTGGCAAGAAACTTTTATCTTGGTAATATCTTTTACACCATATGAGGTAAAGGTAATACATAAAGCATTCATATTTGGTTTGTGTATTCCTTGTGGCAAGACCTTTCCATTAATACCAAAACATTGACTTTTGACCTACTTTTAGAAAAATCAAATGTAAGCCATATCTTTTAAATTGTAGAAGGTACTGCTTTTATATTAAGCATGTGCATTTCCTGTAAGAAGACCTATCCAACGATACCAGATCTGTTGACATTGTGACTTTGACCCAGTGTTTGGAAATTTTCAAAGACCTTAAACCTTGGTCTTATCATTAACACCATAAAAGGTAGACTTTTCATATTTGGTATGTGTATTCCTTGTGGCAAGACCTTTCCAAAGACATGAAAATCTTTGACCTGGTAACCTTAGCATTGACCTTTGACCTACTTTTAGAAAATTTGTATATAAGTCATAGGCTTCAAATTGTAAGAAACAATTCTTATATATTTAGCGTGTGCATTTCTTATAAGAAGACCTTTCCATGTTATCAGACTTGATGACTCCGTGATTTAATATTTGACCTTGTTTTTGAATTTTTTTTTTTTATTTTAACCTTGGTCATATCTTTTACACCATAAGAGATAGACCTTTCATATTCGGTATCTGTATTCATTATCACACGACATTTCCACTGACACCAAAATCTTTGACCTGGTGACCTTTACAATGACCTACTTTTAGAAAATTTGAATATTAGCCATATCACAAAAGTTTCAACTACAATGTCTTATAGTTCCACTTTCTTGTTTTCCGGGGACATCAGTGTTTCATAAACACATCTTGTTTTTTGAAATACTTTACATATTCTTTGCACAATCTTCAATAAGTGCAATATGATAATATTTGTTCAGGATATTGGTATTATAACAGTCTTATTTTATACAATACTGTGGTGCTACATTGTGTGTACTAACATCCGCCTGTAGAACTGTTCACAAATATTTACTTCAGTATTATGCTATAAATCTAAGTCAGTGATATGAATATTGTGCAGTGATAAACAGCTTGTGATAAATATGATGGATGCTGAATATTTTGAATAAGAGCTAGCAACAGTTTGTTGTCAATTTACAGATCCTCAGATCCTAGTACTTTTTTTTTATTGTTGTTGTTTTTTTTTTTATTTTCCATTTGAATATTCTATTTCCATTTGAATATTCCATTTCAGGTAGTCTATCATTTGAAAATTAATATATTGTTGATGTTTTCATTTCAGATAAAATTTTGTCATTTGATACAGTGGATATAATTATATTATTTTTTCTTTGACTATTATGTCTGTAATATATGTTTATATACAGCATAGTACATGTATTAATATACTTGGATATTTTTTTTTTATAGTTTACATATACATACTATTCCAAATGTGGTTGTCTATTTGTAAATATAAATTTATATACAGAAGATGAAATATTTTCTTATGTTGTATTTCTTGCTTTGGTTTAGATTTTTCCAAACTGCAGAATTATTTTGCTTGACTGTTATGCCTGTACAGAATGATTCATTTAAAAATACAAGAGTTAATCATTGACATTAACAGATTATTATAGGGAATACAGAGAAAGTTCGGGTGGAAAGATGATCTTTCTTTTCTGACACCATGTACACTTAGAAAATCAGGGCAGTCTTGGTGTCAACCACCTATAATCAAATTAACTAAGGAAGAGGTGAGCGAGTAATGTTCATTCAAGAAAGAGACAGATGAAAGCTGCATGAAAGTCCAGGACTGTTGCTGCAGGGATGGTTGTCGAAGGATAGTTCTTGATTTTTAAAGTGCTACATTCCGAGTATTAGGTGGTCGAGTATACTGCAAATTAATGCTGCTGGTGTCCTGGTAGCAAAGAAGATAATTGGATAGTGCTCTCACTACTGAGACCCGAATTCGGTCCCCATGATTTGCAGTGGTTGTATGTGAGAAGGTAAAATGGTCGCCCACTCAGGACACATGGGTTTCTTCCAGGTACTCCGATTTCCTCCCACATATTGACCCCCACAACCAGCATCCTTCCATCAAAGGACCTCATTCGAAATAAGCTTTCAAGAATTCATGAGTTTTTCCTTGGTATGTATGTATATTTATGTGTATATATGGAATAAACATTTATTTATTCCTTATCAAATAGTTAGAAAGCATGCCGTTTCCATTTTACCATTTCCAACTGTGCATACGGGTTCCTAACTGATGAAAATTATAGGTACTGCAAATGTTGTCTCTCTAAAATGAAGTTGAAGCACATGCTCTAGTCTCCTTGCCAAGAGATTTTCAGGTTATGACAGAAGAAAATCGTACACCTAAGTCACTAGGTTGGCGTAAAATTCGGTCTTCATGCATATTTCACGTCAGGCACGTTCACGAGCACAAAAAAAAAAAAAAAAAAATGGGGGGAAAAGTGAAAGGTTCCAGCGTCTGCTTGCTCTGATGGACGTTCCGCTGACCAGCAAATTACCAGGTCATGACAACCCAGGAATAAAGGTCCTCTAGATGTATCTTAGTCTGATATGGCGATGAATGTAGTCTGGGACTCCACAAACAGAGTTAGGTGAAAACTTTCCTTAAGTTTTTGGGGTTTTTTTGGTTGGTCAGTTGGTCATTTACATTTTCTTTGTCTTTAAGATTATTTCCAAAAATGATATCTAGAATACGCATGAAAGTCTTTTCCGCCATGTCTTAAAATGTCCAAAAGAATTAGTAAGTTTTTAACTCAAAATCGTTTGAAAAGACATGGTAGATACTCTTGAAATCTGGATGAAGATATTTTGAATATGTTGAGAGAAAAAAATAAAACCGCCTTATTCTTGAAAGCTGACCACAGATTATGCCGAGACGCACCAGGCAAAATTTTATTACTTTGGAATGTTTAAGATACATGTATCATTTCCATTGAATTTTTAATTTTTTAAGTAAAATTAACAGATATATTTACTTTTAATTATCTGAAGGTGAAGAATAATCTTTCGTATATATCTGAATTAATTTTGGATACTAAAACAGTATATGTTTCCTTAAAAAGTTAACTCCAAAGTGTCTACAAGTTGTGCAGATTGAACAAATTGTACTTTATTCTGCATATGAATTGAAAAGACTGCACAAAGTTATTAGTAATAAAACCAAACTCATGAAAAATTCCTAAGACGAAGTTAAAACATAAACATGTCTTTGTTTCTTGCACACTTTGTCGTTGTAGCAGACACATATATAGCATGTTGTATATGTCTCTGGTTGTAAACATTAATTATGTTAAACCGACTATGGATCAAACTTAGAACTGATTACTAAGTTTAAGAGTTTGGGTAGGGATTTAAGCCAATTAGTGTTTCACACACACACACACACACACACGACTTGTGTTCGGGCACGTAGTATCATTTATCAACCAATGTATCTTAATTTGCATGTGGAATGTAAAAATATCAAAAAATTAATACTGTCCAAAAAAAGTGGTTATGTAACCGATGTTATAGAGTGTGTAATGAAAAAGGGTGTTAAAATATTAATTACTTAGAATTGTTAAAGGTCAGGTTATTATTTATTTAAAAAGTTGTGTCCCTAACCATCAAGTGGTCGTAAATATTCTGGTTTCAAAAGTACCGGAATTTGTTATCTTGTTTGTATAATAGTCTGAACTTTACCGACATTACGAAAACGAAAGTAAAGTATAACATCATAATAACAAGAATCGTAAACGAAAGTGAATATATGATCGGATTGTTCAGAATTTTGCCGTCTAATATATCTCGGATCAGGTTTGGGCAACCCACGTTTGAGATATATGTAAAATGCTTATATCAGGGACAGAAACAGCAGGCTGTAAAGATCTTCTGAGGCTTCTGAAAGATGATGAGTTATTTTCACTCGCAGATACCGTGACAAAGAAACAAATTACAGTTGCAAGAAGCAGGAAAGGTATTTTCATTGGCCATTATATCAGAATATGATCCTAAACGACATTTAACGTTAAAGGGAAATATGTTGGATTCTTCAGTAGTGATGGCTAATGTACTAGATCGATGTAACCCCCCCCCCCCCCACCCCTTCATGGAAAAAAAAACCAGTGTATTGCGGAATATGTGTAAAAGTTAACTTTTACCATTTACAATTAATGTAATTTTAGTTCCTAAATCAAATTTTTGATGCATTATTTGTTGAAATTTGGACTACATGGAATGGTAACAACACTGAAGGGTTGTAGTATTCTTTTCTCACATTATCAATGGAACTTCATTAAGGTTGCTACATGCATAATTCATTTTACATGGTTTTTGTTTACAATCAAGACTTTTGTTCATTGTGATATATATATAAACAAATATGTCTTTTTTACAGACTCCAAGTGTGTCTTCAGTGAAAATGGTACATTGTATATTTTGCAATTTTTTTTTTCTTTCAGAGGCAGTCAAAGTTATTTTGTCTTTTTCCACTTCTGTTGAGGAACTTCTAAATAGGCAAAAAATCAGCAGGGATATGCTGCTTAAGTACTTAATGAGTAAAAAGGTGGTTCCTCCCACCAATTCAAGAAAACCAGAACTCATAACAATGGTTCTCAAGTCATGGACAGAGGATGAAAAGGTATTATATTTCAGTTGTTTATAACTAATTAGTACTAACTAAGCACAAAGAAAATAAGCAACTAGGTTTACTGATCACAAAGACCAACATATATATATATATATATATATATATATATATATATATATATATAAGATATTTATACACACTCTTCGCAATGATTATAATATATTAATATTATGGACAGAAATTACAAATAATCCAATAAGAAATAAATCAAAAACATTTATGGTTTTAAAAATAATTATGCTTACAAATCAGTTAAGATGGAAAACTGAATAATAATATCTTTGGGGAAAGAAACATGGGAAAACTTGGAGCATTAAGAGACCACAAACCTACACCAAGGATCCCCCAAAGATAATCCTGTGTCTGATTATCAAATTGTCTGCCTAAGTTAACAATATCTAACTAATCATATCTCAAACTAATCAATATCTAAGTTAGGCAAAAAACAAATTAGAAAGTAGTCTTTAGTCAACATTTTAAATACTTAAAAATAATAATGTTTTCCTGTAAACAACCTACACAACAATTGTTTTACTATAAATATTTAAAACGTTAAGCGCTTGTGCCACCATATCATTTTTTTTTTATTTTTTTTTAAATTTCAACAGTATTTGTTGAGGTACATTTCACATCAAATAAACAGAACAATTGCAATTTATAAATGATTAAATGATTAAACATCAAAACATTGTTTACACTGTTGAACAGAGAGAGAGAGAGAGGTGATGAGATTAAGCATTTGAATAATGTTGAATACTCATGACTAGGTTGTGTTGAAGTTGATACAAAATGTTTTTGAATCAATTAAAATTTAGTCAGAATCTGTCTAGAAGAAAAAGCCATAATTCCACTGATTCATAAATTCCTTATATTTGCCCTGTTGAGTTGCAATATATTTTAGCGTAGTTATATGTGTTCTAACATCTATTAACAGTTCCTGAACTAATAAGCTTTCTTGTCTATATCTTTTCCGGTAAATGTAGGATTTGATAATTAGCAGAATAATGTTTAGTTCTTTAGAACTAGTAATTCCAAAAATAAATGATTGCCTATCTAATGTAATGTTGATACATGTACCTCTCTCACTGCATATAGTTATGAAGGAATTGATAAGCTCCTGTACCTTTGGGCAATCCCAAAACAGATGCATAATTGTTTCTTCGCTATTTTCACATAAACAGCATAATTTGGTGTTTATTTTCCCTATTTTAAATAGGAATGAGTTTGTGGTTAAAATGTAGTTATTAATTCTGTATTGTAACCATTGAAGTTTAGAATTTTTTGTATACTGGAAAGGGTATAAGTGAATATTCTCCCATTGAGACTCCGATAATTCAAAAAACTTTCCCCATTTCTTTTTTCCTAATGGAGTTATGGTCTCTGCAATTAGAGTATTGTAAATTTGTTTTGTTCCCCTTTTGCTGGTACAGAATATTTTGATATTAAGAGGGACAAAGGGCTTGGGGTTATTTGTTCCCATTTGGATTTTCAAAGTGGTTAAACTTGCCTTAATAGATTTTTGGAGTGAGGCATAAGTCAAGAAATTTGTTTTAATGTTATAAATTTTCTGTACATTTTCTAAAGAGTAAAAGCATCCCTTCTCATCAAGTAAATCTGATATGTATATTATATTCTTCTCAAACCAAGTTTTATAGAATACTGATTTATTACCAATTCTGATCCTCTTATTGTTCCATACTGGTTGGCTTATAAATTCATGCCAGGATTGAATTTTGATTCTATCTTGTAAGGTTTGGTATGCATTAGTGGTGTCTTTCCAAAAATTGTTAATAATATCTTTTTTAACAACATTTATATACTCAGACCCTGTTTTGATTAGTGTTTCTAAGGAGACAATTTTATTTAACAGTACTTTCCATTTTGTATCTTGAGAATTCAATATTCGTTTTATCCAAGATAGTTTTAGTCCCAAAATATAGCTATTTATATCTGTCATCTTTAGTCCACCATTTATATAGTCCTGTATTACCTGCTTTCTTTTGAGTTTGTCAACATTAGACTGCCATAAGAAGTTAAAAAGAATTTCATTTAGGTTCTTTATAAATATGTTCGAAGGGGAAGGTAATGAAATAAAAAGATGATTCAATTGTGAAATAAGCAGAGATTTAATAAGAGTTATCCTACCAAGTGGTGTTATGCGTCGTTTACTCCACTGATTTATGATATGCTTGATTTTCACTAGTTTCTTATCATAGTTAAGCTTGGGAATGTTTGTTAAGTCCACATCGAAGTTTATCCCTAGAAGTTTGAAGGTATGCATCCATTGGAAATTCATATCCTCACATAATTTGATAGATGAGTATTTTTTACTACCAATCCAGACTATCTGAGTTTTTGATACATTGATTTTAAGTCCTGAAATTTTGTAAAAGTTGTTTAATTCTTTTATAGTTTCTCAAAGAGACTTTTCAGAGCCATCTAAAATAATTAGTGTGTCATCAGCATACTGTGATAATAGGAATTCAGTGTCATCAATATTAATTCCTTTAATGTCTTGATTGCTTTTTAGCTTGAGTGCTAAGATTTCCACACATAATAAAAAGATATAAGAGGATAGTGGGTCACCTTGTCGGCATCCACGACCTAGGTTGAAGAAATTAGATAGATGACCTGCTTGTGATACTGATGAGGAAATGTTTTTTTGGAAAACTGAAATCCATTTTCTAAAAGAAGGACCAAAATTGAAAAATTCTAGTGCTTTATCAATAAACTTCCATGATACAGTATCAAAGGCTTTTTCAAAATCTATCATTAGTAATAGACCAGGTATGTTATTATCCTCAGTATATTGCATTAAGTCATATATAAGACGTGTATTTTCTCCTATATATCTCCCAGGAATAAATCCATTTTGGTCTGTACTGATTATTGAACTGATTACAGTTTTGATTCGTTGGGCTATACATCCTGATCCAATTTTATATACCACATTTAATGAGATAGGTCTCCAATTTTTCATGTAAAATTTACTTTTCCCATCTTTTGGTATACAAGTTATTATGCCTTGTTTTTGTGTTACAGATAGCTCTCCTAGTTTGTATCCTAGGTTTAGTGATCTTACTACATAGTGTCCTAATTGTTTCCAGAATATTTTGAAAAATTCTGCAGTAAATCCGTCACTTCCAGGACTCTTATTATTGGACATATTTTTCAAAACGAGCGTTGCTTCATTATATGAAATATCACCCTCCAAGGAAATGCTCTGCATACCATTAAGTTTGGTACTATTTGTTTCTTTTAGTATTTCATTTAAATTGAAATCACAGAGATTATTGTTATTTTGATAAAGGTTGCTATAGTAATTTTCTATTTCCGAAAGGATATCTTTTTGTACAGTAATTTCTTCATTGGTACCTTCCTTTATAAGCTTGGGGACAATCTTATTTGAAAAATGCCTATTCTCTAAGTTTAAAAAGTACTTTGTTGGTTTCTCTCCCTCGTTGATCCATTTTGCTTTAGATCTAATAATATTTCCCATAAGTTTATGGTTTCTAATATTTTCTAATTCTTTCTTTTTGATGTTTATTTCTTGAGTGTTTTCTTCATATTTTTCTTCTAGTTGATTTATTTGTGACAATAATGATTCTTCCTTTTCTGTACTTTTCTTTTTAAAATAGCTTGAATATGAAATACATTTACCCCTGATTTCCATCAATAAAGTTTCCAGAAAGAGTTGATCATTTACTGTGAATTGAATTTCATTATTTGGTATCTTGTCTATATATTCAATATTGTATACTGGTAAAGCATATTTTTGTTTGGTTTCTTGTATTTTTTGGTTAATTGTTTTTAGAAATTCGTTGTCATGCAAAAGTGAATTATTAAACTTCCATAAGCCCTTTCCATGTGTAAATTCATTGAATTTAATACTGAGCAACACAGGAGAGTGATCTGACCTGTAACTTGCTAAAATTTCATTTTCTTGTACCATATTTAAAAAGGTATTAGATATCAGAAAAAAGTCTAGTCTTGCTTGTTTCAGGGGGGTTGGTTTACGCCAAGTAAATCTTTTTTCATCAGGATGAAACTCTCTGTAGATATCTGTGAGATTGAATTGATTGACTATTTCTAAAACTTTGTTTCTTGCTTTTGGATTGTTTAAATGATGGTAATTATAATAATCCATATCAGAATTCATAACTAGGTTAAAATCTCCGACCATTATGATATTCTTATTTCCTAAATCAGTAACAACTTTGGAAAGTTCATTATAAAAGTGGGGAGTGTCACCATTTGGACCATATACAGTAATCAGACTTAAGCGTTGATCATTAATATTTAGGTCTAATGCAATAAAATTCCCTGATTCATCACTTACTTTTCTGTGTATCTTAAAATCAAAATTATTATTGAAACATATTGCTACTCCTCTTGACTGTGATGTAAAGGAGTTAAAAACAGTATCATATCCCCATTCATTTCTAATGTTGTCTTCCATATCACTGGTAAAATGTGTATCTTGAAGACATAGAATATTGCAATCAAGTTGTCTGTAATATTGAAAAACATCTTTTCTTTTTCTACAATCATGCAGACCCTGACAGTTGGCAGATATTATTTTTATGGTTGACATATTGCAGTGAAGTATTGCTTACCTTGCACAACCTTGATCATCAACCCAGTCATGAAGTATTGTTGAGTATTACTACTTGCTAAATAGAAAATTGTAAAGAAGAGAAAGGTGCGGAAAGGAGAAAGTAAAGAAATATGCAATTTGTTTAGAACTGAAGGCACGTGCATCTGTTTGGAGAGGTGAAGTTGGTGTAAAGGTATTTACGTATATATTTACATCGGATACGCCGCCATGCCACTAAAATGAAAACCGAATACATTATGGGAAAATAGTTTCCGGAATATTAGTATAATATGTCAGCGTATCGATGCTTGTATATCTCTAGAGACAAGTCATTTCAAAACAGAAATTTACGTCAAATGGAACACACATATATATACATATATAAAAAACACACACATACATATACATACACACATACATACACACACACACATACATATATATACGCATGCATATACACATGTACATACATATACATATACATACACACACACACATACATATATATACATATACATACATATACACATACACACGTACATACATATACATACACATATACATACACATATACATACACACATACATACATACACATACATATATATACACACATACATTCACACAATCATATATATACAAATATACATACACACATATACATACATATGCATCCACAGCGACTACAGCTATTGTCATGATGATTAGTTAATTAGAGCGATTGGGTTTTGCAATTCACGCATTTTCATTTTCCAGTTTGTTCACAATATCACACACCAGGTTTTCCATGATAGAAAAACGAGCTGGACCGATATGAGAGCTGCCTAAAGGACTACACTTTGTTACTACAATAGCAACGTTGAAAATCTCATTGTCTTGAAAATATTTCAGTAGCCGCCGCCCTGCCCCGTATTCTCGATCTTCGTGATAATTTTCTGTGATTTCTCCGTTTTTTTCACCGAGTCTGTACACAAATATTCTGCTATCGGCACTAGCAGTGTATGGGTCAATTGACACTTTTTTGTACATATTATGTGCGTTCTGAATTGACTGTATTTTGGCTGCGACTGCCATGAATTCAGAACCATTCTTTTGGACTGGGTCTGATGAAATCGCGACCACATCATCCAGCGATTCGGATTCCTCAGAGGATATCTGCAATGCGTCCGCACTGGAAATGGGGTGGATCTCCTCTACATAGGTTTCTCCGTTTGGTAGGAGTATGCGATTATTTTTAACCTTCGCATTTACATTTTGCTTGCGAAGAGAATCCGCTTTGTCAAAAAGTTTATTTCTAGCGGAGTTTAGAGCAGGTGGTTGCTGAGGTGTAATAAAGAAAGGCAGAGATTTCTTCTCAATCTTTTTAAGTTTTTGAGCATTGAGAATGTCATCCTTTTTATTGCTATCGAGCAACTTGGCAGTGATGGTGACAGGTCGGTTATTGTGCTGAGGGCGTATACCGTTTCTGTGAATACGTGTGAACTGGACATCAACATCCAGATATTGTTTGATAAGTTTTGGCATAGTTTCAGCGAGGTTTTCTCCACGGGGGAAAGTGAAGTTATGGATGAGAATATTGTCTCTCATGGACCTGTTACGAAGGTCTGTTATGTCGTCGTGTACACGTGAAACAGTTTTGTCAATTCTAATGACAACAGACCGTAGTAATTCCAGCTCTCGACGAAGTTCAGCGTTTTCTGCACGTAGAGCTGTGATTTCGTTGTAGTTGCAGTCAGTTTTGTCTGATATAACTTTAAACTGAGCGTTTACATGTTCAATGTCGGGCTCCGTGAGACTTTGTGAACACTTTTCAGAAGTATTTCCTCGGTTTGATCTATTTCTCGTTCCCATTTTAAAGTCAACCAAAGTAAAATTGCAAAAAACAAAACTCACAATTAAGTACCAGTTGAAACTCCTTGAATCTTATAAAGCTTATGCCCTAGAATCACCTCAAAATCACCAAAGTCACCAGGACTGAAATTTCACCTGTCCATGTTGGTCGGTGTCACGTGTTCCTCTTTCGTGCCACCATATCATGTCAAACACTGCTGCATTGAAGTTGAAAAATATTGAGTTATTCCCCTTTTCATGTGCAAAAACATTATTCAAAGTTGAGTACGTATTAAAATTAATGTAAGAAATAAAATAAGTAAGAATCAGTTGATATCTTCATTTTGTTTATTGACTGCCAAGAAAAGAGAGATATCTAAGACCTAAAACCCTGCTATAAAAAAGACCAGAAAGCTTAATTTTTTACCTGAGAAACTAAAGATTTTATTATTATTATTTTTATTATTATTAATTCCCTTATTCATAGGCGCTTGTGTCGTGGACAATGTTAGTAAACACTATATTACTTATCGAGGAAATCCGAACTCTGATCGTGACATTTTTTTTTCCACTGCATCATGTGGAGTTTTTACTAATCTATTATGCTTATTATACACTAGTATGAACAGAAAACTTAATTTCACAAGCGTTTGAATATTACTAAATTTCCCTTTTCCATTTTTGTTAAAGAAGCAACTGTCTATAATGCCAAAAAGTCAAGTTTTCAAATTGTGAAGAATAGTCATGTAAAGTGTTGAAAAGTCATAGAATATTTTACATGTATGTCTAACTAATTATATGTTTAACTCATCTAACTAATCGTATTTTAACTCATTAACAAATGTAAAACCCTGTCATCATATATGCCTAACTCATTATATGTGTCCTACCGTTGGAATAATATTTATCACAGGTGGTGAAGATGATTTGAATATTAGAAATTATGAAAGTCAGGATACGTAATAGTATAATTATCACTTTTATAACCAACAATACACGTACATACTAATGTTCAGTACCAGTCATGTACCAAGGAATCTCGTACTTTTTCCTATCTAAATGTTCGAAGGACATTTATTTTTAAGAGAAGAGAGAAGAAATAAAAGTAGACTAGTATGTGATTTTGATTGGTGTATTATTAAGAGTTTAATTACATTAGTAAAATGTAGTTTAAATCTTACTCTCCCTAACACTTTTATCAGTCAAAATTTGTTCTTTACATCCATGAAACATTGACAGGTTCAATCATGCTTGCCACGAGCTTCTGCCTTACCAACCCAGTCCTCTAGGCCTCCGTCCACCTCTGGTCAAGCCTTACCGTCAGTGAAGGTGAAATCACAGTCCTCTAGGCCTCCGTCCACCTCTGGTCAAGCCTTACCGTCAGTGAAGGTGAAATCACAGTCCTCTAGGCCTCCGTCCACCTCTGGTCAAGACTTATCATCAGTGAAGGTGAAATCTCAGTCCTCTAGGCCTCCGTCCACCTCTGGTCAAGACTTGCAGGTATTGAAGGTGAAATCACAGTCCTCTAGGCCTCCGTCCACCTCTGGTCAAGCCTTACCAACAGTGGAGGGAAAAACACAGTCAACTTTCATTGACAGACCTACCATTAACTACATAGTTAACAACCAGTATAATGTAGTCACTGTCAACAGTTCGAACAATACTGACCCGGCAGATCAGGAACTACAGAAACTCGGAGAGAACTTCTCCCATTGGTTCTTTGATGCCCTGAACTCCCATAACCCTAGTAAGAGTCTACATGGCAAAGATTTTGGTCCCCAGCATTTTCTTGATGATGCTGTGCTACTGCTTCTGCAGCTTGGACCGAGAGAGTTACGGGAGAGATTTTTAGGTCAGCAGGCCGTATCAGATAGATTCTTGGCTTTTGTGAAAGGCGAGGACTTATTATTTAATCCAAATTGTGACCACGGTGGAATCATGGTGAATATCAATCCCCATGGACTGGTGGTGGTGTTGGTGTGTGGAACAATTCACAGAGGAAATCAGTGTTTAGGTGTGTTTGAACAAATGTTTGGACTAATTAAAGACCCACGCTTTGACAACAATTGGAAAATAAAAATCTCAAAACTGAAGATGAATGCTGTGGCGGTGTCACAAGTGCCAAAACTAACTGACAGATCGCCAGAGGAAATTCAAGATTTAGCTGAAGTGTAATGATGACATGCAAAACACATGTTTTGTTACTTATAACGGGTATTTTAAAGTGGTAATACAAGTCGATTTTTTAAAAGATTTTTTTAGTGTAGATTTTGTTTGTCTGTGTGTTTGTTTTACGTCCCTTCTGGGATTTTTCACTCATATTGTGACGTCACAGCTGTAAATGAAGTACCACAAATTTAGACTTATGCTTAGCGCTCAGGGCCGTTGTAGTGGAGGTGCTTTAACATACCAATGCCTGTCGCGACACTGGACTTCCTTTTTTAATTTCATACCCGAAAGACCCGTGATTCTCGCTTCGTTTGGCGAAGGAACAATCACTATTTTTACGATTTAGGTTTGAAGCGGTCTGGCATGAGAGGGGCTCGAACTCACGACCTCCCTGTTACGAAGCGAAAGTTCTAGCTTCCTCGATAGGCGTCTAGAAAGCTGAATTTGCTCAGAACATTTAAACACAGTTCACACATTTTTCTTATTTGATGAATGAGAATAGATAGCATTTAATTGCTGAACTAATTTTTTTTTCTTTCTGGATTAAAAAGAAATTATTCATGTTAAGTAATTTCGGTTAATGATGCTGGAGGCGATAGAACATGCAAAGGATTATAGATTATAAGACCATGATATTATTTAGTATAAAAAGTATCCTGTATTTAGACATCTTAAGCAATGTTATTAGCTAAAGAAAAACTTCCACGACATGAACTCGGAGTTTGGGGGGGGGGGGGGGGGGAGGGGGGGGGGGGGGGCGACGAGAGTTAATATGATAGATGGAACGTTTTCAAAAGCAGTAAGGCAGTAAATATCGTAAATTTTGTGCTTTAATTTTTTAATTTGCATTACACATTTATTTTAAGATATTGGAGACAAAATTATTTTGGCAGAAACAATTAAGTGCATTTTTAAAGGAGTTATATTATTACTTTAAAGAAATATTATTTGCCAAAATTTGAGCATCCGAATCTGTGATTTTAATAACAAACATGTTGCATATGAAAAAAATATGTAGGATAAATGTATTCTCTTTAGAGAGGTAAACAGGCATAGCTAAGATGTAGTCTATGCCTGTCCACTTCTCTAAGGTGAATGGGATAAATCTACAGTATGTGTTTACCGTATTGGTGCATTTATTTTAGATTTTATGCCGTTTTTGTAAGATTCATATTGAAAATTGCCAGTGTTTATTCATAAGGATTTCCTGAACTATTCTCCCATTCTGATATTGCCATGTACATAATGATTTGTGTAACATTGGTTGTTCTGTATCGTGTGTTTGATGGCGTGGAATGTTCGAAAATAGTTTGATCGATATTTTTTTTTTATTTTTTTTTTTTATTTTTACGCCACACTCAACAATTTTTCAGTTATCTGGTGGCGTCCAGTTTTTATTGGTGGAGGAGAGAACCTAGATACATTGTACCCGGGAAGAGACCACCGACCTTCCGAAAGTAAACTGCCAACTTTCTCACATATATCGGCGCGAGCGAGATTCGAACCTGCGCCGACTAGTGTGATAGAAGTGTATTCTCTCTGTCTATAAATCCACATCATTAATACTGTGTAACATTGGCCTACCATATAATGTCATGCCATACAGTTGTTAACTTGTCAAATATGTTTTTGTAAACATGTATGCCATAAGATGCATGTCTTCAGCAATAAAGAATATATATATCTTGTCACTCAATAATCTTATCTCAAGTATTCATGGCTGGGAGCAGACATTTTGTCTCACCATATGACCGTCCGTAAACTTTTTACATTTTCGACTTCTCAAAAATCACTTGGCAAATTTTCATCCAAATTTGCCACAAAGCATGTTTAGGTAAAAAGGATTCAGTGCTGTTGAAGAGTCACACCCTTTTTCAAAGGTAGATAACGAAATTTGTGAAAATTGGAATAAATATTGAGACAAAATCTTTTAAAAATCACAACAGCGGTGCCAGAGTGACTCAATATGGCGCTTGTTTTAATTCGCGTAGACTTGTTCAATTTCGTTGTTTTTATAGTGGACACGACTTCGTGTGGATAATTTTCGTTGTTTGTGATCACTTTAAAAATTACATATTTATGATTACCAACTATATTTGCAATCTTAACTTGCATAAAGAGCTTTACGATACACAAGCCACTGATATACCATTTCGTCAACGAAGCGTCTCGTCCTCACCTATTCACAAACAAACTCCTATACAGCGAGGTGGATACGCTTGGGTCATTAATGTGTTTTACTGGAGGCATTATAATAATATGTTTGGAGCATGAATGGTGTATTCCTATTGTCAATAGAATATGTTAGGAAATCGGACGTAGCGGTTTAATAAGACTGGTGCCCTTGCTTTGCTCGGTCTTCATTGGGCACATGAGGACAAAAATTTCATCGAACTGCAACAAAATATCCGTATTAACCTTGCTCCCTATGAAATGAATACAACACACTAAACATTGCATGACAGCCAGTCGCACGTGCAGGATGCCGTTGTTTATTATGTATACAATAATAACAGATAACGTTAAACCATTCGTGAAAAACTGATAATATGTACACGACCTATATGCAATATATCCCCAAATATACATCAGGGCCGGCCAGGAAAAACTACAGATAAAAAGATGGAAATTGAAAAACTCTAGAAATCTGTGTCCGTTGCCAAGTGCCACTGGATGCGAAGAGTTCGTGAACGGACCTCACAAAATAACAGTTTGCAAACATACTATACATAAAAACTTTATTTAAGTTAGCCTTCTGATGTTGTGGAGATTGATTTTAAAAATTTTCTCAATGCAATTTATACGTTTGAAAAACTTTTTAAAATTGGTAAAACAGATTCCAACAAATGTCCACTTTGTTTGACAGAAAGTGAAGATTTAATACAAATGTTTGTAAATTGCACAGAAATACAAGATTTTAAAAACAATTTTATTATATACCATTTGAAAATATTGTTGAAGGAGTCTGAAAACAGTGCATATAACGTTTTAGATCTTGATGAAATATTTCTGACAGCTTTTCCAAATGTTATAAAAAATGTTAGTACATTTTTTGTTAATTTTTCTGTCATTTGTGTAGATTCACAATTTACAAAAGGAGACAACTATTGCTGCAAACTAGCAAAAAATACATTTGACAAGTTTTTGCAAATATTTGCTTAGACATTATATTTATTACAATTATCATTATATGTATATTGAGAAAAACAACAGAAAAATGTTTTTTAAAAAAGTTTTTGAGAAACAATCCACTATTGAAAGAAACAGATGGGATATTACTGTTTATCTTATAACATGATTTTATTGTAAAATGTTGAACCATATCTAATGATGTGATATTCATTGTGATGGCTTTTGTACTGTAAATTGTATGTTGATCAATAAAAGATTAAAAAAAAAAAAAGTTTGTTAAACTCGTGCAGGACGGCGGCTAGAAGTGAAAAACCCGACAAAAGCCGCTCTTAAAACCCATTATTAAGCAATTCTATTGGCCAATGCATGAATACCCTTCATGGAACATTCCATTATATATAGGCTATACCATTTTAAATACACACAGTGAATACAACATTTTCCCGCTATACTATCGAAACGCGGGAAAATATAAATATTCAAACAATGTTTAACACCCCCTGGCTGGACGGAACACCATTCACATGACCGTACACTGTACAGCTAACACAAAATTGGAATCTGTTGCAAAAAACACATTCATGGCGTGTTATGCGACTCAGGTATCGAATCACTTGAACGAGGGTGCCGACATTTTGATATTAAAATATAACATGCTGGTTGACCTACCAGTGTCTTAGAAATTACATATAGATGGTTTTCTCTCTACAGCACAAGTAGACATGCTGTCTGCATGAGCGGTTAGTTGAAGTCCTTAGATCTATCTGAACTTAGTCGTGTCAAAGTCAACTTTTATTGGAAAATGAGTTGTATTGTTTTGATAGTAATCATTCTAAATTACATCAAACCTTTCCACTGGCACCTATGTGTTTTTGTCTCGAGCTGATTAATTAGAATGGTGACCATCACGCTAGTGGCAAAATGTGTGATTTATATATTTCTTATATTAAAATATTTTTTGATATAAAAAATTGTGTTGGATTTAATTTCGTTGTATTTCCCTAGATAATCCGACAGTATTTTCGTAAACCTCTGTAGTTGAAAATACTTCGACTTTAGACGTGATCAATACAAATTTAGACAAGATTTCCCTCCTATATTTAGAGTTTTTATCTAATTGCAAAATTAATAGTATAATAAACCAAATCAGTCTTAAAACGCATGCAATGTACACTTAAAATTCTGTTCTTTCAAACTGCCAGTACGTTGGAGATTCGCCCCTTGGGGCCCCAATTAGAGATTGCCCCAGACGCCCTATCCATTTGGTGTACACATCAAATAACGACACGGACGGTACTGATATATTGCAAGTGTTTGAATCAATCAACGGGGAATTTGCAAAGTACATCCTCATAAGAACTATATAGTTATTTTAAGGAGTTTTACACATTTGAAGAAAATAATACTTCAGTTATAGAGAAAAGGGAAAGATTTATACCTCAAGCAATGCACTGTAATACGGTTTAGTGATTTACTCAACAAGTAAATTAAAGATATCTTTAAATGAATTAAAGATCTCTCTCTCTCTCTCTCTCTCTCTCTCTCTCTCTCTCTCTCTGAATAGCTTTTGATTTGCAATAAAAAAAAATTATCTTTGATTATTTGGAGATAGTTTCGATTAATTTGAGACTGATATATATTTATGGATTTATGTAAAGTCATTAGACTTAATGCCCTCATCGAATGAATTAGAGCGCCCTCTAATTCGTTTAGTGATGGCACTAATCAAATTATAGATTGTTCCAATGAAATGGAGATAGCTCAGATTTAATCAGACCTTGTTCTAATATCTAATAGTAATGAAGGAGAAAAGAGTATTATAAATTCTATTTATTGCAGATAAATATGATTTAATCTATGTTTTGAAAAACAATATTTTTATTATATATTTCAAAGCATAATTTTCTTATTCAGATGATATATAGGTTTATCACGGAGGCTTCAATAAATGCAGTTTGTCATGTATATTCACTGACATTTTATATTTTAACAAATAACTGACAGTCGAGTCAGACTAGTCTGCTGCATTATATCACTGAGATTCATGTTGACTCGCCATCATTTCTTGATTATTGTCAAAAACTATGCAATAACCGTATGCATGTTTCAAAGTCATAATACATTCTGTATTAGCAGGTAGAAAATTGAAAGATGAAACTTGTAAGTGGCTGTTTTATATCATCAGGGACACTTGTTTATACGGTAGCTGGTTTGCACGGTGCATTTCTAGCTGGTGTATGACAGGTAGAAGAGATTTAAAAAAAAAAAAGAGGAAAAAATCGTTAAAAAAACACACCTTCTTTTATATTGCTGCTGAATATTAGAATTTAGCTTAGATATGCAGAATTAAACATTATTATAGATTTTATGGCCCTTGGGGCTTGTGGTACTCTTAACTCACGTGACCGCCAAGGCCTTTGGGTATGTTGTTTTAATTCGAAAGCAGGCTATATGCTTATATTAATGCCCATCACCTGTGGGTAAATCAATATCTTATAAATTTCTTTAGCACACCTTATGGCTTGTATGTTTGCAATCCACAATAAATCTGTAGTAAGTGTAGTGATTTTAGTGCATATATTATATATGTTTTTGCCTGTTCTTTTATGGAGTGCGATGGACATCTGTTGCCATTTGGGAACATTAACACAAAAGGGTTTCCATGCACTTTTAAAGATTCCAATTCTAGACAATGGAGAGCTTAAAAAAATAAATTGAAGTTTCAATTTGTTATGAAGAAAACTGTTGGAAATAAGAAAAAAACTTTGTCATCTATTTCAAGATTCTTTGCTGTATGTACGCAAAATATTTACCTATAATATTGGGGCTGCACCTGGTGAACTTAAATCAAAGCCCATATATTGTCAGTGAAATAAAGCAATGGATTTTAAAATAAAGAAAAAGCGTAGGACTTGGGCTATTTTCTGCGACTGAAAGCAGATCAGCACATGGTCACAAACTGCATGCTAAGGATTTTTACTGACGAAGAAATAATGTATCCTATGATGCTTCAGGGATGATGATAGAGTTTCAGTTTTGATTAGTAGCTATATGTTATAAACTTTGCGAATTTCACAAACTTAGTATAGTCCTCTGACCAGTAAATATTGAGAGAATTTTATTTCGTGCAAACAAAATTAATTGCAATTGTAACAGTAAGGTGCAGTTGAATGATACAAACTCAGTGCAATTGTACATTTGTTATTATTTATAGCATCTTAAAAATATCATGGTATGTATCATATTGTCTGGTCAGTATCGTGATATTTATCTTATAGTGAAGTAAACATATCATTGCACCCCTAGTGACATAGCTGTCTCACTGTTGGTACAACGCATAGTAAATCTGATTGCTTAGGTTCAAATTTAATACTCTTTATTAGTATATGTATATGTAAATTCAAACACAAGGGATATAATTGCCTTTGGTACAAAGCTTTTAGCAAAAGTTACCAAAGTAAGAAAAAATTCGAACAAAGACGAAAAAAATGTATAAGTTATTTCTATGCAATGTATTTCACCTATGAATAATTTAAGTATATTGGATTCTATATAGTATTTTACTTTGAATATACCTGTAATTTACTATGTTTGGACACTGACATTATTTTTACACATGTAAATAGATCAAAGCATCAAAGACTCCTGGTTAGTGGGCCCACGCTTCACCGCAGCAGACATTGCCTTGGCTACCCTGCTAGACAGAATAACATTCCTTGGACTGGCTGCACGGTATTTCACCCCAGAAATACGACCTCATCTGTATGCCTACTATCAGCATCTGGGAACCAGAAAAAGTGTCCAGCAGGTGCGAGCTTTGATGTTGTCCATGCCGAGGCTGTTCATCCTCCATAAATTGAAGAAGGCATCTCCGTACATGATGGGAATCATGGTTGCTGGGATTGCAGCAGCTGTGGCATTTGCTATTATGAAACAGAAATAGGAGATTAAAGACTACAGCATAGAGAGCTGTGAAATGCTGGGATAGAACAATTACCAGTCAATATGGAAACTTGAACCCATTCAGTCAGTAGACTATTTACTTGTTATGTAGCTTCAGATGAATCTGTAGGACAATCAGCTATTTGGAATATTGGTACTGTGTATACTTTGCTATTCTGCAAAAATATCATTTCATGCTCAGTGTTTATATAATTTGTTAATTAGTGATATGTTCATTCACTTAACCACACCTTTAGCCTATGTTTCTATGCCGCCAAAATCGAAGATTTAGGGACATCTAGTTTTCGGCCTGTCTGTCTGTCTGTGTTTCTGTGGCAAAAAACTTTTATCTTGGTCATATCGTTTACACCATATGAGGTAAAGGTAATACATAATGCATTCATATTTGGTTTGTGTATTCCTTGTGGCAAGACCTTTCCATTAATACCAAAACATTGACTTTTGACCTACTTTTAGAAAAATCAGATGTAAGCCATATCTTTTAAATTGTAGAAGGTACTGCTTTTATATTAAGCATGTGCATTTCCTGTAAGAAGACCTATCCAACGTTACCAGATCTGTTGATATTGTGACTTTGACCCAGTGTTTGGAAATTTTCAAAGACCTTAAACCTTGGTCTTATCTTTAATACTATAAAAGGTAGACTTTTCATATTTGGTATGTGTATTTCTTGTGGCAAGACCTTTCCAATGACATGAAAATCTTTGACCTGGTAACCTTAGCATTGACCTTTGACCTACTTTTAGAAAATCTGTATATAAGCCATAGGCTTCAAATTGTAAGAAACAATACTTATATATTTAGCGTGTGCATTTCTTATAAGAAGACCTTTCCAATGTTATCAGACTTGATGACTCCGTGGTTTGATATTTGACCTTGGTTTTGAATTTTATTTTTTTTTATTTTAACCTTGGTCATATCTTTTACACCATAAGAGATAGACCTTTCATATTTGGTATCTGTATTCATTATCACACGACATTTCCACTGACACCAAAATCTTTGACCTGGTGACCTTTACAATGACCTACTTTTAGAAAATTTGAATATTAGCCATATCACAAAAGTTTCAACTACAATGTCTTATAGTTCCACTTTCTTGTTTTCAGGGGACATCAGTGTTTCATAAACACATCTTGTTTTTTGAAATACTTTAGATATCCTTTGCACAATCTTCAATAAGTGCAATATGATAATATTTGTTCAGGATATTGGTATTATAACAGTCTTATTTTATACAATACTGTGGTGCTACATTGTGTGTACTAACATCTACCTGTACAACTTTTCACAAATATTTACTTCAGTATTATGCTATAAATCTAAGTCAGTGATATGAATATTGTGCAGTGATAAACAGCTTGTGATAAATATGATGGATGCTGAATATTTTGAATAAGAGCTAGAAACAGTTTGTTGTCAATTTACAGATCCTAGTACTTTTTTTTTTATTGTTGTTGTTTTTTTTAATTTTCCATTTGAATATTATATTTCCATTTGAATATTCCATTTCAGGTAGTCTACCATTTGAAAATTAATATATTGTTGATGTTTTCATTTCAGATAAAATTTTGTCATTTGATACAGTGGATATAATTATATTATTTTTTCTTTGACTATTATGTCTGTAATATATGTTTATATACAGCATAGTACATGTATTAGTATACTTGGATATTATTTTTTTTTATAGTTTACATATACATACTATTCCAAATGTGGTTGTCTATTTGTAAATATAAATTTATATACAGAAGATGAAATATTTTCTTATGTTGTATTTCTTGCTTTGGTTTGGATTTTTCCAAAATGCAGAATTATTTTGCTTGACTATTATGCCTGTACAGAATGATTCATTTAAAAATACAAGAGATAATCATTGACATTAACAGATTATTATAGGGAATACAGAGAAAGTTTGGGTGGAAAGATGATCTTTCTAAAAGTGCCCCCATCTGACACCATGTACACTTAGAAAATCAGAGCAGTCTTGGTGTCAACCACCTATAATCAAATTAACTTAGGAAGAGGTGAGCGAGTAATGTTCATTCAAGAAAGAGAGAGATGAAAGCTGTATGAAAGTCCAGGACTGTTGCTGCAGGGATGGTTTGTCGAAGGATAGTTCTTGATTTTTAAAGTGCTACATTCCGAGTATTAGGTGGTCGAGTATACTGCAAATTAATGCTGCTGGTGTCCTGGTAGCAAAGAAGATAATTGGATAGTGCTCTCACGAATTCGGTCCCCATGATTTGCAGTGGTTGTATGTGAGAGGGTAAAATGGTCGCCCACTCGGGATACATGGGTTTCATCCAGGTACTCCAATTTCCTCCCACATATTGACCCCCACAACCAGCATCCTTCCATCAAAGGACCTCATTCGAAATAAGCTTTCAAGAATTCATGGGTTTTTCCTTGGTTTATGTGTATATATGGAATAAACATTTATTTATTCCTTATCAAATAGTTAGAAAGCATGCCGTTTTCATTTTACCATTTCCAACTGTGCATACGGGTTCCTAACTGATGAAAATTATAGGTACTGCAAATGTTGTCTCTCTAAAATGAAGTTGAAAAACATGCTCTAGTCTCCTTGCCAAGAGATTTTCAGGTTATGACAGAAGAAAATCGTACACCTAAGTCACTAGGTTGGCGTAAAATTCGGTCTTCATGCATATTTCACGTCAGGCACGTTCACGAGCAAAAAAAAAAAAAAAAAAATTGGGGAAAAGTGAAAGTTTCCAGCGTCTGCTTGCTCTGATGGACGTTCCGCTGACCAGCAAATTACCAGGTCATGACAACCCAGGAATAAAGGTCCTCTAGATGTATCTTAGTCTGATATGGCGATGAATGTAGTCTGGGACTCCACAAACAGAGTTAGGTGAAAACTTTTCTTAAGTTTTTGGGGTTTTTTTGGTTGGTCAGTTGGTCATTTACATTTTCTTTGTCTTTAAGATTATTTCCAAAAATGATATCTAGAATACGCATGAAAGTCTTTTCCGCCATGTCTTAAAATGTCCAAAAGAATTAGTAAGTTTTTAACTCAAAATCGTTTGAAAAGACATGGTAGATACTCTTGAAATCTGGATGAAGATATTTTGAATATGTTGAGAGAAAAAAATAAAACCGCCTTATCCTTGAAAGCTGACCACAGATTATGCCGGCAAAATTTTATTACTTTGGAATGTTTAAGATACATGTATCATTTCCATTGAATTTTTAATTTTTTAAGTAAAATTAACAGATATATTTACTTTTAATTATCTGAAGGTGAAGAATAATCTTTCGTATATATCTGAATTAATTTTGGATACTAAAACAGTATATGTTTCCTTAAAAAGTTAAACTCCAAAGTGTCTACAAGTTGTGCAGATTGAACAAATTGTACTTTATTCTGCATATGAATTGAAAAGACTGCACAAAGTTATTAGTAATAAAACCAAACTCATGAAAAATTCCTAAGACGAAGTTAAAACATAAACATGTCTTTGTTTCTTGCACACTTTGTCGTTGTAGCAGACACATATATAGCATGTTGTATATGTCTCTGGTTGTAAACATTAATTATGTTAAACCGACTATGGATCAAACTTAGAAC
Organism: Ostrea denselamellosa; assembly: GCA_024699665.1. Taxonomy (NCBI): domain Eukaryota; kingdom Metazoa; phylum Mollusca; class Bivalvia; order Ostreida; family Ostreidae; genus Ostrea; species Ostrea denselamellosa. The sequence goes on from JAMZEH010000055.1 coordinate 20,127,030, forward strand.
TGATTACTAAGTTTAAGAGTTTGGGTAGGGATTTAAGCCAATTAGTGTTTCACACACACACACACACACACGACTTGTGTTCGGGCACGTAGTATCATTTATCAACCAATGTATCTTAATTTGCATGTGGAATGTAAAAATATCAAAAAATTAATACTGTCCAAAAAAAGTGGTTATGTAACCGATGTTATAGAGTGTGTAATGAAAAAGGGTGTTAAAATATTAATTACTTAGAATTGTTAAAGGTCAGGTTATTATTTATTTAAAAAGTTGTGTCCCTAACCATCAAGTGGTCGTAAATATTCTGGTTTCAAAAGTACCGGAATTTGTTATCTTGTTTGTATAATAGTCTGAACTTTACCGACATTACGAAAACGAAAGTAAAGTATAACATCATAATAACAAGAATCGTAAACGAAAGTGAATATATGATCGGATTGTTCAGAATTTTGCCGTCTAATATACCTCGGATCAGGTTTGGGCAACCCACGTTTGAGATATATGTAAAATGCTTATATCAGGGACAGAAACAGCAGGCTGTAAAGATCTTCTGAGGCTTCTGAAAGATGATGAGTTATTTTCACTCGCAGATACCGTGACAAAGAAACAAATTACAGTTGCAAGAAGCAGGAAAGGTATTTTCATTGGCCATTATATCAGAATATGATCCTAAACGACATTTAACGTTAAAGGGAAATATGTTGGATTCTTCAGTAGTGATGGCTAATGTACTAGATCGATGTAACCCCCCCCCCCCCCCCCCCCCCCACCCCTTCATGGAAAAAAAAACCAGTGTATTGCGGAATATGTGTAAAAGTTAACTTTTACCATTTACAATTAATGTAATTTTAGTTCCTAAATCAAATTTTTGATGCATTATTTGTTGAAATTTGGACTACATGGAATGGTAACAACACTGAAGGGTTGTAGTATTCTTTTCTCACATTATCAATGGAACTTCATTAAGGTTGCTACATGCATAATTCATTTTACATGGTTTTTGTTTACAATCAAGACTTTTGTTCATTGTGATATATATATAAACAAATATGTCTTTTTTACAGACTCCAAGTGTGTCTTCAGTGAAAATGGTACATTGTATATTTTGCAATTTTTTTTTTCTTTCAGAGGCAGTCAAAGTTATTTTGTCTTTTTCCACTTCTGTTGAGGAACTTCTAAATAGGCAAAAAATCAGCAGGGATATGCTGCTTAAGTACTTAATGAGTAAAAAGGTGGTTCCTCCCACCAATTCAAGAAAACCAGAACTCATAACAATGGTTCTCAAGTCATGGACAGAGGATGAAAAGGTATTATATTTCAGTTGTTTATAACTAATTAGTACTAACTAAGCACAAAGAAAATAAGCAACTAGGTTTACTGATCACAAAGACCAACATATATATATATATATATATATATATATATATATATATATATAAGATATTTATACACACTCTTCGCAATGATTATAATATATTAATATTATGGACAGAAATTACAAATAATCCAATAAGAAATAAATCAAAAACATTTATGGTTTTAAAAATAATTATGCTTACAAATCAGTTAAGATGGAAAACTGAATAATAATATCTTTGGGGAAAGAAACATGGGAAAACTTGGAGCATTAAGAGACCACAAACCTACACCAAGGATCCCCCAAAGATAATCCTGTGTCTGATTATCAAATTGTCTGCCTAAGTTAACAATATCTAACTAATCATATCTCAAACTAATCAATATCTAAGTTAGGCAAAAAACAAATTAGAAAGTAGTCTTTAGTCAACATTTTAAATACTTAAAAATAATAATGTTTTCCTGTAAACAACCTACACAACAATTGTTTTACTATAAATATTTAAAACGTTAAGCGCTTGTGCCACCATATCATTTTTTTTTTATTTTTTTTTAAATTTCAACAGTATTTGTTGAGGTACATTTCACATCAAATAAACAGAACAATTGCAATTTATAAATGATTAAATGATTAAACATCAAAACATTGTTTACACTGTTGAACAGAGAGAGAGAGAGAGGTGATGAGATTAAGCATTTGAATAATGTTGAATACTCATGACTAGGTTGTGTTGAAGTTGATACAAAATGTTTTTGAATCAATTAAAATTTAGTCAGAATCTGTCTAGAAGAAAAAGCCATAATTCCACTGATTCATAAATTCCTTATATTTGCCCTGTTGAGTTGCAATATATTTTAGCGTAGTTATATGTGTTCTAACATCTATTAACAGTTCCTGAACTAATAAGCTTTCTTGTCTATATCTTTTCCGGTAAATGTAGGATTTGATAATTAGCAGAATAATGTTTAGTTCTTTAGAACTAGTAATTCCAAAAATAAATGATTGCCTATCTAATGTAATGTTGATACATGTACCTCTCTCACTGCATATAGTTATGAAGGAATTGATAAGCTCCTGTACCTTTGGGCAATCCCAAAACAGATGCATAATTGTTTCTTCGCTATTTTCACATAAACAGCATAATTTGGTGTTTATTTTCCCTATTTTAAATAGGAATGAGTTTGTGGTTAAAATGTAGTTATTAATTCTGTATTGTAACCATTGAAGTTTAGAATTTTTTGTATACTGGAAAGGGTATAAGTGAATATTCTCCCATTGAGACTCCGATAATTCAAAAAACTTTCCCCATTTCTTTTTTCCTAATGGAGTTATGGTCTCTGCAATTAGAGTATTGTAAATTTGTTTTGTTCCCCTTTTGCTGGTACAGAATATTTTGATATTAAGAGGGACAAAGGGCTTGGGGTTATTTGTTCCCATTTGGATTTTCAAAGTGGTTAAACTTGCCTTAATAGATTTTTGGAGTGAGGCATAAGTCAAGAAATTTGTTTTAATGTTATAAATTTTCTGTACATTTTCTAAAGAGTAAAAGCATCCCTTCTCATCAAGTAAATCTGATATGTATATTATATTCTTCTCAAACCAAGTTTTATAGAATACTGATTTATTACCAATTCTGATCCTCTTATTGTTCCATACTGGTTGGCTTATAAATTCATGCCAGGATTGAATTTTGATTCTATCTTGTAAGGTTTGGTATGCATTAGTGGTGTCTTTCCAAAAATTGTTAATAATATCTTTTTTAACAACATTTATATACTCAGACCCTGTTTTGATTAGTGTTTCTAAGGAGACAATTTTATTTAACAGTACTTTCCATTTTGTATCTTGAGAATTCAATATTCGTTTTATCCAAGATAGTTTTAGTCCCAAAATATAGCTATTTATATCTGTCATCTTTAGTCCACCATTTATATAGTCCTGTATTACCTGCTTTCTTTTGAGTTTGTCAACATTAGACTGCCATAAGAAGTTAAAAAGAATTTCATTTAGGTTCTTTATAAATATGTTCGAAGGGGAAGGTAATGAAATAAAAAGATGATTCAATTGTGAAATAAGCAGAGATTTAATAAGAGTTATCCTACCAAGTGGTGTTATGCGTCGTTTACTCCACTGATTTATGATATGCTTGATTTTCACTAGTTTCTTATCATAGTTAAGCTTGGGAATGTTTGTTAAGTCCACATCGAAGTTTATCCCTAGAAGTTTGAAGGTATGCATCCATTGGAAATTCATATCCTCACATAATTTGATAGATGAGTATTTTTTACTACCAATCCAGACTATCTGAGTTTTTGATACATTGATTTTAAGTCCTGAAATTTTGTAAAAGTTGTTTAATTCTTTTATAGTTTCTCAAAGAGACTTTTCAGAGCCATCTAAAATAATTAGTGTGTCATCAGCATACTGTGATAATAGGAATTCAGTGTCATCAATATTAATTCCTTTAATGTCTTGATTGCTTTTTAGCTTGAGTGCTAAGATTTCCACACATAATAAAAAGATATAAGAGGATAGTGGGTCACCTTGTCGGCATCCACGACCTAGGTTGAAGAAATTAGATAGATGACCTGCTTGTGATACTGATGAGGAAATGTTTTTTTGGAAAACTGAAATCCATTTTCTAAAAGAAGGACCAAAATTGAAAAATTCTAGTGCTTTATCAATAAACTTCCATGATACAGTATCAAAGGCTTTTTCAAAATCTATCATTAGTAATAGACCAGGTATGTTATTATCCTCAGTATATTGCATTAAGTCATATATAAGACGTGTATTTTCTCCTATATATCTCCCAGGAATAAATCCATTTTGGTCTGTACTGATTATTGAACTGATTACAGTTTTGATTCGTTGGGCTATACATCCTGATCCAATTTTATATACCACATTTAACAATGAGATAGGTCTCCAATTTTTCATGTAAAATTTACTTTTCCCATCTTTTGGTATACAAGTTATTATGCCTTGTTTTTGTGTTACAGATAGCTCTCCTAGTTTGTATCCTAGGTTTAGTGATCTTACTACATAGTGTCCTAATTGTTTCCAGAATATTTTGAAAAATTCTGCAGTAAATCCGTCACTTCCAGGACTCTTATTATTGGACATATTTTTCAAAACGAGCGTTGCTTCATTATATGAAATATCACCCTCCAAGGAAATGCTCTGCATACCATTAAGTTTGGTACTATTTGTTTCTTTTAGTATTTCATTTAAATTGAAATCACAGAGATTATTGTTATTTTGATAAAGGTTGCTATAGTAATTTTCTATTTCCGAAAGGATATCTTTTTGTACAGTAATTTCTTCATTGGTACCTTCCTTTATAAGCTTGGGGACAATCTTATTTGAAAAATGCCTATTCTCTAAGTTTAAAAAGTACTTTGTTGGTTTCTCTCCCTCGTTGATCCATTTTGCTTTAGATCTAATAATATTTCCCATAAGTTTATGGTTTCTAATATTTTCTAATTCTTTCTTTTTGATGTTTATTTCTTGAGTGTTTTCTTCATATTTTTCTTCTAGTTGATTTATTTGTGACAATAATGATTCTTCCTTTTCTGTACTTTTCTTTTTAAAATAGCTTGAATATGAAATACATTTACCCCTGATTTCCATCAATAAAGTTTCCAGAAAGAGTTGATCATTTACTGTGAATTGAATTTCATTATTTGGTATCTTGTCTATATATTCAATATTGTATACTGGTAAAGCATATTTTTGTTTGGTTTCTTGTATTTTTTGGTTAATTGTTTTTAGAAATTCGTTGTCATGCAAAAGTGAATTATTAAACTTCCATAAGCCCTTTCCATGTGTAAATTCATTGAATTTAATACTGAGCAACACAGGAGAGTGATCTGACCTGTAACTTGCTAAAATTTCATTTTCTTGTACCATATTTAAAAAGGTATTAGATATCAGAAAAAAGTCTAGTCTTGCTTGTTTCAGGGGCGTTGGTTTACGCCAAGTAAATCTTTTTTCATCAGGATGAAACTCTCTGTAGATATCTGTGAGATTGAATTGATTGACTATTTCTAAAACTTTGTTTCTTGCTTTTGGATTGTTTAAATGATGGTAATTATAATAATCCATATCAGAATTCATAACTAGGTTAAAATCTCCGACCATTATGATATTCTTATTTCCTAAATCAGTAACAACTTTGGAAAGTTCATTATAAAAGTGGGGAGTGTCACCATTTGGACCATATACAGTAATCAGACTTAAGCGTTGATCATTAATATTTAGGTCTAATGCAATAAAATTCCCTGATTCATCACTTACTTTTCTGTGTATCTTAAAATCAAAATTATTATTGAAACATATTGCTACTCCTCTTGACTGTGATGTAAAGGAGTTAAAAACAGTATCATATCCCCATTCATTTCTAATGTTGTCTTCCATATCACTGGTAAAATGTGTATCTTGAAGACATAGAATATTGCAATCAAGTTGTCTGTAATATTGAAAAACATCTTTTCTTTTTCTACAATCATGCAGACCCTGACAGTTGGCAGATATTATTTTTATGGTTGACATATTGCAGTGAAGTATTGCTTACCTTGCACAACCTTGATCATCAACCCAGTCATGAAGTATTGTTGAGTATTACTACTTGCTAAATAGAAAATTGTAAAGAAGAGAAAGGTGCGGAAAGGAGAAAGTAAAGAAATATGCAATTTGTTTAGAACTGAAGGCACGTGCATCTGTTTGGAGAGGTGAAGTTGGTGTAAAGGTATTTACGTATATATTTACATCGGATACGCCGCCATGCCACTAAAATGAAAACCGAATACATTATGGGAAAATAGTTTCCGGAATATTAGTATAATATGTCAGCGTATCGATGCTTGTATATCTCTAGAGACAAGTCATTTCAAAACAGAAATTTACGTCAAATGGAACACACATATATATACATATATAAAAAACACACACATACATATACATACACACATACATACACACACACACATACATATATATACGCATGCATATACACATGTACATACATATACATATACATACACACATACATACACACACACACATACATATATATACATATACATACATATACACATACACACGTACATACATATACATACACATATACATACACATATACATACACACATACATACATACACATACATATATATACACACATACATTCACACAATCATATATATACAAATATACATACACACATATACATACATATGCATCCACAGCGACTACAGCTATTGTCATGATGATTAGTTAATTAGAGCGATTGGGTTTTGCAATTCACGCATTTTCATTTTCCAGTTTGTTCACAATATCACACACCAGGTTTTCCATGATAGAAAAACGAGCTGGACCGATATGAGAGCTGCCTAAAGGACTACACTTTGTTACTACAATAGCAACGTTGAAAATCTCATTGTCTTGAAAATATTTCAGTAGCCGCCGCCCTGCCCCGTATTCTCGATCTTCGTGATAATTTTCTGTGATTTCTCCGTTTTTTTCACCGAGTCTGTACACAAATATTCTGCTATCGGCACTAGCAGTGTATGGGTCAATTGACACTTTTTTGTACATATTATGTGCGTTCTGAATTGACTGTATTTTGGCTGCGACTGCCATGAATTCAGAACCATTCTTTTGGACTGGGTCTGATGAAATCGCGACCACATCATCCAGCGATTCGGATTCCTCAGAGGATATCTGCAATGCGTCCGCACTGGAAATGGGGTGGATCTCCTCTACATAGGTTTCTCCGTTTGGTAGGGGTATGCGATTATTTTTAACCTTCGCATTTACATTTTGCTTGCGAAGAGAATCCGCTTTGTCAAAAAGTTTATTTCTAGCGGAGTTTAGAGCAGGTGGTTGCTGAGGTGTAATAAAGAAAGGCAGAGATTTCTTCTCAATCTTTTTAAGTTTTTGAGCATTGAGAATGTCATCCTTTTTATTGCTATCGAGCAACTTGGCAGTGATGGTGACAGGTCGGTTATTGTGCTGAGGGCGTATACCGTTTCTGTGAATACGTGTGAACTGGACATCAACATCCAGATATTGTTTGATAAGTTTTGGCATAGTTTCAGCGAGGTTTTCTCCACGGGGGAAAGTGAAGTTATGGATGAGAATATTGTCTCTCATGGACCTGTTACGAAGGTCTGTTATGTCGTCGTGTACACGTGAAACAGTTTTGTCAATTCTAATGACAACAGACCGTAGTAATTCCAGCTCTCGACGAAGTTCAGCGTTTTCTGCACGTAGAGCTGTGATTTCGTTGTAGTTGCAGTCAGTTTTGTCTGATATAACTTTAAACTGAGCGTTTACATGTTCAATGTCGGGCTCCGTGAGACTTTGTGAACACTTTTCAGAAGTATTTCCTCGGTTTGATCTATTTCTCGTTCCCATTTTAAAGTCAACCAAAGTAAAATTGCAAAAAACAAAACTCACAATTAAGTACCAGTTGAAACTCCTTGAATCTTATAAAGCTTATGCCCTAGAATCACCTCAAAATCACCAAAGTCACCAGGACTGAAATTTCACCTGTCCATGTTGGTCGGTGTCACGTGTTCCTCTTTCGTGCCACCATATCATGTCAAACACTGCTGCATTGAAGTTGAAAAATATTGAGTTATTCCCCTTTTCATGTGCAAAAACATTATTCAAAGTTGAGTACGTATTAAAATTAATGTAAGAAATAAAATAAGTAAGAATCAGTTGATATCTTCATTTTGTTTATTGACTGCCAAGAAAAGAGAGATATCTAAGACCTAAAACCCTGCTATAAAAAAGACCAGAAAGCTTAATTTTTTACCTGAGAAACTAAAGATTTTATTATTATTATTTTTATTATTATTAATTCCCTTATTCATAGGCGCTTGTGTCGTGGACAATGTTAGTAAACACTATATTACTTATCGAGGAAATCCGAACTCTGATCGTGACATTTTTTTTTCCACTGCATCATGTGGAGTTTTTACTAATCTATTATGCTTATTATACACTAGTATGAACAGAAAACTTAATTTCACAAGCGTTTGAATATTACTAAATTTCCCTTTTCCATTTTTGTTAAAGAAGCAACTGTCTATAATGCCAAAAAGTCAAGTTTTCAAATTGTGAAGAATAGTCATGTAAAGTGTTGAAAAGTCATAGAATATTTTACATGTATGTCTAACTAATTATATGTTTAACTCATCTAACTAATCGTATTTTAACTCATTAACAAATGTAAAACCCTGTCATCATATATGCCTAACTCATTATATGTGTCCTACCGTTGGAATAATATTTATCACAGGTGGTGAAGATGATTTGAATATTAGAAATTATGAAAGTCAGGATACGTAATAGTATAATTATCACTTTTATAACCAACAATACACGTACATACTAGTGTTCAGTACCAGTCATGTACCAAGGAATCTCGTACTTTTTCCTATCTAAATGTTCGAAGGACATTTATTTTTAAGAGAAGAGAGAAGAAATAAAAGTAGACTAGTATGTGATTTTGATTGGTGTATTATTAAGAGTTTAATTACATTAGTAAAATGTAGTTTAAATCTTACTCTCCCTAACACTTTTATCAGTCAAAATTTGTTCTTTACATCCATGAAACATTGACAGGTTCAATCATGCTTGCCACGAGCTTCTGCCTTACCAACCCAGTCCTCTAGGCCTCCGTCCACCTCTGGTCAAGCCTTACCGTCAGTGAAGGTGAAATCACAGTCCTCTAGGCCTCCGTCCACCTCTGGTCAAGCCTTACCGTCAGTGAAGGTGAAATCACAGTCCTCTAGGCCTCCGTCCACCTCTGGTCAAGACTTATCATCAGTGAAGGTGAAATCTCAGTCCTCTAGGCCTCCGTCCACCTCTGGTCAAGACTTGCAGGTATTGAAGGTGAAATCACAGTCCTCTAGGCCTCCGTCCACCTCTGGTCAAGCCTTACCAACAGTGGAGGGAAAAACACAGTCAACTTTCATTGACAGACCTACCATTAACTACATAGTTAACAACCAGTATAATGTAGTCACTGTCAACAGTTCGAACAATACTGACCCGGCAGATCAGGAACTACAGAAACTCGGAGAGAACTTCTCCCATTGGTTCTTTGATGCCCTGAACTCCCATAACCCTAGTAAGAGTCTACATGGCAAAGATTTTGGTCCCCAGCATTTTCTTGATGATGCTGTGCTACTGCTTCTGCAGCTTGGACCGAGAGAGTTACGGGAGAGATTTTTAGGTCAGCAGGCCGTATCAGATAGATTCTTGGCTTTTGTGAAAGGCGAGGACTTATTATTTAATCCAAATTGTGACCACGGTGGAATCATGGTGAATATCAATCCCCATGGACTGGTGGTGGTGTTGGTGTGTGGAACAATTCACAGAGGAAATCAGTGTTTAGGTGTGTTTGAACAAATGTTTGGACTAATTAAAGACCCACGCTTTGACAACAATTGGAAAATAAAAATCTCAAAACTGAAGATGAATGCTGTGGCGGTGTCACAAGTGCCAAAACTAACTGACAGATCGCCTGAGGAAATTCAAGATTTAGCTGAAGTGTAATGATGACATGCAAAACACATGTTTTGTTACTTATAACGGGTATTTTAAAGTGGTAATACAAGTCGATTTTTTAAAAGATTTTTTTAGTGTAGATTTTGTTTGTCTGTGTGTTTGTTTTACGTCCCTTCTGGGATTTTTCACTCATATTGTGACGTCACAGCTGTAAATGAAGTACCACAAATTTAGACTTATGCTTAGCGCTCAGGGCCGTAGCAGTGGAGGTGCTTTAACATACCAATGCCTGTCGCGACACTGGACTTCCTTTTTTAATTTCATACCCGAAAGACCCGTGATTCTCGCTTCGTTTGGCGAAGGAACAATCACTATTTTTACGATTTAGGTTTGAAGCGGTCTGGCATGAGAGGGGCTCGAACTCACGACCTCCCTGTTACGAAGCGAAAGTTCTAGCTTCCTCGATAGGCGTCTAGAAAGCTGAATTTGCTCAGAACATTTAAACACAGTTCACACATTTTTCTTATTTGATGAATGAGAATAGATAGCATTTAATTGCTGAACTAATTTTTTTTTTCTTTCTGGATTAAAAAGAAATTATTCATGTTAAGTAATTTCGGTTAATGATGCTGGAGGCGATAGAACATGCAAAGGATTATAGATTATAAGACCATGATATTATTTAGTATAAAAAGTATCCTGTATTTAGACATCTTAAGCAATGTTATTAGCTAAAGAAAAACTTCCACGACATGAACTCGGAGTTTGGGGGGAGGGGGGGGGGGGGGGGGGGCGACGAGAGTTAATATGATAGATGGAACGTTTTCAAAAGCAGTAAGGCAGTAAATATCGTAAATTTTGTGCTTTAATTTTTTAATTTGCATTACACATTTATTTTAAGATATTGGAGACAAAATTATTTTGGCAGAAACAATTAAGTGCATTTTTAAAGGAGTTATATTATTACTTTAAAGAAATATTATTTGCCAAAATTTGAGCATCCGAATCTGTGATTTTAATAACAAACATGTTGCATATGAAAAAAATATGTAGGATAAATGTATTCTCTTTAGAGAGGTAAACAGGCATAGCTAAGATGTAGTCTATGCCTGTCCACTTCTCTAAGGTGAATGGGATAAATCTACAGTATGTGTTTACCGTATTGGTGCATTTATTTTAGATTTTATGCCGTTTTTGTAAGATTCATATTGAAAATTGCCAGTGTTTATTCATAAGGATTTCCTGAACTATTCTCCCATTCTGATATTGCCATGTACATAATGATTTGTGTAACATTGGTTGTTCTGTTTCGTGTGTTTGATGGCGTGGAATGTTCGAAAATAGTTTGATCGATATTTTTTTTTTTTTTTTTTTTTTTATTTTTACGCCACACTCAACAATTTTTCAGTTATCTGGTGGCGTCCAGTTTTTATTGGTGGAGGAGAGAACCTAGATACATTGTACCCGGGAAGAGACCACCGACCTTCCGAAAGTAAACTGCCAACTTTCTCACATATATCGGCGCGAGCGAGATTCGAACCTGCGCCGACTAGTGTGATAGAAGTGTATTCTCTCCGTCTATAAATCCACATCATTAATACTGTGTAACATTGGCCTACCATATAATGTCATGCCATACAGTTGTTAACTTGTCAAATATGTTTTTGTAAACATGTATGCCATAAGATGCATGTCTTCAGCAATAAAGAATATATATATCTTGTCACTCAATAATCTTATCTCAAGTATTCATGGCTGGGAGCAGACATTTTGTCTCACCATATGACCGTCCGTAAACTTTTTACATTTTCGACTTCTCAAAAATCACTTGGCAAATTTTCATCCAAATTTGCCACAAAGCATGTTTAGGTAAAAAGGATTCAGTGCTGTTGAAGAGTCACACCCTTTTTCAAAGGTAGATAACGAAATTTGTGAAAATTGGAATAAATATTGAGACAAAATCTTTTAAAAATCACAACAGCGGTGCCAGAGTGACTCAATATGGCGCTTGTTTTAATTCGCGTAGACTTGTTCAATTTCGTTGTTTTTATAGTGGACACGACTTCGTGTGGATAATTTTCGTTGTTTGTGATCACTTTAAAAATTACATATTTATGATTACCAACTATATTTGCAATCTTAACTTGCATAAAGAGCTTTACGATACACAAGCCACTGATATACCATTTCGTCAACGAAGCGTCTCGTCCTCACCTATTCACAAACTCCTATACAGCGAGGTGGGTACGCTTGGGTCATTAATGTGTTTTACTGGAGGCATTATAATAATATGTTTGGAGCATGAATGGTGTATTCCTATTGTCAATAGAATATGTTAGGAAATCGGACGTAGCGGTTTGATAAGACTGGTGCCCTTGCTTTGCTCGGTCTTCATTGGGCACATGAGGACAAAAATTTCATCGAACTGCAACAAAATATCCGTATTAACCTTGCTCCCTATGAAATGAATACAACACACTAAACATTGCATGACAGCCAGTCGTACGTGCAGAATGCCGTTGTTTATTATGTATACAATAATAACAGATAACGTTAAACCATTCGTGAAAAACTGATAATATGTACACGACCTATATGCAATATATCCCCAAATATACATCAGGGCCGGCCAGGAAAAACTACAGATAAAAAGATGGAAATTTCCGAAGAAAAACTCTAGAAATCTGTGTCCGTTGTCAAGTGCCACTGGATGCGAAGAGTTCGTGAACGGACCTCACAAAATAACAGTTTGCAAACATACTATACATAAAAACTTTATTTAAGTTAGCCTTCTGATGTTGTGGAGATTGATTTTAAAAATTTTCTCAATGCAATTTATACGTTTGAAAAACTTTTTAAAATTGGTAAAACAGATTCCAACAAATGTCCACTTTGTTTGACAGAAAGTGAAGATTTAATACAAATGTTTGTAAATTGCACAGAAATACAAGATTTTAAAAACAATTTTATTATATACCATTTGAAAATATTGTTGAAGGAGTCTGAAAACAGTGCATATAACGTTTTAGATCTTGATGAAATATTTCTGACAGCTTTTCCAAATGTTATAAAAAATGTTAGTACATTTTTTGTTAATTTTTCTGTCATTTGTGTAGATTCACAATTTACAAAAGGAGACAACTATTGCTGCAAACTAGCAAAAAATACATTTGACAAGTTTTTGCAAATATTTGCTTAGACATTATATTTATTACAATTATCATTATATGTGTATTGAGAAAAACAACAGAAAAATGTTTTTTAAAAAAGTTTTTGAGAAACAATCCACTATTGAAAGAAACAGATGGGATATTACTGTTTATCTTATAACATGATTTTATTGTAAAATGTTGAACCATATCTAATGATGTGATATTCATTGTGATGGCTTTTGTACTGTAAATTGTATGTTGATCAATAAAAGATTAAAAAAAAAAAAGTTTGTTAAACTCGTGCAGGATGGCGGCTAGAAGTGAAAAACGTAACAAAAAACCCGCTCTTAAAAGCCATTATTAAGCAATTCTATTGGCCAATGCATGAATACCCTTCATGGAAGTCTCCATTATATATAGGCTATACCATTTTAAATACACACAGTGAATACAACATTTTCCCGCTATACTATCGAAACGCGGGAAAATATAAATATTCAAACAATGTTTAACACCCCCTGGCTGGACGGAACACCATTCACATGACCGTACACTGTACAGCTAATACAAAATTGGAATCTGTTGCAAAAAACACATTCATGGCGTGGTATGCGACTCAGGTATCGAATCACTTGAAAGAGGGTGCGGACATTTTGATATTAAAATATAACATGCTGGTTGATCTACCAGTGTCTTAGAAATTACATATAGATGGGTTTCTCTCTACAGCACAAGTAGACATGCTGTCTGCATGAGCGGTTAGTTGAAGTCCTTAGATCTATCTGAACTTAGTCGTGTCAAAGTCAACTTTTATTGGAAAATGAGTTGTATTGTTTTGATAGTAATCATTCTAAATTACATCAAACCTTTCCACTGGCACCTATGTGTTTTTGTCTCGAGCTGATTAATTAGAATGGTGACCATCACGCTAGTGGCAAAATGTGTGATTTATATATTTCTTATATTAAAATATTTTTTGATATAAAAAATTGTGTTGGATTTAATTTCGTTGTATTTCCCTAGATAATCCGACAGTATTTTCGTAAACCTCTGTAGTTGAAAATACTTCGACTTTAGACGTGATCAATACAAATTTAGACAAGATTTCCCTCCTATATTTAGAGTTTTTATCTAATTGCAAAATTAATAGTATAATAAACCAAATCAGTCTTAAAACGCATGCAATGTACACTTAAAATTCTGTTCTTTCAAACTGCCAGAACGTTGGAGATTCGCCCCTTGGGGGCCCAATTAGAGATTGCCCCAGACGCCCTATCCATTTTGGTGTACACATCAAATAACGACATGGACGGTACTGATATATTGCAAGTGTTTGAATCAATCAACGGGGAATTTGCAAAGTACATCCTCATAAGAACTATATAGTTATTTTAAGGAGTTTTACACATTTGAAGAAAATAATACATCAGTTATAGAGAAAAGGGAAAGATTTATACCTCAAGCAATGCACTGTAATACAATTTAGTGATTTACTCAACAAGTAAATTAAAGATATCTTCAAATGAGTTAAAGATCTCTTTCTTTCTCTCTCTCTCTCTCTCTCTCTCTCTCTCTCTCTCTCTCTCTGAATAGCTTTTGATTTGTAATAAAAAAAAATTATCTTTGATTATTTGAAGATAGTTTCGATTAATTTGAGACTGATATATATTTATGGATTTATGTAAAGTCATTAGACTTAATGCCCTCATCGAATGAATTAGAGCGCCCTCTAATTCGATTAGTGATGGCACTAATCAAATTATAGATTGTTCCAATGAAATGGAGATAGCTCAGATTTAATCAGACCTTGTTCTAATATCTAATAGTAATGAAGGAGAAAAGAGTATTATAAATTCTATTTATTGCAGATAAATATGATTTAATCTATGTTTTGAAAAACAATATTTTTATTATATATTTCAAAGCATAATTTTCTTATTCAGATGATATATAGGTTTATCACGGAGGCTTCAATAAATGCAGTTTGTCATGTATATTCACTGACATTTTATATTTTAACAAATAACTGACAGTCGAGTCAGACTAGTCTGCTGCATTATATCACTGAGATTCATGTTGACTCGCCATCATTTCTTGATTATTGTCAAAAACTATGCAATAACCGTATGCATGTTTCAAAGTCATAATACATTCTGTATTAGCAGGTAGAAAATTGAAAGATGAAACTTGTAAGTGGCTGTTTTATATCATCAGGGACACTTGTTTATACGGTAGCTGGTTTGCACGGTGCATTTCTAGCTGGTGTATGACAGGTAGAAGAGATTTTAAAAAAAAAAAGAGGAAAAAATCGTTAAAAAAACACACCTTCTTTTATATTGCTGCTGAATATTAGAATTTAGCTTAGATATGCAGAATCAAACATTATTATAGATTTTATGGCCCTTGGGGCTTGTGATACTCTTAACTCACGTGACCGCCAAGGCCTTTGGGTATGTTGTTTTAATTCGAAAGCAGGCTATATGCTTATATTAATGCCCATCACCTGAGGGTAAATCAATATCTTATAAATTTCTTTAGCACACCTTTTGGCTTGTATGTTTGCAATCCACAATAAATCTGTAGTAAGTGTAGTGATTTTAGTGCATATATTATATATGTTTTTGCCTGTTCTTTTATGGAGTGCGATGGACATCTGTTGCCATTTGGGAACATTAACACAAAAGGGGTTTCCATGCACTTTTAAAGATTCCAATTCTAGACAATGGAGAGCTTAAAAAAATTAATTGAAGTTTCAATTTGTTATGAAGAAAACTGTTGGAAATAAGAAAAAAACTTTGTCATCTATTTCAAGATTCTTTGCTGTATGTACGCAAAATATTTACCTATAATATTGGGGCTGCACCTGGTGAACTTAAATCAAAGCCCATATATTGTCAGTGAAATAAAGCAATGGATTTTAAAATAAAGAAAAAGCGTAGGGCTTGGGCTATTTTCTGCGAATGAAAGCAGATCAGCACATGGTCACAAACTGCATGCTAAGGATTTTTACTGACGAAGAAATGATGTATCCTATGATGCTTCAGGGATGATGATAGAGTTTCAGTTTTGATTAGTAGCTATATGTTATAAACTTTGCGAATTTCACAAACTTAGTATAGTCCTCTGACCAGTAAATATTAAGAGAATTTTATTTCGTGCAAACAAAATTAATTGCAATTGCAACAGTAAGGTGCAGTTGAATGATACAAACTCAGTGCAATTGTACATTTGTTATTATTTATAGCATCTTAAAAATATCATGGTATGTATCATATTGTCTGGTCAGTATCGTGATATTTATCTTATAGTGAAGTAAGCATATCATTGCACCCCTAGTGACATAGCTGTCTCACTGTTGGTACAACGCATAGTAAATCTGATTGCTTAGGTTCAAATTTAATACTCTTTATTAGTATATGTATATGTAAATTCAAACACAAGGGATATAATTGCCTTTGGTACAAAGCTTTTAGCAAAAGTTACCAAAGTAAGAAAAAATTCGAACAAAGACGAAAAAAATGTATAAGTTATTTCTATGCAATGTATTTCACCTATGAATAATTTAAGTATATTGGATTCTATATAGTATTTTACTTTGAGTATACCTGTAATTTACTATGTTTGGACACTGACATTATTTTTACCCATGTAAATAGATCAAAGCATCAAAGACTCCTGGTTAGTGGGCCCACGCTTCACCGCAGCAGACATTGCCTTGGCTACCCTGCTAGACAGAATAGCATTCCTTGGACTGGCTGCACGGTATTTCACCCCAGAAATACGACCTCATCTGTATGCCTACTATCAGCATCTGGGAACCAGAAAAAGTGTCCAGCAGGTGCGAGCTTTGATGTTGTCCATGCCGAGGCTGTTCATCCTCCATAAATTGAAGAAGGCATCTCCGTACATGATGGGAATCATGGTTGCTGGGATTGCAGCAGCTGTGGCATTTGCTATTATGAAACAGAAATAGGAGATTAAAGACTACAGCATAGAGAGCTGTGAAATGCTGGGATAGAACAATTACCAGTCAATATGGAAACTTGAACCCATTCAGTCAGTAGACTATTTACTTGTTATGTAGCTTCAGATGAATCTGTAGGACAATCAGCTATTTGGAATATTGGTACTGTGTATACTTTGCTATTCTGCAAAAATATCATTTCATGCTCAGTGTTTATATAATTTGTTAATTAGTGATATCTTCATTCACTTAACCACACCTTTAGCCTATGTTTCTATGCCGCCAAAATCGAAGATTTAGGGACATCTAGTTTTCGGCCTGTCTGTCTGTCTGTGTTTCTGTGGCAAAAAACTTTTATCTTGGTCATATCGTTTACACCATATGAGGTAAAGGTAATACATAATGCATTCATATTTGGTTTGTGTATTCCTTGTGGCAAGACCTTTCCATTAATACCAAAACATTGACTTTTGACCTACTTTTAGAAAAATCAGATGTAAGCCATATCTTTTAAATTGTAGAAGGTACTGCTTTTATATTAAGCATGTGCATTTCCTGTAAGAAGACCCATCCAACGTTACCAGATCTGTTGATATTGTGACTTTGACCCAGTGTTTGGAAATTTTCAAAGACCTTAAACCTTGGTCTTATCTTTAATACTATAAAAGGTAGACTTTTCATATTTGGTATGTGTATTTCTTGTGGCAAGACCTTTCCAATGACATGAAAATCTTTGACCTGGTAACCTTAGCATTGACCTTTGACCTGTTTTTAGAAAATCTGTATATAAGCCATAGGCTTCAAATTGTAAGAAACAATACTTATATATTTAGCGTGTGCATTTCTTATAAGAAGACCTTTCCAATGTTATCAGACTTGATGACTCCGTGGTTTGATATTTGACCTTGGTTTTGAATTTTATTTTTTTTTATTTTAACCTTGGTCATATCTTTTACACCATAAGAGATAGACCTTTCATATTTGGTATCTGTATTCATTATTACAAGACATTTCCACTGACACCAAAATCTTTGACCTGGTGACCTTTACAATGACCTACTTTTAGAAAATTTGAATATTAGCCATATCACAAAAGTTTCAACTACAATGTCTTATAGTTCCACTTTCTTGTTTTCAGGGGACATCAGTGTTTCATAAACACATCTTGTTTTTTGAAATACTTTAGATATCCTTTGCACAATCTTCAATAAGTGCAATATGATAATATTTGTTCAGGATATTGGTATTATAACAGTCTTATTTTATACAATACTGTGGTGCTACATTGTGTGTACTAACATCTACCTGTAGAACTGTTCACAAATATTTACTTCAGTATTATGCTATAAATCTAAGTCAGTGATATGAATATTGTGCAGTGATAAACAGCTTGTGATAAATATGATGGATGCTGAATATTTTGAATAAGAGCTAGCAACAGTTTGTTGTCAATTTACAGATCCTAGTACTTTTTTTTTTATTGTTGTTGTTTTTTTTAATTTTCCATTTGAATATTATATTTCCATTTGAATATTCCATTTCAGGTAGTCTACCATTTGAAAATTAATATATTGTTGATGTTTTCATTTCAGATAAAATTTTGTCATTTGATACAGTGGATATAATTATATTATTTTTTCTTTGACTATTATGTCTGTAATATATGTTTATATACAGCATAGTACATGTATTAGTATACTTGGATATTATTTTTTTTTTATAGTTTACATATACATACTATTCCAAATGTGGTTGTCTATTTGTAAATATAAATTTATATACAGAAGATGAAATATTTTCTTATGTTGTATTTCTTGCTTTGGTTTGGATTTTTCCAAAATGCAGAATTATTTTGCTTGACTATTATGCCTGTACAGAATGATTCATTTAAAAATACAAGAGATAATCATTGACATTAACAGATTATTATAGGGAATACAGAGAAAGTTTGGGTGGAAAGATGATCTTTCTAAAAGTGCCCCCATCTGACACCATGTACACTTAGAAAATCAGAGCAGTCTTGGTGTCAACCACCTATAATCAAATTAACTTAGGAAGAGGTGAGCGAGTAATGTTCATTCAAGAAAGAGACAGATGAAAGCTGCATGAAAGTCCAGGACTGTTGCTGCAGGGATGGTTTGTCGAAGGATAGTTCTTGATTTTTAAAGTGCTACATTCCGAGTATTAGGTGGTCGAGTATACTGCAAATTAATGCTGCTGGTGTCCTGGTAGCAAAGAAGATAATTGGATAGTGCTCTCACTACTGAGACCCGAATTCGGTCCCCATGATTTGCAGTGGTTGTATGTGAGAGGGTAAAATGGTCGCCCACTCGGGATACATGGGTTTCATCCAGGTACTCCAATTTCCTCCCACATATTGACCCCCACAACCAGCATCCTTCCATCAAAGGACCTCATTCGAAATAAGCTTTCAAGAATTCATGGGTTTTTCCTTGGTATATATGTATATTTATGTGTATATATGGAATAAACATTTATTTATTCCTTATCAAATAGTTAGAAAGCATGCCGTTTTCATTTTACCATTTCCAACTGTGCATACGGGTTCCTAACTGATGAAAATTATAGGTACTGCAAATGTTGTCTCTCTAAAATGAAGTTGAAGCACATGCTCTAGTCTCCTTGCCAAGAGATTTTCAGGTTATGACAGAAGAAAATCGTACACCTAAGTCACTAGGTTGGCGTAAAATTCGGTCTTCATGCATATTTCACGTCAGGCACGTTCACGAGCAAAAAAAAAAAAAAAAAAAAATTGGGGAAAAGTGAAAGTTTCCAGCGTCTGCTTGCTCTGATGGACGTTCCGCTGACCAGCAAATTACCAGGTCATGACAACCCAGGAATAAAGGTCCTCTAGATGTATCTTAGTCTGATATGGCGATGAATATGTAGTCTGGGACTCCACAAACAGAGTTAGGTGAAAACTTTCCTTAAGTTTTGGGGGGTTTTTTTGTTGTTTTTTTTTTTTTGTTTTTTTTTTTTGGTTGGTCAGTTGGTCATTTACATTTTCTTTGTCTTTAAGATTATTTCCAAAAATGATATCTAGAATACGCATGTATTCCGCCATGTCTTAAAATGTCCAAAAGAATTAGTAAGTTTTTAACTCAAAATCGTTTGAAAAGACATGGTAGATACTCTTGAAATCTGGATGAAGATATTTTGAATATGTTGAGAGAAAAAAATAAAACCGCCTTATTCTTGAAAGCTGACCACAGATTATGCCGAGACGCACCAGGCAAAATTTTATTACTTTGGAATGTTTAAGATACGTGTATCATTTCCATTGAATTTTTAATTTTTTAAGTAAAATTAACAGATATATTTACTTTTAATTATCTGAAGGTTAAGAATAATCTTTCGTATATATCTGAATTAATTTTGGATACTAAAACAGTATATGTTTCCTTAAAAAGTTAAACTCCAAAGTGTCTACAAGTTGTGCAGATTGAACAAATTGTACTTTATTCTGCATATGAATTGAAAAGACTGCACAAAGTTATTAGTAATAAAACCAAACTCATGAAAAATTCCTAAGACGAAGTTAAAACATAAACATGTCTTTGTTTCTTGCACATTTTGTCGTCGTAGCAGACACATATATAGCATGTTGTATATGTCTCTGGTTGTAAACATTAATTATGTTAAACCGACTATGGATCAAACTTAGAACTGATTACTAAGTTTAAGAGTTTGGGTAGGGATTTAAGCCAATTAGTGTTTCACACACACACACACACACACACACACACACACACACACACACACACGACTTGTGTTCGGGCACGTAGTATCATTTATCAACCAATGTATCTTAATTTGCATGTGGAATGTAAAAATATCAAAAAATTAATACTGTCCAAAAAAAGTGGTTATGTAACCGATGTTATAGAGTGTGTAATGAAAAAGGGTGTTAAAATATTAATTACTTAGAATTGTTAAAGGTCAGGTTATTATTTATTTAAAAAGTTGTGTCCCTAACCATCAAGTGGTCGTAAATATTCTGGTTTCAAAAGTACCGGAATTTGTTATCTTGTTTGTATAATAGTCTGAACTTTACCGACATTACGAAAACGAAAGTAAAGTATAACATCATAATAACAAGAATCGTAAACGAAAGTGAATATATGATCGGATTGTTCAGAATTTTGCCGTCTGATATACCTCGGATCAGGTTTGGGCACCCCACGTTTGAGATATATGTAAAATGCTTATATCAGGGACAGAAACAGCAGGCTGTAAAGATCTTCTGAGGCTTCTGAAAGATGATGAGTTATTTTCACTCGCAGATACCGTGACAAAGAAACAAATTACAGTTGCAAGAAGCAGGAAAGGTATTTTCATTGGCCATTATATCAGAATATGATCCTAAACGACATTTAACGTTAAAGGGAAATATGTTGGATTCTTCAGTAGTGATGGCTAATGTACTAGATCGATGTAACCCCCCCCCCCCCCCCCCCCCCCCCCCCATCCCTTCATGGAAAAAAAAAACCAGTGTATTGCGGAATATGTGTAAAAGTTAACTTTTACTATTTACAATTAATGTAATTTTAGTTCCTAAATCAAATTTTTGATGCATTATTTGTTGAAATTTGGACTACATGGAATGGTAACAACATTGAAGGGTTGTAGTATTCTTTTCTCACATTATCAATGGAACTTCATTAAGGTTGCTACATACATAATTCATTTTACATGGTTTTGTTTACAATCAAGACTTTTGTTCATTGTGATATATATATATATAAACAAATATGTCTTTTTAACAGACTCCAAGTGTGTCTTCAGTGAAAATGGTACATTGTATATTTTGCAATTTTTTTTCTTTCAGAGGCAGTCAAAGTTATTTTGTCTTTTTCCACTTCTGTTGAGGAACTTCTAAATAGGCAAAAAATCAGCAGGGATATGCTGTTTAAGTACATAGTGAGTAAAAAGGTGGTTCCTCCCATCAATTCAAGAAAACCAGAACTCATAACAATGGTTCTCAAGTCATGGACAGAGGATGAAAAGGTATTATATTTCAGTTGTTTATAACTAATTAGTACTAACTAAGCACAAAGAAAATAAGCAACTAGGTTTACTGATCACAAAGACCAACATATATATATAAGATATATATTTTATTTACACACTCTTTGTAATGATTATAATATATTAATATTATGGACAGAAATTACAAATAATCCAATAAGAAATAAATCAAAAACATTTATGGTTTTGAAAATAATTATGCTTACAAATCAGTTAAGATGGAAAACTGAATAATAATAGCTTTTGGGAAAGAAACATGGGAAAACTTAGAGCATTAAGAGACCACAAACCTACACCAAGGATCCCCCAAAGATAATCCTGTGTCTGATTATCAAATTGTCTGCCTAAATTGACAGTATCTAACTAATCATATCTCAAACATATCAATATCTAAGTTAGGCAAAAAACAAATTAGAAAGTAGTCTTTAGTCAACATTTTAAATACTTAAAAATAATAGTGTTTTCCTGTAAACAAACTAAACGGTAATTGTTTTACTATAAATATTTAAAACGTTAAGCGCTTGTGCCACCATATCATGTCAAACACTGCCGCATTGAAGTTGAAAAAAATTGAGTTATTCCCCTTTTCATGTGCAAAAACATTATTCAAAGTTGAGTACATATTAAAATTAATGTAAGAAATAAAATAAGTAAGAATCAGTTGATATCTTCATTTTGTTTATTGACTGTCAAGAAAAGAGAGATATCTAAGACCCAAAAACCTGCTATAAAAAAGACCAGAAAGCTTAATTTTTTACCTGAGAAACTAAAGATTTTATTATTATTATTATTATTATTAATTGCCTTATTCATAGGCGCTTGTGTCGTGGACAATGTTATTAAACACTATATTACTTATCGGGGAAATTCGAACTCTGATCGTGACATTTTTTTTCCACTGCATCATGTGGAGTTTTTACTAATCTATTATGCTTATTATACACTAGTATGAACAGAAAACTTAATTTCACAAGCGTTTGAATATTACTAAATTTCCCTTTTCCATTTTTGTTAAAGAAGCAACTGTCTATAATGCCAAAAAGTCAAGTTTTCAAATTGTGAAGAATAGTCATGTAAAGTGTTGAAAAGTCATAGAATATTTTACATGTATGTCTAACTAATTATATGTTTAACTCATCTAACTAATCGTATTTTAACTCATCAACAAATGTAAAACCCTGTCATCATATGCTTAACTGATCATATGTGTCCGACCGTTTGAATGATATTTATCACAGGTGGTGAAGATGATTTGAATATTAGAAATTATGAAAGTCAGGATACGTAATAGTATAATTATCACTTTTATAACCAACAATACACGTACATACTAATGTTCAGTACCAGTCATGTACCAAGGAATCTCGTACTTTTTCCTATCTAAATGTTCGAAGGACATTCATTTTTAAGAGAAGAGAGAAGAAATAAAAGTAGATTAGTATGTGATTTTGATTTGTGTATTATTAAGAGTTTAATTACATTAGTAAAATGTAGTTTAAATCTTACTCTCCCTAACACTTTTATCAGTCAAAATTTGTTCTTTACATCCATGAAACATTGACAGGTTCAATCATGCTTGCCACAAGCTTCTGCCTTACCAACCCAGTCCTCTAGGCCTCCGTCCACCTCTGGTCAAGCCTTACTGTCAGTGAAGGTGAAATCACAGTCCTCTAGGCCTCCGTCCACCTCTGGTCAAGACTTATCATCAGTGAAGGTGAAATCACAGTCCTCTAGGCCTCCGTCCACCTCTGGTCAAGACTTGCGGGTATTGAAGGTGAAATCACAGTCCTCTAGGCCTCCGTCCACCTCTGGTCACGCCTTACCAACAATGGAGGGAAAAACACAGTCCTCTAGGCCTCCGTCCACCTCTGGTCAAGCCTTACCAACAGTGGAGGGAAAAACACAGTCAACTTTCATTGACAGACCTACCATTAACTACATAGTTAACAACCAGTATAATGTAGTCACTGTCAACAGTTCGAGCAATACTGACCCGGCAGATCAGGAACTACAGAAACTCGGAGAGAACTTCTCCCATTGGTTCTTTGATGCCCTGAACTCCCATAACCCTAGTAAGAGTCTACATGGCAAAGATTTTGGTCCCCAGCATTTTTTTGATGATGCTGTGCTACTGCTTCTGCAGCTTGGACCGAGAGAGTTACGGGAGAGATTTTTAGGTCAGCAGGCCGTATCAGATAGATTCTTGGCTTTTGTGAAAGGCGAGGACTTATTATTTAATCCAAATTGTGACCACGGTGGAATCATGGTGAATATCAATCCCCATGGACTGGTGGTGGTGTTGGTGTGTGGAACAATTCACAGAGGAAATCAGTGTTTAGGTGTGTTTGAACAAATGTTTGGACTAATTAAAGACCCACGTTTTGACAACAATTGGAAAATAAAAATCTCAAAACTGAAGATGAATGCTGTGGCGGTGTCACAAGTGCCAAAACTAACTGACAGATCGCCTGAGGAAATTCAAGATTTAGCTGAAGTGTAATAATGACATGCAAAACACATGTTTTGTTACTTATAACGGGTGTTTTAAAGTGGTAATACAAGTCGATTTTTTAAAAGAATTTTTAATGTAGATTTTGTTTGTCTGTGTGTTTGTTTTACGTCCCTTCTGGGATTTTTCACTCATATTGTGACGTCACAGCTGTAAATGAAGTACCACAAATTTAGACTTATGCTTAGCGCTATGGCAGTGTCACAAGTGCCAAAACTAACTGACAGATCGCCTGAGGAAATTCAAGATTTAGCTGAAGTGTAATGATGACATGCAAAACACATGTTTTGTTACTTATAACGGGTATTTTAAAGTGGTAATACAAGTCGATTTTTTAAAAGATTTTTTTAGTGTAGATTTTGTTTGTCTGTGTGTTTGTTTTACGTCCCTTCTGGGATTTTTCACTCATATTGTGACGTCACAGCTGTAAATGAAGTACCACAAATTTAGACTTATGCTTAGCGCTCAGGGCCGTAGCAGTGGAGGTGCTTTAACATACCAATGCCTGTCGCGACACTGGACTTCCTTTTTTAATTTCATACCCGAAAGACACGTGATTCTCGCTTCGTTTGGCGAAGGAACAATCACTATTTTTACGATTTAGGTTTGAAGCGGTCTGGCATGAGAGGGGCTCGAATTCACGACCTCCCTGTTACGAAGCGAAAGTTCTAGCTTCCTCGATAGGCGTCTAGAAAGCTGAATTTGCTCAGAACATTTAAACATAGTTCACACATTTTTCTTATTTGATGAATGAGAATAGATAGCATTTAATTGCTGAACTAATTTTTTTTTCTTTCTGGATTAAAACGAAATTATTCATGTTAAGCAATTTCGGTTAATGATGCTGGAGGCGATAGAACATGCAAAGGATTATAGATTATAAGACCATGATATTATTTAGTATAAAAAGTATCCTGTATTTAGACATCTTAAGCAATGTTATTAGCTAAAGAAAAACTTCCACGACATGAACTCGGGAGTTTTGTTGTTTTGTTTTGTTTTTTTTTTGGGGGGGGGGGGGGGGGGGCAGAGTTAATATGATAGTATGATAGATGGAACGTTTTCAAAACCAATAAGGCAGTAAATATTGTAAATTTTGTGCTTTATTTTTTTTAATTTGCATTACACATTTATTTTAAGATATTGGAGACAAAATTATTTTGGCAGAAACAATTAAGTGCATTTTGTCACTTTAAAGAAATATTATTTGCCAAAATTTGAGCATCCGAATCTGTGATTTTAATAACAAAAATGTTGCATATGAAAAAAATATGTAGGATAAATGTATTCTCTTTAGAGAGGTGGACAGGCATAGCTAAGATGTAGTCTTTGCCTGTCCACTTCTCTAAGGTGAATGGGATAAATCTACAGTATGTGTTTACCGTATTGGTGCATTTATTTTAGATTTTATGCCGTTTTTGTAAGATTCATATTGAAAATTGCCAGTGTTTATTCATAAGGATTCCCTGAACTATTCTCCCATTCTGATATTGCCATGTACATAATGATTTGTGTAACATTGGTTGTTCTGTATCGTGTGTTTGATGGCGTGGAAGCGAATGTTCGAAAATAGTTTGATAGATTTTGATTTTTTATTTTATGCCACACTCAACAATTTTTCAGTTATATGGTGGCGTCCAGTTTTTATTGGTGGAGGAGAGTGTGATGCCTGGGGTCTCACTCCGGATAACCCGCTATGCACTTCACTTTCAGAGAAAACACTATTTCCAAAACATGTGCTTTTATTAACTACTCCCGGTCAACATCTAACAGTACAAAAAAAAATAACAGTATGATCGACCTCATAAAATCCGGATTGCTATTACTAATAAATTGTACAAACACTACATTCCTCCCTTCTTCAGAATTAACTTTACATTAATATTTCAAATAATTTCATTTATGAATACACTGTGTTATTGGAACTTTTCTTATAAACGTAATAAGTCTTTGCAGTTATCGAACTTGCTAAACAGAAAATAACTGTACGAGTCCTTAAGAAAAATTACAGTGTGTAATCTATAATTAGCATGTTAAGGTCTTTCGCAGTTCAAAGCATTATCTTATGCCAAATTAAATATATCAGAAAACTTTCAATTTCAAATGAACACAAAGTACATTGACCATATAATCACTTAAATCATCACAAAGTCGTCAAATCTGCTAGGTAGTTTCACTGCTCTATTGGGACGCGATTTCGCAATGTCGGGTACGCGATCATTACTCTGTTCAGTTACATCCTCTTTGGAATTCGAATTCTCACACGGTTCTTTATCGCGAGTATCACATTCCTCGTACTTCTTAACATGTGTTACATTGCGCTTATAACAGACTCCATCTCTTTGTATGGTAACGCTGTTTCCTTTCTTCGACACAACCTCGTATGGTTCACTTTGAAAGGTCGGTGAAAGTTTATTTTCTGCACGTTGTTTCAAAAGAACTGCGTCTCCCTCTGTAATTTCACTCTTCCTAGCTTGACAAGTCATATCGGCGTTGTATTTTGAAGAACCTTTCTTCTCTGCATCATGGTCACGGACTTCCTGGTCCATATCGTCTGGTTCAAATAACATGGTGTCTAACATGGGTAATCTTGTACGAATCTTCCGTTTGAATAGCATTTCCGACGGGCTAATTCCTGTAGTGGAATGCGGAGTCGTTCTGTACATCGTTAAGTAGTCTGAGAGTTCATCATGCCAATTCCTCTTCTCTATCTGTGCAATTTTCAGTCGTTTAAGTATAGATCTGTTTTGCCTCTCCACTTCACCATTAGCTTGAGGCCATAGGGGTGTAACTTTCCTATGCTCAATGTCCTCCTGTTCCATGAAATCCTTGAATTCACTACTTATGAACTGTGGTCCATTATCTGTCACTATTTGTAATGGTAATCCATGTGTCGCAAACATCCTGTGAAGACTTTTCACAATCCTGTCGCTAGTTGTTTTCTTCATGACATCAACTTCTACGTATCGACTGTAGTAATCTACCACGACAAATAAATAGTCTCCCGATGGAAGAGGTCGCAGTAAATCAGCTCCATGGACCTTTGGGTAAATCAGTACTTTTGATTGGTTCTGGTGCTGATGTCTGACTAACAACTTGACAAGAATGACACTTCCTACACACATCTTCAGCGTTGCGGTCGATTCCTGGCCACCAAACTTTTGTACGAAGACGACGTTTCATGAGAACAATTCCTGGATGACCTTCATGTGCAATTTTCAATGTCGTACTGCGGAGAGTCTCAGGCATAACTATTCGAGTTCCTCTTAGAACGAGTTTTCCGACAACAGACAATTCATCCTTCACAATCTGAAATGCTTTGTCTTTCCCTTTAGTCCATTTCCCTGTAAGCACATTCGCACGAACTCTTTTCAACACTGGATCAATGGCTGACTCGTGTTCAATTTCCTTCACAGACATAGCTTTTGGTACTGCATATAGAGTTACAAATTTCACAAAGTCCTCTGTGTCAGTTTGTGCCACTTTGCCTTCATTTACTTTCGTCAGTCGTGATAACGAATCTGCTACGTTGTTCTTTCCTCTGATGTGAATAACCTTAAATGTATAAGGTTGAAGGCGAAGCACCCATCTGCTGATCCG
This sequence comes from Ostrea denselamellosa, assembly GCA_024699665.1. Lineage (NCBI taxonomy): Eukaryota > Metazoa > Mollusca > Bivalvia > Ostreida > Ostreidae > Ostrea > Ostrea denselamellosa. Next base: position 20,155,187 of record JAMZEH010000055.1, read on the forward strand.
TGCACTTGGTTTAGAAGTGGCTGAATAAATGTATTGCAGTGGTTTGTGATCGGTCAAGAGTTCGAAATCAATTCCATATAAATACATGTGGAAACGTTCACATGCCCATATGATTCCCAGTGCTTCCTTCTCCGTTTGAGAATATCGTTTCTCAACATCTGTCAGGCTACGGCTTGCATATGAAATAATGCGCTTTTCTCCATTCTGAATTTGTGTTAGCACAGCTCCGAGGCCTACTGGGCTCGCATCAGTGATCAGTTGTGTTTTTGCCTTAGTGTCAAAGTATCCTAAGGTTTCTGCATCCGTCATCTTCTTCTTCAACGTGTTAAATGCATCATCTTGGTCAGCACCCCAGTTAAACTTAACACCATGCTTTGTTAGTCTCCTTAAGGGTTCCGTCAACGTTGCCAAATCGGGGATGAATCTGGCACAAAAATTCACCAATCCGAGGAAACTCCTTATTTCTGATGCTGTCTCCAGCCTTCTCGCTTCAGTTACTGCTTCAATTTTAGCCTTCTCCGGACCAATTCCTCTTGCTGACAACAAATGACCCATGAAATCTATCTCGGATATGTTGAACTGACATTTGTTGAAATTGAGAGTTAATCCCTTTTCTCTCAATCTCTGCAACAGTGCTTCTAGATTTCGATCATGTTCCTCTTTGGTTGCTCCATGAACAATGATGTCATCAAAAATGTTTCTGACTCCTGTACATCCTTGCAAAACTTGTGAAATAATCCTCTGATACATCTCCGGTGCGCAGCTGATTCCGAACATCAGTCGTTTATATCTGAAAAGTCCTTTGTGGGTCACAAATGTTGTAATGCTCCGGGATTCTTCACTCAGCTCTATCTGATGAAATGCAAGATTCAAGTCTAATTTACTGAACACTTTACTGCAGTTAAGATTCTGGAGAACTTCATCAACTGTAGGTATAGGATGACGTTCGCGTAAAATTGCTGTGTTCGCTTGCCGCATGTCAATGCATAATCTGATGTCTCCATTTGGCTTAGGTGCAGCAACGATCGGACTAACCCATGGAGTAGGTCCCTCCGCTCTCTCGATTATGTCCATTTCCAGGAGTTCTTCCAACTTTTTCTCAATCTTGTCCCTAAGGCTGAATGGCACTGGTCGCACACTTTGAGCTACTGGTTTAACTGATTTATCGATTGGAATTTGCAACTGGAAGTCCTTAAGTTTACCCAGTCCTGTAAACACCTCTTTGTATTGTTCCTGTAAGTCACTTCCTGAAATTTTGTTCACATTGTCCGGTCCAAGTCTGAGTACATTAAGTTTCACTGCAGTGTCTTTTCCAAGAAGATTCTGTCCTTAACCTTCAACAACAATGAACTCTGCTGCTTCTGTAGACATTCCAATACATGTAGATACTTCTGCTGTAAAACTTCCAGCAACATCCAGCGGTACTTTACTTCCATAGGCGTAAAGTTTCCTTGTGCACTTCTTTGATTCACATTTCACTTTTTCAGTTTTGAGTCTTTCCCACTCACTTCGGCTAATTAAGTTGCAGCTTGCTCCTGAGTCAATGATCATGTTCGTAGATACTCCTCCAATAGTAACTGAAATGCTGCTTGTTCGACTTTCACTGCTGACAGTAAAAACGTATCCATCTGAGTCATCAGAATCACTCCTATTCACAAGGTTGACTTTGTTTCTTCCCGAATGACGTTTAGAAGTTCTATTAAATTTCATTTTAGTTTTCCAGCACTTAGCAAAATGTCCAACTTTATGACACTTACTGCACTCCTTATCCTTTGCGGGACACTTAGCATCAGTCGAGATGTGTCCATAATTGTCACATCTGTAACATTTACTATCTGACGGACGAGAATCCCTGTGCGTCCTTGGTCCACGCGACTTGACAAAGTTTACGGGGTCCGCCTCTGTTTTCATGTTGCTCCCCATTGCAATTGACTGCGCCTGCTTCTCACTGGACTCGAATGCTCTAGCAGTAGTTCTTAGCTGATCTAAGGTGAGATCTTGACCTTTCTCTAGCAACTTTCTCCTCAGGTGGTGCGATACACATTTCTCAATCACTTGATCCCGAATTTGCTCATTTGCTTGATCTCCGAATTTACAAAACTGAACTCGTTGCCTTAAACGTGTTATGTACTGGTCAACTGTCTCATCTGGTTTCTGACTCATGTTTCTGAACAAGTGTCTCTCATACGGCACGTTTTCTTGTGGCATAAAGTAGTCACTTAGCTGTTTTGTGCAACACTGTAAACATTTTCGCCCACACCCGGATCCTTTGGTTCAAACGTAAAGTAAACATCTTGCAAGTCACAGCCGCCACAATGTAACATAAGAGCTTTCTTTTGATCGTTGTTTGTCACGCCTCTACCGACACAGAAAAGTTCAAACGAACGTAACCATTTTTGCCATCGAGCACCCACCGTAGTCGAGTCTCCGTGAACATCGAAGGGTTGAACTGTTGATAAATCACTTAACAACTTCGCCATCTTCTTATTTCCCTTTCTTATCCGATTTGTTATCCTCGTCGCCAATTGTGATCCCTGGGGTCTCACTCCGGATAACCCGCTATGCACTTCACTTTCAGAGAAAACACTATTTCCAAAACATGTGCTTTTATTAACTACTCCCGGTCAACATCTAACAGTACAAAAAAAAATAACAGTATGATCGACCTCATAAATTCCGGATTGCTATTACTAATAAATTGTACAAACACTACAGAGAGAACCTAGATACATTGTACCCGGGAAGAGACCACCGACCTTCCCAAAGTAAACTGGCAAACTTTCTCACATATATCGGCGCGAGCGAGATTCGAACCCGCGCCGACTAGTGTGATAGAAGTGTATTCTCTCTATCTATAAATCCACATCATTAATACTGTGTAACATTGGCCTACCATGTAATGTCATGCCATACAGTTGTTGTCAATTATGTTTTTGTAAACATGTATGCCATAAGGTGTGTCTTCAACAATAAAGAATATATATATCTTGTCGCTCAATAATCTTATCTCAAGTATTCATGGCTGGGAGCAGACATTTTGTCTCACCATATGACCGTCCGTAAACTTTTTACATTTTCGACACCTCAAAAATCACTTGGCAAATTTTCATCCAAACTTGCCACAAAGCATGTTTAGGTAAAAAGGATTCAGTGCTGTTGAAGAGTCACACCCCTTTTCAAAGGTAGATAACGAAATTTGTGAAAATTGGAATAAATATTTAGACAAAATCTTTTAAAAATCGCAACAGCAGTGCCAGAGTGACTCAATATGGTCCATAAGCCGCTTGTTTTAAGTAGTGAAGACGTGTTCAATTTCGTTGTTTTTATAGTGGACACGACTTCGTGTGGATAATTTTCGTTGTTTGTGATCACTTTAAAAATTACATATTTATGATTACCAACTATATCTGCAATCTTAACTTGCATAAAGAGCTTTACGATATACAAGCCACTGATATACCATTTCGTCAACGAAGCGTCTCGTCCTCACCTATTCACAAACAAACTCCTATACAGCGAGGTGGATACGCTTGGGTCATTAATGTGTTTAACTGGAGGCATTATAATAATATGTTTGGAGCATGAATGGTGTATTCCTATTGTCAATAGAATATGTTAGGAAATCGGACGTAGCGGTTTAATAAGACTGGTGCCCTTGCTTTGCTCGGTCTTCATTGGGCACATGAGGACAAAAATTTCATCGAACTGCAACAAAATATCCGTATTAACCTTGCTCCCTATGAAATGAATACAACACACTAAACATTGCATGACAGCCAGCCGTACGTGCAGAATGCCGTTGTTTATTATGTATAACAGATACCGTTAAACCATTCGTGAAAAACTGATAATATATACACGACCTATATGCAATATATCCCCAAATATACATCAGGGCCGGCCAGGAAAAACTAGAGATAAAAAGATAAAAATTTCCGAAGAAAAACTCTAGAAACCTGTGTCCGTTGCCAAGTGCCACTGGATGCAAAGAGTTCGTGAACGGACCTCACAAAATAACAGTTTGCAAATATACTATACATAAAAACTTTATTTAAGTTAACCTCCTGATGTTGTGGAGATTGATTTTAAAAAATTTCACAATGCAATTTTTACGTTTGAAAAACTTTTTAAAATTGGTAAAACAGATTCCGACAAATGTCCACTTTGTTTGACAGAAAGTGAAGATTTAATACAAATGTTTGTAAATTGCACAGAAATACAAGATTTTAAAAACAATTTTATTATATACCATTTGAAAACATTGTTGAAGGAGTCTGAAAACAGTGCATATAACGTTTTAGATCTTGATGAAATATTTCTGACAGCTTTTCCAAATGTTATAAAAAATGTTAGTACATTTTTTGTTAATTTTTCTGTCATTTGTGTAGATTCACAATTTACAAAAGGAGACAACTATTGCTGCAAACTAGCAAAAAATACATTTGACAAGTTTTTGCAAATATTTGCTTAGACATTATATTTATTACAATTATCATTATATGTGTATTGAGAAAAACAACAGAAAAATGTTTTTTTAAAAAGTTTTTGAGAAACAATCCACTATTGAAAGAAACAGATGGGATATTACTGTTTATCTTATAACATGATTTTATTGTAAAATGTTGAACCATATCTAATGATGTGATATTCATTGTGATGGCTTTTGTACTGTAAATTGTATGTTGATCAATAAAAGATTAAAAAAAAAAAGTTTGTTAAACTCGTGCAGGATGGCGGCTAGAAGTGAAAAACGTAACAAAAACCCGCTCTTAAAAGCCATTATTAAGCAATTCTATTGGCCAATGCATGAATACCCTTCATGGAAGTCTCCATTATATATAGGCTATACCATTTTAAATACACACAGTGAATACAACATTTTCCCGCTATACTATCGAAACGCGGGAAAATATAAATATTCAAACAATGTTTAACACCCCCTGGCTGGACGGAACACCATTCACATGACCGTACACTGTACAGCTAATACAAAATTGGAATCTGTTGCAAAAAACACATTCATGGCGTGGTATGCGACTCAGGTATCGAATCACTTGAAAGAGGGTGCGGACATTTTGATATTAAAATATAACATGCTGGTTGATCTACCAGTGTCCTAGAAATTACATATAGATGGGTTTCTCTCTGCAGCACAAGTAGACATGCTGTCTGCATGAGCGGTTAGTTGAAGTCCGTAGATCTATCTGAACTTAGTCGTGTCAAAGCCAACTTTTATTGGAAAATGAGTTGTATTGTTTTGATAGTAATCATTCTAAATTACATCAAACCTTTTCACTGGCACCTGTGTGTTTTTGTCTCGAGCTGATTAATTAGAATGGTGACCATCACGCTAGTGGCAAAATGTGTGATTTATATATTTCTTATATTAAAATATTTTTTGATATAAAAAATTGTGTTGGATTTAATTTCGTTGTATTTCCCTAGATAATCCGACAGTATTTTCGTAAACCTCTGTAGTTGAAAATACTTCGACTTTAGACGTGATCAATACAAATTTAGACAAGATTTCCCTCCTATATTTAGAGTTTTTATCTAATTGCAAAATTAATAGTATGATAAACCAAATCAGTCTTAAAACGCATGCAATGTACACTTAAAATTCTGTTCTTTCAAACTGCCAGAACGTTGGAGATTCGCCCCTTGGGGGCCCAATTAGAGATTGCCCCAGACGCCCTATCCATTTGGTGTACACATCAAATAACGACACGGACGGTACTGATATATTGCAAGTGTTTGAATCAATCAACGAGGAATTTGCAAAGTACATCCTCATGAGAACTATATAGTTATTTTAAGGAGTTTTACACATTTGAAGAAAATAATACATCAGTTATAGAGAAAAGGGAAAGATTTATACCTCAAGCAATGCACTGTAATACAATTTAGTGATTTACTCAACAAGTAAATTAAAGATATCTTCAAATGAGTTAAAGATCTCTCTCTCTCTCTCTCTCTCTCTCTCTCTCTCTCTCTCTGAATAGCTTTTGATTTGTAATAAAAAAAAATTATCTTTGATTATTTGAAGATAGTTTCGATTAATTTGAGACTGATATATATTTATGGATTTATGTAAAGTCATTAGACTTAATGCCCTCATCGAATGAATTAGAGCGCCCTCTAATTCGATTAGTGATGGCACTAATCAAATTATAGATTGTTCCAATGAAATGGAGATAGCTCAGATTTAATCAGACCTTGTTCTAATATCTAATATTAATGAAGGAGAAAAGAGTATTATAAATTCTATTTATTGCAGATAAATATGATTTAATCTATGTTTTGAAAAACAATATTTTTATTATATATTTCAAAGCATAATTTTCTTATTCAGATGATATATATGTTTATCACGAAGGCTTCAATAAATGCAGTTGTCATGTATATTCACTGACATTTTATATTTTAACAAATAACTGACAGTCGAGTCAGACTAGTCTGCTGCATTATATCACTGAGATTCATGTTGATTCGCCATCATTTCTTGATTATTGTCAAAAATTATGCAATAACCGTATGCATGTTTCAAAGTCATAATACATTCTGTATTAGCAGGTAGAAAATTGAAAGATGAAACTTGTAAGTGGCTGTTTTATATCATCAGGGACACTTGTTTATACGGTAGCTGGTTTGCACGGTGCATTTCTAGCTGGTGTATGACAGGTAGAAGAGATTTAAAAAAAAAAAAGAGGAAAAAATCGTTAAAAAAACACACCTTCTTTTATATTGCTGCTGAATATTAGAATTTAGCTTAGATATGCAGAATTAAACATTATTATAGATTTTATGGCCCTTGGGGCTTGTGATACTCTTAACTCACGTGACCGCCAAGGCCTTTGGGTATGTTGTTTTAATTCGAAAGCAGGCTATATGCTTATATTAATGCCCATCACCTGAGGGTAAATCAATATCTTATAAATTTCTTTAGCACACCTTATGGCTTGTACGTTTGCAATCCACAATAAATCTGTAGTAAGTGTAGTGATTTTAGTGCATATATTATATATGTTTTTGCCTGTTCTTTTATGGAGTGCGATGGACATCTGTTGCCATTTGGGAACATTAACACAAAAGGGTTTCCATGCACTTTTAAAGATTCCAATTCTAGACAATGGAGAGCTTAAAAAAATAAATTGAAGTTTCAATTTGTTATGAAGAAAACTGTTGGAAATAAGAAAAAAACTTTTTCATCTATTTCAAGATTCTTTGCTGTATGTACGCAAAATATTTACCTATAATATTGGGGCTGCACCTGGTGAACTTAAATCAAAGCCCATATATTGTCAGTGAAATAAAGCAATGGATTTTAAAATAAAGAAAAAGCGTAGGGCTTGGGCTATTTTCTGCGAATGAAAGCAGATCAGCACATGGTCACAAACTGCATGCTAAGGATTTTTACTGACGAAGAAATAATGTATCCTATGATGCTTCAGGGATGATGATAGAGTTTCAGTTTTGATTAGTAGCTATATGTTATAAACTTTGCGAATTTCACAAACTTAGTATAGTCCTCTGACCAGTAAATATTGAGAGAATTTTATTTCGTGCAAACAAAATTAATTGTGTGGGGGGGGGATTATTTCGTGGGAACGAATTTTTATTTCGTGGGAACAATTTTTTATTATTATTATTATTTTTTTTTTTTTAAATCTCATCCAGCTGTCCTAAACCAGCCACCGTACATTTGTAATGATAATACAATGATTGAACTTCGTACCTATTGTCACACATGTATTAAAATATTTATGCTTACGTAGATAGCGTAAATGTCACCTTTAATTCTAGAGCTCGGATCAGGCGCGGCAAGGAAGTGTTTTCAATTTGACACCGCGTCGGCTATGTTGTCTTCTGAAGGTTTTGGGAACAAATGTTAAGAATGTCGATACAGGGTGTGACATGGAGGAAGATTTCACCGTTTGTAGTAATTTATTTGTGAGTTCTCTGATTGTGTCGGGGTTTGTGGAGATAGCCGGACCCTCAGGTAAAGAGTACATTTTTGTCATTGACGTCACGTGGTCAGACAATCGATCTTTGACGGTGAAAAGGACCTACAAAGATTTCTTGAACTTTCGATCAAAATTGCTGAATGCACTCAAGCGTGTGAAATGTGAGGTCAACATTCCGGAGTTACAAGGTAATTACAACACGACATGGCAGCTTATCAATATAAAACATGTAGTAATATTGCCCAATATCTAATATAAAGAAGTATAAATTTCAGTGCATGCTTGAAGTTCATACTGATAAAAAAAAAAAGTCCACCATTCCTCGTCTGTTTCTATTTTATTTTGTTTTTGATTTTTTTTTATCATAAAATATTTATAGATACGGCATTGAAAAACGAATTATTTATGATAATATTTCAGTCCCCAGTTGTAGCAGCAATTATACTGATGAAAATAAGTACCAAAAATAATAAGAAGAAGCAAATATTAATATTTTTTTCTTTGAATCTTTTCAATATTTTATTCATACATATTTTTGGTGTAGAATGAATCGCCTGATTACTCCTTGCTACAATTCTAAAACCGGTCTTTGTAATTCGAGATCGTTACATGTGATTCAGGCACCAGTAGTCTATCAAATGCACGGGATTTTGATAAATGCTGCGTCTAAATGATGCTTAGCACAACAAAGCAAGTGCACGATTGGAAGCAGGTGTGTTGCAAGGTACCCATGAGGCTTCCATGTTGCACAAAGCACCACATTTCGCCATTTGGTTCAACAAATGATCGTCATAAAACCTCAGACTCAGTGTCATCAGGCCCAAGCTCTGCAGTTAATTTGGAACAACCCCTCCCCCCCTCCTTTATTATTATTTTTTAGACTTAATCAAATGTATCCGTGGGAAGGCGTTGTGAGAAGCGTTGTGAGACAGACATTGGTGCTCGTTTTCCTTTTTTTGAGGGGTGGGGGGTGGGTGGGGGTGGGGGTGGACATAGATATATATATAGGTATAGTACGTGTGTGACCTTCAACTATTAGTGACTGTAATTATCATTAGTGGTTGTGATACTTTTATTATTAACCTAGCGTTTACATCATTTTTGTGTTATTGATAATTAATTATTAAGTATTTTTCATGTCTTAAAATGAATATGAAATTGTACGTTGCGTTTCTTTTTTCGTTATTTATTTATTTAAATATATGTTATCATAGCTATATATATTGACTTCGGGTTCATTCAGATGACGTTTAAATGTATCCGTAACTAGTTAAAGGGATTATTAATAATCTGGCTATTAATTAAAACTAAAATTCCGACAAATTCCAATTTACGACCTCAAAACGGGAATATGCAACCAACTATCGTGCATTTATATCCACGGTTCTCTCTGTGAACTATCAATGATGCATGTACCTAACATGTTATCCTTCCGTGATTCACATTGTAATCAAACGTTACATTGTATCTTGGTTTATCTTACAAGACTATAGCTATAAGGAAACACACAGATGAATGATATTCTAATATTTCGTTTTCTATTTAGGTTATAGAATCTTTCGTCGTTACGATAGAAAGTTGGCCGAAGAACGTGAAGAGGAACTACAGAAGTTTGTTAACTTTCTTTTGAATGGTGATCGGAGGGTAACTATTTGTAACTGGCCATACTAAACAAAAGTATATTACTTTCTTCATGTGTGTACCCTCTATTTCTCGAAAGTTGACGCACCTTTCCAATTTCTCGAGAATTGACACATTTTTCCTATTTCTTGAGAGTTGACACACCTTTCCTATTTCTTGAGAGTTGACACACCTTTCCTATTTCTCGAGAGTTGGCGCACCTTTCCTATTTCTCGAGAGTTGACACACCTTTCCTATTTCTCGAGAGTTGGCGCACCTTTCCTATTTCTCGAGAGTTGACGCACCTTTCCTATTTCTCGAGAGTTGGCGCACCTTTCCCATTTCTGGAGAGTTGACACACCTTTCCTACTTCTCGAGAGTTGACGCACCTTTCCTATTTCTCGAGAGTTGACACACCTTTCCTATTTCTCGAGAGTTGACACACCTTTCCCATTCCTCAAGAGTTGACGTACCTTTCCTATTTCGTTAGAATCCTTAGTATATATAGAATATTGGATGCTATACTGTAATTTGAAACAAAAGAAGAGAGACAGAGAGAGATAGAGAAAAAGAATAGACAGGAAAAGTTTTGTACATGAAAACGAGTTGTCTCTAACGTTCTCTTTCCATATTTGGTGTCGAATCATGGTTATTCCGAACCTATGTTAATTTGTATGAAATTTAATTATTTTCTCACAACTTTTTACTCTAAATCTATAATGTTTAAAGTTGTCGTAAAATACGCATTGAAAATACAATTCTATGCTACATGTACATGCTAAGAAATTGTTTAAACGATTGCAACACTGTTTCTTATATATTTAATTTTTATGGCCATTATCTTTTAGCTGAGGCATTTGGCAACTGTTGTTGATTTCTTTGAGCCTCAGCCTACAGATCCGGTTCCGTATCGCAGCCCACTAGATGGCGCATCTTGTGATTCAGACACAGAAGACCCGTTTGCTGAAAATATTTTCGACAGGAAATGGATGAAACCCAAATAAGCAGTTAACAGTTGTCTCCGTAGTAAAACCGAATCAAAGATATACTGTAAGCATACAGATCATAACCCAGTTTCTTGATCTACCTTTGTGTCGTATGTCGCGATAATTCAATACACTGTACATCAGATATACAATCTGAAGAACTAACGTTCACTTCTAAATATCAGTTGTGAAAAACAAAATTATGAATGAGATGCGATCAGCTAATTATTGTCAATTAAACTGTGAAGATTTATTAGCGATCATACAGACCTGTGTGTTTTCATATACGCATTTTCTATTTTGATTTTAGATGAAATGAAGTTATTTTATTATTATTATTATTATTATTTGTTTTGCAGTTGTTGTCCTTTAAAATGGACTGCAATACATGGACCTTAAGCATATGTTTCTAACAGATACCTAATATTCTAAGTTGAAATAGAAGTATTTTAAACCATTTTTTTTTAAATATTGAAACATGCAAATATTTCATTATAAGTTTTATTACTAGAGGTGTAATGATATATAGGCCTAATGGATATGAAATATTTGTAGCTTTGACCTTTGACCCATGCTTTTATTTGATTTGGACTTTAAAGTTCAAATCAATAGAGAGTACAATCTGGTCTAAGTGATAAGTTAATACATGTACCTAATCCAGTGATATAAATCTGGCAACTAAATATCTTAATCCAATGACAGTAGCGGATCTTGAGGATGAAGGGGGAAGGGAGTAAGGGGACTGTGCCCCCTCCCTTGGTTGAATATATTTTTGAAAAGATCAGTTTTCACCAAATTATTTAAATCTGACTACAGTATAATTTGATATATTCATGCTCACAACATTGAATGTTCTTTTTCATTTCAAAATCTCAGTGCAACTTCGCAAATGATATCCAATTTAAGGTATGAACAATAATATATTACTTACTCTGGGGATCCGGGTTAGAATTGGTCCACAGTACTCCTAGCTTGTCGTAAGAAGCGACTAAATAGGGAGGTCCTTCTGATGAGACCGCAAAACCGAGACCCCGTGTCACAGCACGTGTGGCACGATAAAATACCTCCCTGTTCAAAGCCATAAGCGCTGATCATAGGCCTAAATTGTGCAGCCCTTCACCGGCAATGGTGACGTCTCCATATGTGTGAAAAATTCTGGAACGGGACGTTAAACAATACATAATCAATCAATCAACCAATCCTTGTTGAGCGTTGGCGAGGTGAATATGTTATCTTGTAACTATGTATTTTTATTTAAAAGAACACTAAAAACTATTTTTCATGAAACAACATAACATTTTCCAATCAACTTGTTTATGAAACATTACTGATCCCAATAAGTATGTACTGACTTTTCTCCCCATGTGTACGGCCACGTGCTATCGTGTTAGGTCGTATCTATAAATAAATAAAAGCTACAACATTAATCTACGAAGCAATCGAGGAACCTTTTTTGTCGATTTGACGAAAAAGACCTCGCCACGTACGACTGGCTCCGGTGAAAACGTACTCTTGTACAACCTGACTTTCCCCCCTAGCATCCGGTTTAACCTTGCTTTGTATATTTTCGTGTTATTCTAAGTCATTGAAAGTAAGTCTGTACATCGTTTAAACATTCCAACAAGCGGGTAGCATTATTAAATGCATAAAAAGTGGTTTAAAAGAAGGCAGTCTCTTCTTGGTGTGTTATTACTTCACACGTCCTCGCTTCAATTGTTAGTAATATCCGGTGTCGGTGATAATTTACAGTTTCCACCATTTTATGTCGACTGACCCACTTTTTTAAATTAGGGGTGTATCATTTGCAAGTAAAAATTTAACATAACTGATGCAAAATCATTCAGTACAGTTTGTAATCGAATATTCCTAGATTTTAACTCAATCATTCCATCAACTGAATTATCGTATGTATACGAACAGATATATACATATGATTTATTTGAACTGGATTAAATTAACGACATCTCGTCATTTTATATTCAATTGTTAACAGCCGCATGAATACTTTTGTCATAGGAGTTCGTTTCAAGACCTTTTGTGTAAAGCCTTGACGCTCACTACTGATATTCTATGTACCTAAATAGACCACGCCCCCTCCAACTGTACATGTAATCTCAACTACTGATATTCTATGTACCTAAATGAACCACGCCCCCTCCATTTGTACATGTAATCTCAACTACTGATATTCTATGTACCTAAATGGACCACGCCTCCTCCATTTGTACATGTAATCTCAATTACTGATATTCTATGTACCTAAATGGACCACGCCCCCTCCAATTGTACATGTAATCTCAGCTGAGATTTGGCTTGGCTGGATGCCTCCATTGAATCTCGGAAGTCCTTCATAAGTCATGTCTGGAAAGTAAACTTCGGCCGGTTCTAGCAATTAATGTGCACTAGGCTAATGAACAAATGGCTGTTCACTTCAAATAAGAAATTTGACTGTTAACTCTCTATTACTCTATATTAATGCTCCATTGCTGCACATCTACATATGTAGTCCCCAAAATAAAACCAGTCATTAAATATTCCATTCAAATAAACAAAATAATGAAGCCTTAGATAATATTATTTGGATACTGCCATTTAAAACTGTTTATGTATATCACTTAGACAACATAAAAAGTAAAAATTAATAAACTGTATTTGCCGTTGTACTGGGAAGAGGAAATGGAGATCAAACGTTTCTGAGATTCTGATTTATAGTGCAATAAGACTACTAAGTGTAAGAATAAAACCGTAGTCATGAAATTGAATAATGGAAAAGTGATTAGAAATGACATCATATTAACAGAGCTACCGAAAAGATTAACGACCTGTTGCATGGAAAATGTCTGGCGATACGAGGATGCTTCAAAAGTGAAGCAATGACAGAAAATCTATCCAGTGAAATTACCCAAAGAAGACGACCTCAAGAACTATAGGACTTGAAAGAAAAAAATTACACGTTTATATCACGAGACTGTAACCTATAACAATCTTGAAATAAACAAAAAAATGAATACACGCACAAGACTGAAAATGTTAAGAGAATCACGTGTTGAATGAATGGTATACACGAGAGAGAAGTTGAAAAATTTGAAAACCTGGATGTATATGTTCAAAGACAAGAGGAAGTTCCAAAAATCTGGGTGTATACGTCAAGTAAATATTATTACCATATTTGGAATTTAATGTTTGTTTAATAATAGAGGTTTTCTTTTTCAATGACAATTTATAGTACGTACAGCGTTAAATGAACGATTTCAGAAACTTTAGAAATGTTTACAAATAATCGTTGATCTTACATATAAATAAATGTTTGCCATTTTAAAAGTCACATGATCGATCTACTGGTTAAATTTACCCCATTTTCTGGATACCTTTCCATTTGAAGACCTGTTGTAAAAATTACACAAAATCAACGTGGTACGAAAACTCTGGCGGTACAAGCCTAGAACTGTAACAGAAGCTCCTTCAGCTTCTGTCACAGTTTGAGACTGTCTATATACGAATTTGTTGAAAGGGGAGGGGGGGTTCCATCTAAAAATATTGGAGCTTTTTGCGACTGTCAATGGAACATTGTATGATTTCCGTCATATTCATACAAATTTCGAAGGTTTTATTTCGGATTACAGGACTATGGTAACATAGTTTATTTTTTTGTTTTTTGGTTTTTTGGTTTGTTTTTTTTTTTTTGGTTTTATTTTTACAATTTAGGGTTTCTATGTCCTATAAATAAAACATTCTTACATTTTAATATATCAAAATCGTACGATATCCTAAGTTGTACCACGACAAACAATACAACGTTCAGAAAAACGTGCAACGTTTGAAAAATAGTACATTGATGATAAATCTACATCAGCATTATTCTTCACAAATCACCTAAAATTCACGTAATACACTTCAGATTCCCATAGGAATTTCTCCAGCTTTTTCTTACATTGTAGACCGGTATTAATAGCGATGTATTTGACAGAGCATTTTCTACACAACTATCATGTGTCATAAAAATTGTAGGCTGTGTGACACTACCTTATGACTTGAGTGTCACTTTCAATTTACAGTCATTTATACTACATGTGTACATAAAACGTGAATATGAAATGTAATACCGATATATGGTCTGAATAAAGTGACCGTTTCTTCTATGATGAAATAGTTTTCAGTTCTTACGACATACTTTCAGATATTGTTGCATTTTTCTGATAGATGTAAACATTGTATTTTCTTACTTGCTACTTGTCAGGATTTTATGCAAGATGTACAATTATATTTCAATATAGTATTACAACCTGCTGAGTTATATACAAGCCAGAGTATATTTAAGAAATAAAGATCGTGTTTTCGAGGCCGAGAAATGTTGTTTTGAAATATAAATGCCGAGGGTTTTTTATTTCAAACATTTCGAGATCAAAGAGGTTATTCTGCGACATACATGAAAACAAGAACTTTATTTCTAATTTACTATGGCTCAGAATGTTTTCCTATACAGCTACAAATTAGGTCACTGTGACGTCATGGCAGTTTTCAAAATGGACTAGAACTTCATATCTTTTGCTGACGAAAAGGTGAAATAGTAGGGGTATTCTAGATATGTTTTGAAAAAAATATTTCAAGTATTTATTTTAATGTTGACGGATTATATCGACTGCTTTGAATACACAGCCCCCACCCCACCCCCGAGAAAAACAAAACAAAACAAACTTGCCTGTGCATCGACATCTTTACATGTGTATCGATTTCGGAATACATACGATTGATTTATATTGAATAACAAATGCTCTTCAGTTATTTATGATTGATTTTTATGATTATAAAATTTTCAGTTATCGACTTTATTGATAAATTAGCAAAATATGAGATGCAAACGAGATGAGTATCAATTTTCTCCTAATCAGATATTACGTATGCAAGTATATCATATAATAATGACCACGCCATCCATTTTATCTTTGCAATAGCCGTTGTAGAATTTCGCACGTTGAAAGAAAGGCGTCATCACACCTACCGCACCCTTGCAGTATATAGATTAAGAGGAGGGGCGTCACCACACAGTATATTTACATTACAGATACTTTACTAGTATTCATTTACCCGATGTGAAGATAGATGTAAAGTGTCTAAGAGAACGTCAAGGTTAGACGCAAACTAATGTTGAAGTTGATAATTATCATTTCTCCTCAGACTCGGGGAACAGAGTATAAATGTATCTATAAATAGATACATGTACAATCGTAGTTGTTGTTCTTTATCTTTGACCAGAATAACATATAACTGGACGGAAGAAAAGTGGACATCACACCAATGATTTTTTTTTTCTTGCGATATTTATATCGATTTGTCCAATAATTTTTCTTTTTTGCCTCCAACATGCACGTTCTTCTGTCATTTTGAGAAGAGTACCGGTATCAAAAATCAATATTTAAAACTGTAGTCTTATAATGGTGTCCTCAGTATGGCGAAATGACCAGTTTATTCCAGCTGTAATGCAGGATGGTTCAGCACAGGATGATCAACATTTTTATTTTCGTTTTTATTTTGTTTTTGATGGGATGGGGTGCTTTTAGTAGACAAGGCATAAATAAGTTTATCCCAAAATAACGCGTCCTCTGTCTTCACGTATGTTAACATTTTCATACATTTCTTCAGATCGCTGTCTACTTCTGACCGAGATATGTCTTCTAATAAAATCATGATCAAGTGATTTTTTCTCTCCAGTAGAGTCTGATGAAATGCTGTTCGGAACTCCATTAAACACCACTCACTTCTCAGGAAATGGTCCGAAATGACAAGTATCGTATGTCTGCTGCTCTCGATGCTGTTTATTATGTTTATAGCTATTGGGGTACCTACCGCAAAGTCTCGATGATGAAGACATAGGTTAAATGTTTCTCCTCTCGATGTTTTCTCCGTCTCCAATTTTTTGACCAGGGTATGTATCACCCACTCTGTGTCATTCTCACTGTATGCCACAAAAGCATCATACTCCTTGTTTTTAAAACTTTCGCGATGCTGACATGATAAAACTAAATGAAATCTGGTAAAAGCAAGGATGGTAATTTCTGTCCTGTATTTGATAATAACTATCATCATGGCAACTAGCATGGTCACCAAAACAGCTAGGATGACAATGGGTTCTATCTGAATAAAAGAAAAGTGTGATTTACACCCCATATCTGTGTCCGTTATAGTGTGGATATATCTTCCCGGAAGTGTCGATGTCATGGAACACAGAAGATCTTTGAATTGAATTAAACTATCCAGCCAATGTGAGGAGTTAGATCGCGCAATTTCTTGAATATAATGTACGAAATCACTAGCTATACAGTCACATACAAAAGGATTATTATGGATATCCAACCTGAATGAAAATCTATGCTCGGTATTCATCGAACGCTGATAGAGTTTAAGACTATGGGATGAGATAAATGATATATTATTATAGCGAAGATCTATCAGTCCCAACTTGTTACTTTTCTGATATTCAACCCCGCTACCATAGTCAACAATTTGAGGTAATTGAGAAATGAAATTTGAACTTAAATCTAATATGGTTAGTCTAGGAAAGTGAAACCTCCATCGAAGAAGATCTTGAGGGAAAGTCGTTAACTGGCAAGCTGAGAAATTGAGTACCTCCAAGACAGGAAATTTGAACTGTACAAGTTCTTCAAAATGAAATGGATCCAAATTCATTGTGCGACTGACGTCATAAACCTTTAATTGTCTATACTGACACTGAAAGGTTCTTGATAACGAGGTACTCCGATTCACCAAGTAATCCTTTGTTTGAGATTCAAATAGAAGCCCCGTATCCTCAATGCCGTCAAATTGGAATGTTTTGTTCTGATTTATATATATCCGGGCATTCTCTGGACCGCAGTAATCAGTACGCGTCGTGGTCTGTGTATACTTCTGAATTTTGTTTTTCAAATCTGAAATTCTAAAACGTTCTCTGATGTCCAACATTTGGAAGTATTCTATCGTGTCCGATATACGATCGATTTCCGGGTTAAACATGTGCTTTGTAGAGTTAACGAGAACGCATGATTGTATTGACAAAAATTTTAAATTTTTACATCTTGTTGGCCATGCCATGTCAATTATCCCGTCCTTTGTGCATTTGATTTTCAGTCCAAAATTTAAATGTGTAAATTCATCAACTTCATCGACAAGCCGCATAAAATCGTCAAAGAACCAAGTACTGCTGCCATCAACAAAACATTGAATCATAACGCTTGATGTGTTGACCAAATTTGTTGTAAAAGGCAATGCTGGAAGAAACTGGATCGAACAAAGCTCATCAGTGCGACTGCGAATAAAATTATATAGATAAGAGTTATTTTGACTTAAATCATTCGCATTTCTGTCCATAATATTCGATTCCAAATGGAGTGTTGAAGGCTTTATATTTTCCAAGTCAGCGCCGTTCTTACGATTTGCATCAAACGAAGGACTTGTTAAGTTTCCAATTTCACTTGTTTGTGTAGAATGGATGTTGAGAACACCAGATATACACATGGAGAATAAAACCGAAATCGAATAGAAATTTAAACCGCTTTTCATTTTTAGACGGACTTCCTTTGAAATTCTTGAAAATGTGAAATCAAATTATAGTAATATTTAGCAGCAGAGAGCCTTGTATACGGAAGTTGTAAACTCTTGTTTCAGAATGGCAGATTTCGACAGTCTGCCTACGCTATCTTTGTGTTCCGAGGAACGCATTAAAATGAGACGAATACAAATAAAATATTTAACAGAATATTACGAACTATGTATTCTTCTGCTGTTCTACAAAATCTTGATCATCAAGATCCATGCTCCAGTCAATGCGCTTGCGTGAAAAAAGTACAAGCGCGAACTGAAACGCAGTTCGGGTTATCTTTTTGGGGAAAAAAAGAAAGGAAAGAAAAACAGTGTAAGGAGGTAACAGGTTGTGATGTACTTATCATGACAAAGCATTGTAATATATAATAAGATTTGTTGACCAATGATTTAAACATGCACCAATTTGCTGCTGACACTTGCAAACGGATTCGTTAATATTACTCGACGACAGAAGTTTAAGCAAGTATAGCTCACTATACGTAAAGAAAGAACTCGTCTAACACGCCCTTAAGAGGCCAGACTGATTATGCTTGTCCGATATCACATGACGTATAGACGATTGGTACCCTTAAATGCTAATGGTACATGTACTACCGAAAAGCAGTTTTATAGACAGACCCTATCTAACGTGGAAAATTTCATAAAAGGATCCGGGGTGGGGGTGGGGGGCTTTGTAGATTTGTTAACATATTATCTGTTTGACGTGAAGAGGAAGTCTTTTGGTCCATATATCTCCTGCCCTATCTTGATAGTGTCGGAAACAGGTTAAAAATGAACTTCTGTGTTGTTATCAAGATTCATTATGTTTTATTTTTGTGAACATTTTTCACAACCTTGCAACACACTTTGCACTAAAGTATCTCTGTTACACCTACTGTATGGCGTACCATCATAGTTCATTATTGCCAAGGGGCCTCCGTGGCCGAGTGGTTAGAGCATCGCGCTCAAAATCACAAGGTCTCTCACCTCTAATCGGCGCAGGTTCGATTCTCGCTCGCGCCGATATATGTGAGAAAGTTTGCCAGTTTAATTTCGGAAGGTCGGTGGTCTCTTCCCAAGTATATTGTATCTGGGTTCTCTCCTCCACCAATAAAAACTGGACGCCACCAGATAACTGGAAAATTGTTGAGTGTGGCGGAAAATAATAAACAATCAATCATTATGGTCAAACTACATGCATGTCCTATAAAAACTACCATGTCCTATAAAAACTACCTTAGTAGTTACAATAACAAGACGTAGTCTGCAATTTACCATGCATACCAAGAACTTACTATTTATAAAATTGATGATAGAATGTTAAAAAAGTATGCCATTTACGAAATTGCTATGATAATTGCATCAACGTACTCTGCAAGGTTAAAGCGCAAGAGGAATCTTTTCACGTGGTTCTGTGTAGATTTAAAATTTCATAAGCATAGTCAGATACTATCAAGCAGTTATCCTTTATGTGCACCGATTAAATAATTCTTTTAAGTTAAGTTTATGATTGAAATGAGGATACCGTAGGCTTCTTTTTTTTTTATAATTAACGGGATATATCAGAATTGTTTTCGCCAGTCAGTTGCCATGTGAATATGGAATAAACATGGCTACAAAAATATATTGTACATTTTCTTAGCGGATCAGAATGTTGTCTGCATATAAAGGATTATAAAATATTATTTCTTTTGTAAAACATAAATATCAATAACATGTGGAAATAAGATATTTTAATAAACATTATGAACATCGTCAGTCAGTTTGTTTAGTACTTTTGAGAACATATAAAGTTTGATTGCTGTGACAAAGCCGTATTACTACGCGCCCGATTCCGTCTCTTCACTCTTTGTTTGTCAGACAAAGCATAAACAAGCTTGTCCCAGAACAGTCTGTCGTGTGTCTCTAGGTAAGTAAGAGTCTTTAGGCACCGCTTAATGTCAATGTCCAGTTCCCCGTGGGGTAAGTCCCCCATCACAATAATTATCATGTGTCGCCGTTTTTCTATCAGGCTTTGATGAAATGCTGTTCTGAACTCCATTAAACACCACTCACTTCTTACAAAGTTGGTGGATATGACAAGAATTGTATGTCGACTACGTTCAATATTATTTATAATATTTTCTGCTATTGGTGCTCCTACTGTGAAGTCTCTCTGGTGAATACACAAATGAAATCTCTGCTGGTGTGTTTGAAGTTTAGTTTCTAGTTGCCAAACTAGATTTTTCAGAACCCATTCCGAATCCTGCTGGCTGTAGGCAACAAAAGCATCAAATTTCTTGTTGTCAGCGTAATCTTGTTGCTGGCATGGAAACACAATGTTAAACCTAGTAAACGCTAAAATCTTAATTTCCACTCTGTATCTAATGATAACAATCAGACAAACAAAAAGGACAAAGACTAGAATGCAGAGGGCGATAATAGGACCGTTCTGGAGCACTGTTATTTCAGTTTCACACCCTAATTCTATGTCAGACAAAGTCATTAATTTACGGCCAGATACTGTTTCAGGGGTAGAACACATTAAATCTCTCAAGTATGAATAACCCGAACCCGAGTTGTTTAGTAGCCACAAAACTGAAATGTTCAAAAGAATATCTTTCGTTGCACGCATTTCACATGTACAAGAAAACGGATTGTTTTGCAGATCAATGTAAAATGATTTATGCTTGCGAAAAAAATCTTGTATCTGATGATGTGATAAACTTGTTAAGTTATTATGCTGTAGATTTATGATGCCTTTGTCGGAACTTCCAGGGTCATGGTCAATGAATGTACTTAACTCGTTTATACTATTGTAGCTCAAATCTAGAATTTGCAATTTTGGAAAATTCAAACGCCAGTGCCTGAGATGTGGAGGAATGTTATGAAGTTTAGTGTTAGAAAAATTCAAGACCTCTAAATTTGGGTAAAAATTACCGATCAAATTTTCGAAAAATGTAGATCCAAAGTTGTTAGTCAAACTTCGGTCGTACACGGCCATGTCCCTATACTGACAGCTGATTCTGTTGGCCGCCATGATTGTAAGATTTTTAGTATACATTTTTGCTAAATTATAAAATTCCTCTCTGGCTAAGGACTTCGGTCCGTAGAAAGTTTCGGAGATATTAACGTACGCGTACACCTTAGCATTTTCCGGCCCACACAACGCAGCCCGTGTCAGCAGGAAAGCGTTGGACTTTAAGAGATAATCAAAATAATTTCTATCATTAATAATGACACAACTTTTCATCTTAAAGTATTCAATCGTGTCTGGCATCTCATCAATTTTATATTCATACGCTTCCTTATAATGATCTATGATGAAACAACTTTCCACAGAAAGGTACTGTAAATTGCTAGCTCGCATCGGCCATGGCAAAGCGACGGTGCCGTTTCTTCTGCATGACAAACTAAGCCCAGCATCTATCCTTGTTAAATTAGACATTTCATTGACCATGAGACGAAAAGACTCGAAAGACCAAATATTTTCCTCCTCAACTTCACAACTGATCATGATGACTAGAGAGTGCCGAGGTTTAGAGACTGGTTCTGGGAGACGGTCAGGCATGTCCAGAACGCAGAACCATGGCATGTACCGATCAAAAATCTTCTTTGCACCTAACGATAGGTATTTCTGAGCCGAAGTATTTAATATCAAGGTATGCAAATTATTTGATTCCGTCACATACAATTTTTCCAACCTGTTTCCCTTTAAATTGTCCGATTCCGTGTTCAGGGAAACTATGAGTTTATCAATGCAATACACTAAAAGAAAACTGAGTTTCACTGTTAAATTCATCACGGCCAGCGCCTGTCCTTTGACTATTCAATAACACGCATCAAGAAAACAGTGTGGATGGGATTTCGCTTCACATTCTCTGGAATGAAAAAGTTAATATTTTTCTATCATTTGACAACACATTTATCATTTTAATATAATTACTTACAGCAAATTAGTAGCAGATTTGTTTTTTAATCAAACGTGAAAGATACATGTAAAATTCTAATTTTCTGTCGAATCAAAATCTATAAATAACGTTAAAAAGACACGAGACTGACCTTCTGAACAAGACGCAGTAGCACCCAAGACATCACGCACCAGTTGCCGGAGAAAGTGGGAATAATAGTTAGTCGTGTCTTACCGACTATGTGCTTATTACGAGAAATCAATAGCTGCAGAATTATGTAGAGATGTATGGCCAAGGGCTTGGATCAGGATTAAATGACTCTATCCGGTAATGGTGTTAGAAGTACGCATCTTTTATACTGTCGTAACACACGAAAAATACATTTCAGAGATTTACAATTTGATCGGCTGTTATTTTCCCGCCAAATCGCCAGATTTATGTTGAAATGAATTCCGGACGAAATTTTATCATAAATTGTCATATAAAAAGGACACTGAAACATGGGCGGAATGGTGTCAGAAAGGGATCATTTCATAACAGTGTAGATCAATTTCTATCAAAAGTCAAAATAGATAACACTACTACTTGGTCATTATTGGCTTATGCCAGAAGAATAAAACGGTCTTATCATCAAATTTAACACTTAATACGAGTTCCCTCACCACCCAAGTCTACATATTTCTGACAGCTAAAACCTGTATGAATCGCAATATACTTGATTGTTGCTCCTGTTTCTCATGCAGCAGTCCATTTTTCATTATTTTCTATAGCTAATTGATCGCGATGAAATATTCAAAGCATTGCAGAATAGCCGGTATCCTTGACAAAGGATCGAAATCGGTCGTAAGTTAGAAATTGATCTTTTAGCATTACTAGATGACGAATACTGTTAGAACATTCCAGACTCTTTAAGTCTGGATTTTGATA
The DNA here is from genome assembly GCA_024699665.1 of Ostrea denselamellosa. Taxonomy (NCBI): domain Eukaryota; kingdom Metazoa; phylum Mollusca; class Bivalvia; order Ostreida; family Ostreidae; genus Ostrea; species Ostrea denselamellosa. The sequence goes on from JAMZEH010000055.1 coordinate 20,178,149, forward strand.
AGAAGCTTGTGATTTGCATATCAATTATCTATAAATGATCTTAGAACAGGCACATATGCATAATAAATAGAAAATAGATCAAAAATGTAGTTATTTTTTAACCTACTTTGCCAACGCAGTGCAAATTAACACATATCGAATATTATTTATTGGGATCATACTCTTTTTTAAAATGGCATCATACCAGGGGCTGAATTTCAAATATGCATAAATCCGAGTGCGAATCTGATCAGCGAAAGGGGGGTAGCGAGAGAGTCTTAAAACAATCACTGGCCTGTATTGCGTAATTTTAATTGCATAGTTATAATTGAGAAAATGAATTAGAAACAACGTAATTACTGCATAGAAGTTCCTGAGTGACAGAATAACGTTTATTGCTCACTTTTTATCCGTCCTTCCATCCAGTGAATTTCGAAAGAGAAACGGCACTTCCATTACGGCCAGATTCAAAACCGAGTCATTACGTAATAAATGTCATTCACCTAATCGGCAACTCTCCTCACCATTGGATGCTCCTCCAGGGCAACATTTGAAATTTAACTCGTCCGCGTTGTAAAGTGGTGAAATGCAAAATATTCCATCGAAATTCAGTGTCAAGAATTCCGCATATCCTATTGGATAATCTTTAAACTTTTAAAAAGCTCATGTGATGGAATAATTTCAGATGGCTCCTTACACTCAAATTTTATTTAATGGCTTAATTAGCGATTGTTTAAGAAGTATTATTTCACCGTTGAAAGAGTGATACAAGTTCTCATTTGTTTTGCATGGATTATTTGTGATATTTTTCTGGAATGATAAAAAAAAAGGTGCTTTGTTTAAAAATAAGAGAATTTAAAGTCCAAACTTCGCTTTGATTTGATACATGATATGAATATCTAATAAAACCTGTGAGGAAGCTTAATTAAAGTAAATGCTCTGTCTCTTTTAAAATAAATTTATAAAAATTATAACGGTTTTTGCTAATATTCTTTTTAAATCTACGATTAAAAACTTCCAAAAACATGTAATTTGGGAAAATAGGTATATTAGACAAATATAGTTTTTAAAAAACTGAAATGGAATGACCAAATTTCAGAAATATCGCTGTTTTATATAATTTATTTTTTTCATTTGAACCAAACTAGTGATAAAAGTACCGATTCAGATCAAATGGATGAAAATGACTAAAATAATCAAATAGCTACTACTTTAATGCACTGAGAATCAAGACATTATTTTTCCTTTATAAATTCATTTGATTTGTAGACCATTTTATATCAAGAGAATGTAGTTTTCTGATTACAATGTTCTCTGTGACTTAATTGTTTTATAATTCCGATCGGACTTGGATCGCAATATTTCTGATTTTTGGCCATTTGATTTCAATTTCTTTTCAAACTACATTTTTCCGATATAGCTTTCTTCAAATTGACAGGCTTTTGAAGATTTTAACCGTAAATTGAAAAAAATATTAACAAGAACGTTTTCAATTTTCATGAATATTTTCTGATTAAAAAAAATTGTAACATCGATCCGAGTTTTTTAAGCATGTTTTATTAAATATTTATATCATACATCAAACCACAGCGACATTTGAATTTTGAAATCTCTTTTTTGCACTCAAAACACCTTTTTTTTTTTTTTAATTCTGGAAAAATCACACAAAAGCTCGTATATAATAATTGAGAGCTTAACTTTTGTTACTCTTTTGATGGTGAATCATACTTTATACTAAGCATTTTAAAGAGCCAATAAATAAATTTTTGGTGTAAAGAGCCACCTTAATACACACACACACACACACACACATATATATATATATATATATATATATATAAAACAAAACTCCATTTTCCGTCTAAATAAAATTGAAAAGAATTTGCGTAAGGAGGATTTGTTTGTTCGTTTGTCGTATTGTTGGCAGGATAGAGCGTAAACAAAGCCTTTCTTAAATTACTAGGCTCGGAATAAATTCATACGTATCAAGGTTGTGGACATTGCGGTCTGTGACCTTAGCTAAGTCATGGAGACGCTTTATCATTTTTGAACGATGATTTGTATCTCGAATACATTACATGAACCTATAATGTATCCGATATCTTGATTAATACAGAACTGTCAACGAATTCCAATAGAACCGAATTCCAAAACCAAATCCGATACATATAAACTTGTAAGGGTTACGTAACTTAAATGCAGAAAACACTGACAAGAACATTACAGCATAATAATTATGGTATCTTGTGGAGGATGAATTAAAGCACTTAAAAGTTTTATTCTTTTCGCAAATATCATTGCAAGGCAATATAACCTCGAGGATATATATCAATCCTTTTTAAATTCAAGGTTACTGTATAGTATTGCAAGAATTATGGAGACGTATACGTTCATCGTGCCACTTTCAGAACGGTTTTGTGAATATTTACAGACACGGGAAAAACAAATGTCTCTTGGGTGTGAAACAGTCAATGGATATCAGCACTGCCAATGTAGCATTATGTCAAAACGTCCTTTTGAGGTCGGACTATAGATTACCGAGTCCATGTTGCACTGAGAAATCATTCAGAGTCAAACCAAACGTGTCTGTTGAGGAAAGCGTGGGAGGAGAAGAGAATATTGAAGCTAACGTCTCTTTGCGTTGATAATCAGATAAAAAAATGTGGGAATTCTTATATTCCTTACAAATCTTCAGAGACGTCAGGTCTAAATTGTGTGTATCATAATCGACGATGAAACGTCTTATTAAAACACAAAATTAGAACAATAGTTGTTTGCCTTGTCAAATGATTAGCCAGAAGATGTAAGATAATCGTTTTTGACTGAATTTGCCCAATCCATTTATGGTTGGAGTTTTATGGGCTGATGAAAATGTCTCGGTTGTACAACATCACGTGGTTACCAACACAATGGCTATCGTTTTCTTCGCTCCAGCTTTGCAGATCCAGTAGTTCTGTTTTTACAAGTTAAGGAAATCATGCCTGCGCTATAGCACACAAAACATGTAATTTGATTTATATGTCATTTCCTCACTAAGAAAATAAAATCATTCGAAGTGAAATTATATTACATGCTCTGTGAGCTTTAAAAGCATACAGATTCCACATCATTTTCGAGTAAGTTCTTTTTTATTTCAAATCTTAGGCCAATATTTCTATAAACCCGTAAAGAATCATGGAACATTTTTTCTCCTGTTACAGAGCAGTGGTGTCCGGATACCGTCTTGGGTACCGCACTCGCTTAATTACTAGTAATTCTAACCTCTGCGATCCCAGTTCGATCCTGAGGATCTGCAGTGGTAGTATGTGGTCGCACATTCTGACATGTGGGTTTCCTCCGGATAATCCGGTTTTTTCCTACATCAATGGTCCTTCCGTGCACATATTCAAGCTGACGATAAACAGTAAACTTAGTTGTAGAAATTGATTATTAATCGTCGTAAAAAAAGAATAATTTTTTTTTTTTTAAAAATCTATAAAAACAAGACTATAAGAGTACACCTGTGTCAATAATGGTCCGGATAAAATATACACACGACCCGGAACTAGTAATGGTAAAGTATGATTATTGCCTTAATAAAATATACACACGCCCCGGAACTAGTAATGAGTAAAGTCTTATTAGCGCTCTATAAAATATACACACGCCCCGGAAGTAGTAATGAGAAAAGTCTTATTAGCGCTCTATAAAATATACACACGCCCCGGAACTGGTAATGAGTAAAGTCTTATTATCGCTCTGTAAAATATACATCCATCCCGGAACTAGCAATGAGAAAAATCTTATTATCGCTCTATAAAATATACACACGACTCGGAACCTTTAATGAGAAAAGTCTTATTATTGCCGTAATAAAATATACACACGGCCTGGAACCAACACTGAAAAAAAGGCGTAATTATTGCTTTTATAAAATATACACACCGTCTGAAACCAGTATTGTGAAAAATGTTATTATCTCTTTATCAGATATACACATCGTCCGGAACCATTAACGAGGAAATAATTATCGTTGTATAGAATATTCACATGGTCCAGAACCTTTAATGAGAAATGCAATTATCGTTTTATGAAATGTACACACGGTCCGGAACCAAGTATGAGAAGGATGTAGTTATCGCCTTATAAAATGCACACATTGTCCGGAACCAGCAAGAAGGAAAGTGTAGTTATCGCTAAATATAGTATACAGACGATCCGGAACCAGTGATGGGTTGGTTGTATGTTGTTTACCATCGCGCATGAGAATCATTACCGGTGAAAGGCTGCAGAATTTAGGTCTATGCTCCGCGTTTACGGTCTTTGAGCAGGGAGGGATCTTTATCGTGCAACACATGCTGTGACACGGGACTTCAAGTTTGGTTTTTGCTGTCTCATCCGAAGGATCGCCTCATTTCCTTGCCTCTTACGACAAACAAGGGGTAATGTGGACCCGGATCCCCATGGGACTCAGTCATAGGAAAGGTGTAATTATACGTACTCTGCAAAAGTAACGACTGTACTCTGGCAATGAGGAAAAATTTAGTGCAATTATCGTCTTTTGTCCTTATATTTGACTTGCTAAATTGGAAATTTGCAACATCTAACAAAATATTTTCATTATCATAGTGAATGGGAGAGACCTATTTACATACCGCCTGGACAAGATAACTCTAGCAGTCAATATATAGTTTTGTTTTATTCCTGGGCAAGGCAAACCAAGGACAATAAATATATAGCTAAATACCTTCTACGCAGGACAAACCATGGGCGATCAATACATAACTAAATCAACATTGTCCCCGTGTATTGTACACCTGAATACCGTACATTCAAGCTGCCTGTCTGACGGTCAGCAATCTTCCGTAGATAACGTTTAACGTTCAAAATCAGCACCAGGCAAGATTTTTACATAAATAAAATAACATGTTTTGCCGTGTGACCGTTGAGATATACGAAAATCCTAACCATCTTGAAACACGTGTATTGTGACGTCATATCTAGTTTCACTAATTTTTTTTCTTTGAAACTAAGCAATTATTAACAGTAATAAAACATACAGAGGTAAGAGAAGAATTGTATGTTTATGCTACTCTGCAGTTGTGACCTTCAGGCTTCTATAGCTACAGTTAAACATATACACAACGACAGTCAAGGAAAGAGACGAAGAATCAAAAGTACATAATTATAATTAGATAAAAATCGACGGATAATGGGTTGTTTGAATACACACATACAGCTCTAAAATTAACAATTTACTTGTAAATTTCATTTTTTTTTAAAAATATTATGCTTCCGGTTAGTTCGTAATTGGTATATCATGACGTCATATAATAGGTAGCAAAGTGATACTTGCAATACGCCATCCGTGGTGTCCTGAAAATGAATTATCAGTGAAGAAAAAGTCAATAGCTCCACAATGACTTCGACATCTTTCAAGAAGCACTTTGTCTTTGAACATGTTGGATATTCAGCTGGCGCAGAGCAAATCACGTGATTCACATGTGTAATCACTGGAGCGAGCTGGTCTTGTCGCAAATTCAAAAGTTAATATTTACAAGATGTTTCCTTACTATAAACATCAGCTCTTCTGTGATGGAGTATACGTTCAGTTTTCTATTGAACGCTTGGATTGGTAAGAAATTGTTACGTACATAAAGACTGGTTAATTAGATAAAGTAAAAGTTTTGAAAGCGGAACTTTTATTATTTATATCAGCCGTTGGCGTAAGACAAAACTGACCATGTCAAGTATAATTTATTTCATTTTGGCATTTAATTAAATACGAAATTATCATTTATATCCTCTTCTACAACGTTGATGCTTTTAACAAAGAAAGATGATAACCGATCTTTAAAAGGCAACTTATTACCAGTCCGTCAGAGTTATTGCTCTTTGATGACTCTCGTACGTAATGGGCGAGTCTTGCGAGCAAGTGCGAGATTACCGGGAAATTGATAGTCAATCGGAACATCACTTGACCTTTTTTCCGGAAAAGGCCGAGTGACGATTCGATTGCATTTATAGGGTGACACCCCCCCCCCCCTCCTTTACAAAAATAAATAAATAGTATAGTGTATTTTTGATACAACAATCATTGGTCAAATAACCGTTGTTGTTTTGTTTTGTTTTTTTAACACTAAATAATATATTAAAACTAATGTGTTTTTGAATTCGATCACACCTATTTTAAAAATTCCATAAATCTATGTTTTGCTTCTGAATTTCATCGACTTTTTTATAATTTTCAAAATAACTTAAATGAAGTTCGGAAAAGCATCAGTTGTGTCAGTTAGTGATATAAACGTCTCAAAATTTAAAAAATACAGTTTGACTGATGGATAATTTATTTTCAAATGTTAAAAAAGGGAAAGGGCGGGGGGTACATGTATGACTATAAAGTCCATGCTAAATGGTCTGTGCTAATTGTATGATGAAGTAAAATGTCTTCACAGCCTGACAGAATATTTTTAAAAACATACGAATCCCATTATTTTCAAGAAAAGTTCTTGTGTTGTATGTGCAAAGGCCTATGTGTTTTTTCCAGTGCAATTGTTGGATATCATTCAAATTTGGCAAATTCAGTACCTGTGCTCCCTCACATAGTTTAACAAGTTCATCTTTTATTCAGTTACTTTTAACTTTAGAAATTTTATTAGTGATGTGGTTTGCAGTCGATTATAATTTGTAGTCGATGCCACATTACTAATGCCCAATGTTTACGTTGTTCCGGTAGCACGACTTTTCGCGCCTTTGATTTAAAGAGTTCCGCCAATGGAAATATCTTCTTTATACGGGATTATTTAACTTTCTTGTATATTACTTTTAATAGTTTAATGCTTTTAATGGTAAATTAGATAATTTAAAGATAATTTTTATGGAAGCATTCAAAATAACGCGATCTTAAGGTTGCCAAGCGATATTTCCCTTTGTTGAACTCTAAAATGATAACTGTTTATCGTGATAATCACATATTGTCAAAAGGATGATCATCATCTGCTATACAATCTCCCGAACTGCAGAGAAGCATAAAGTTCGGAAGTTTAGGAGTATTTTAGGATAAACATTATACATTAGATAAAATATCAAACTTTACGGTCTTTTATTGTTAGATATATCGATATATCGATCGATCATGTCAATGGGGAAATAAACAACAATTGCATATCTAATAGCCTAATTCAAACAATTTCGTTTTGATATGATCAGTTTATTGGGCAGTCTGTAGTTAAAAACTGAATATGGTACTGGCTGTTCAAAGAACGTAACCGGCCACGGACACAGGTTCCTGATTCTAAATACCGTATTCAGCGTTTTGTAAAAGAAACTAGACACGATCTCGAGTTGGATTTCCGTTTAATTTTGAAATGATGTGATCTAACTTTCCTACATTATTACCTATAAATGACTAATTACGTAATCAACGATGGGTTAGCTGATATAAGCAGTTGCAGGATGTCAAAACAAATAACCTTGGGTCAGTAATGCTTAAGAAATTATTTCCCGTTTTTCAGATGATGGGAAAATATCCTTTGTTCCCTTATCTCAGGTACTGACCCCTAAAGGTTGATATTGTTGATAACATTTCATCATTAGGATTATCTACAACTTTTGTTCCATAACATTTGATAAAATGTTTTCAGTTTTTGAGGTTATGATCTATGTCTTTAAAAGGACAAGCTCTGAATTCCTGATAAAATACAATTGATGGTGGCATATTGTTAAGAGACATATCATGACCAATTTATGTTCTATAAAGCTTAACAAAATAGTTTTCTTTTAGGAGTTAGAGAGCATCAATGTTTTGTACACTAGTCCTTTATATATCTCATTATGTAAATTAATAGCTGTTGCACATCAACATTAACAACGTTGCTTCAGTAATGCTTAACAAATTCATTTTAGGCTTTAAGATATTCAGATAATACTTTTGACCCCTTTCGGCCCTTTGAGTAAGAGGATGGCCACTAAAACTTGATAACTCAAAGAAGTCTTCTCATTACCTAGAACTTTTATAAAAGAACGTTTTCAGTTTTCAACATTTATAGGATATTCTGTTTTAGAGTCCATCCCCCGAATTCCTTAATAGGAACGCAAGACAAAATCTCGACAAGGGATATTGTTAAGACTCATACTCTGACCTGGCATGTTATGCTTTGCAAATTGTTTTCTGTTTAAGAGATAGAAAACATTTAATTTTCATATATCCCTTATTACGTAATCAATGATCGTTTTGCTGTTATTAGCAGTTGCAGAACATTAAAACAAACAAATTTCTTTCAATGATGCTTAACAAATTAACTTTAGGATTTTCTTTTAGCTTTTTTTTTCGGTCCTTATTTAGGGAACTAGTCCCAAAATTTTGACATCGTTGAATAGGTCTTTCTATTATCTACAATTTTTGTTCTACAACATTAAAAAAAATTGTTTTCAGTGTTTAAACATCTCTTTGGGGCCATCACCTGAATTCCTTAAAGGAGGACGCAAGTCAAAATTTGAATATGTTTTATTGTTTAGACTCACATTTTGACCATTTTATGCAAAACATGTATAATGCTTGACAAATTATTTTTCATTTAAGAGATAGAAAGCATCAAAGTTTCTTACATTACTCTTGTGGAATCCTTTATTACGTAATCAATGATAAGTTTGTTGACACCAGCACTGGAAGAACGTTAAACAAACAACGTTGCTTTGATGATAACGCTTAACAAATTCGTTTTGGTTTTTTGAGATATTTACAAAATAATTTTGATTCCTCTTGGACCCTTATTCCGTCTTTTTATAAACCAGAGTTATCCTTTGCAACAAAATTGCCTTTTCCTTAGAGTAGGTATTCATCACTGTAAATATAAATACCAGTAGTTACGGCGCAGTGCGGGAACTTGTTTTGTAATCGACTGCATAAACTTTTACAAAATGACTTAAGATTATTTGTTTTCATTTTGATCAAGGTCTTGTTTACATTTTTTAAAGTTCTATTGTTTTCCATTCTTTGTTTTCGGGGGCCTCCGTGGCCTAGGGGTTAGAGTGTCGCGCTCAAAATCACAAGGCCTCTCACCTCCCGCGGGTTCGAATCTCGCTCGCACCGATATATGTGAGAAAGTTTGTCAGTTTACTTTCGGAATGTCGGTGGTCGGTGGCTGGACGCCACTAGATAAAAATTGTTAAGTGTGGCGGAAAACAACAATCAATCAACCATTCTTTGTTTTCTTTGAGGGTATATTCCAGACACATGGGTTTGATGTACATGGCTGATTGCTGTGGTTCTCGTGCATTCTTGCCAAACAGAACAACAGACCAGCGATGTGGGTGCGCATCTCTCCAAGGCTAAATAAAATAGGTTGTTTGATATGTTGTGAGCCTCATATTGCAGGGGGTTAGCATCGGTGTCCTTGACTATCTAAGCCCGTGTACCTGGTGTCATTTGGTCAATTTATATCGATGAGGTAGTACTCTAAAATAAACAAAGCAAGTGACAATGGACCAAATCGGTGTAAGATCAGTGATCCAATACTTGCATAAGAAAGGTTTAACACCTAAGGATATCCATACTGATATGGTAGATGCTCCTTCATATGCTACAGTGAAAAAAGTGGCTGTCGGAATTTAAACGCGGCAGGCAGAGCCTTGAAGATGACCACGTCCTGGAAGGCTTGTCACTGTTGCAACCCCAGAAATGGTCAATTAAGCCCATGATATTATGACTGACAGGCGAGTTACAGAAAGATATATAGCTGGTACAGTTGGCATTTCACTGGAAAGAGTACATTCCATTCTGACATAAGATTTTACAATGAAATATCTTTCAGCCTGTTGGGTACCAAGACTGCTGACAGTTGTTCAGAAGCACACCAAGCTCACTTTGTTACATGCTAATCTAAACCTTATAGTGGCAGAACGTTCGCCAGAGATGTGTTACTATGAAACTTGGATCCATTATTTCACCCGAGAGGCCAAACAACAGTCTAAACAATGGAAGCACTCTGGTTCACCCCCGCCAAAGAAGGCAAAAACTGTTCAGCTGGAAAGGTTAGGACCTCGGTTTTCTGGGATGCTGATGGTGTTCTGATGGTAGATTATCTCTAAAAGGGACACAAAATCCATGGCATATACTATGTATCGCTTCTGAGGCCATTACAGGAAAAATATGAAATTTAAGCGCAGCGGAAAACTCAGTAATGGTGTGTTGTTCCATTAGAACAATGTCCCTGTTCATAAGTCTGTCATTGCCATGACTGCCATTAATGATTAACGATTGTGGCTTTAAATTTGTTGAGCATCCGCCAGACTTTCATCTGTTTCTAAAACTGAAATGGCTATTTCCTGAACCCACTTTCAGTCAGATGAAGAACGTCATACATGCAATCGAGGACTTTCTGAATGGTCAAAAAAAGGACTTCTTAAAAGTGGCATTGATGTCATTAAACATCACTGGCACAAGTGAATAGGTACTGAAAGGGATTATGTTGAAAACTAATGCAATATGTCCGCCAAAATTCAAACCCTTACGTACGAGGTTCACAACATATCAATCAGTCCTCGTATTGTTGAAGTTCTGCAAAATTTGGTTTTTATTTACAATGATAAACTACAAAGTCGTTCGTCAATTTAAGTTTTCTTGTCACTATTCAAATTATAAAATTTCTCAATTTTACAGCTTTGTATATTTTCGTAATTTTACATGAAAAAATCAACATACATGAAAAACTATCCATTTAGTAGATGATATTGTGCATTGTATCAGAAGAGAGGGAAGGAGTGATAAGAAAAACCGATTGTTTAATAATTATTGTTTTTATCACTGTCAATATTTTTCGGGGGGAGGGGGTGTCAATATATTTCCCCTTTGAAAAACGATATTATATGCATGTTAATTTATAAATACATCGAAGGACAAGCATGTGCAGCTGGCTGTATGAATCGTCATAAGTTCCTGGCGCACTGTGTGTAGATTTCTTTGTTTCATGGATGCATGGTATTTGGAACGCACATAGCTCAAAGAATGATCATCTGTTATTTTATGTATGTATTTTTCTTTACAAAACCTTTTTCCTTGTATATATTGTCGGAAACATGCCATTTTCTGACTGTCACATTTTAACAAAATAATCTGAGTGACAGGCGGGTCAGTTGTGTCCAAAAATCACTGAACCAGCCATTTGTCACTTCTGTTATTGATGGCATTGCAGTCGTATCTCTGGTAGCTTTAATGTTGGGCGCGTCCTTTACGTTTCCAACTGATGTATTCAAAAGCCCTCTCTGGCTACTTCATGTTTTGATCCATTGACCTTTAGATTTTCAGATTTTTCAAAGTCAGTTCTGATTTTTTTTAAATTTGCAAATCACAATATCTCTTGGGCGATACATTTTCATGTTTCATTGTTCCCCGTACTGTAACTGTTCACATTTTACCGGAAGTGATGTATACCTGCTCTAATGAAAAGGCCAAGATTTTGATCCATTGACCTTTAGATTTTCAGATTTTTTAGAAGTCAGTTCTGAATTTTTTAAAATTTGCAATTCACAATATCTCTTGGGCGATAAATTTTCATGTTCAATTGTTCCCGGTACTGTAACTATTAACATTTTACCGGAAGTGGTGTATACCTGCTCTAATGAAAAAGCCAAGATAACGAACAGAATTCATTCTCGTAATTCTTATAGAAAATACAAATCAGAGAGATGGGCAAACATGGACCCCTGAACATACCAGAGGTGGGATCAGTTGTCTAGGAGTAAGCATCCCCTGTCGACCGGTCAAACCCGCCGTGAGCCCTACATCCCGATCAGGTAAACGGAGAAATCCGTAGTCAGAATCAGTGTGCCAAGAACGGTCTAACAATTGGTATGAAACACGTCAGACAGCATTTGACAAGAAAAAAGGAAAATTTCAACTCTGTTGTGAACGATAAACTAGATTTATGGTTTATGGATTATGAAAAAAGCGGAACATTAGGGGTTTATCCCTAAAGTTTGATATCGTCGAATAGGTCTCGTTATCATCTACAGCTTTTATTTTACAACGTGTAATTGCAATGTTTTTAGTTTTCAAAATATATGGGGTATTCAGTATTAGGGGCCATCCCCTGAATTCCTGAAAGGTGCACATAAGACAAACTATGAAGACGGTATATTATTTAGAGTCACATTCTGACCAAGTTATGCACTACAATGCCTTTATTTAATGGACCGGCACCTAAACTTATGTTTAGTCGAATAGGCATCGTCATTATCAACAAATGCTGTTCTATATGTCTTTTCCAATTGTTTTTGTTTAAAAAGATTTTAACGAAAATGAGTACAAAAAAACATTGTAGTGCTTTTTCGAGCGCTACCAAGCTCTGGCGCTTTTTTATTATTAATTAAATTGAAACGTGACTAGGTAATCTATAATTCAACTCTACGTTGAAAATTTCAAATTCATATCTTGAATATCGAATGGCGAAGTAAACAATTTGTAAATCGTAATCATAAATTCCAAAGACATATACAAGTTCGAGTGTAGGGCAACACGGACCTCCGACAAAGCGAAGGTAGGATCAGGTGCCATGGAGGAGTAAGCATCCTCTGCTGACCGGTCACACCGGCCGTGAGCCCTTAGTCGAAATTAGGTAAACAGGATTATCCGTAGTCAAATTTAGTATGAAAAATGACAGTCTAACAAAGGGTATGAAACAAATCATTCAACATATGTCCCAGAGACACTTTGTAATCGCAAACAAGGTCATTATAGCGACCGTAAAATTTGCGAAATGATGACTTCAAACGAGATTCGTTATAACCCTGCAACGTCAACTTTTTTGCCAGTAGTTGGCCTCGCTTTAAAAAATTCTCATACGCATGGCATGCTCTCACGTATCGAATCAACTGGGAGATACACATACCATAAGCAGGCGATAGTGGTATATTACTACATAGATATGGAAAGTTGGTGATTGCAAAGTTGAAGTCATCACGCTTATCGTATAATGTAGTTGTCAGTCTACCATTAGAGTCAATATTAAGTAAAATATCCAAATATGAAGCAGACTCGTCAGATTTTGTAGTGTCCTTTATTTCGAGTTCATCGGGATATATCAAATGGACATAATTATGAAAATTATGATTGTTGATTGATAAGACGTCATCGATATATCTATATGTATGGTTGAAGGACACTGCAAGTTTTTTGTTTTTATCCTATAACAGGTTTCCGAGAACACTCCTGGACAACATGACTCCTTAAATTTCAGAGAAACGTCAATAGCTTACGTAATAAGTGGCGTAATCAAAATTGGGTTTAAGAGAATATTTGTCATCCCTGAAAAATTGATGAAAATCGGACCACTGAAACTCATCAACTTAGGTAATGCGTTATATTCACCTGCACATACCTGCCAGGTGAATATTACAAATCGAGTGAACAGTATAGTAAATTGAGAATTTCAAAAGTGATACGATTGATTTTATTATTTTTGGTCACTCGATGAACACACGCGTCTCTACTCACTTTCGACCTTTTTGCAGCACTGCTGCAGTAAAAATATATACCAAGATGGCCTAGGTATTTATTCGTAGACCAGTTTAGATGTTTTGAATTATTCAATTATATAATAAAATAGCTTTTGACATTTTCTCTACCAATAAAATGCTTTAGCTACCCTCAAGGTACAATATTCCGGGATTGGTGAACATTGTAATTCTCAGGTAGATAAAACATGACACTGACCTACAAAAAATTGCAGTATCAATCATATATCGAAGCTTCCTAGATTTCCGCCTTTGTCAGACTGCTGACAAACAAGTTGATGTTGCAGGGCTTTGTACAGTTTCGTCTAAAATCAGCATTTCGCAAATTGTATGATCGTTATAACGATCTAGTTTACCAGTACAACTTCCCATTAGGTCAAATGTTGTCTGGCGTGTTTTATACCAGTTGTTAGACCGTTCTTAGCACACTGATTCTAACTACAGATTCCTCCGTTTACCTGATCGGGATGTAGGGCTCACGGCGGGTTTAACCGGTCGACAGGGGATGCTTACTCCTCTCAGGCAACTGATGATACCTCTGGTATGACCAGGGGTCCGTGTTTGCCCATCGCTCTGATGGCATGATCAGCTACACTTCGTGCTGGCATACTGTGTGGAGCGTTGTAGTCCATACCCTCATGCATTTTCAAAACTGATTTATTTTTTTTTTACCATTGTACTTTCATATTTATTTGACTTCCCAGCCATTGATCCCCGTTCGGGTTGTTAGAATAGATCCTCAGTACCCCTTGCTTGTCGTAAGAGGCGACTCAATGGGGCAGTCCTTTGGATGAGACCGCAAAAACCGAGGTCCCGTGTCACAGCAAGTGTTGCACGTGAAAGATCCATCCTTGCTCAAAGGCCGTAAACGCCGAGCATAGGCCTAAATTTGCAGCCCTTCACGGGCAATGGTGATGTCTCCATATGAGGGAAAGATTCTCGAGCGGGACGTTGAACAATATTTAATCAATCAATCAAACCCAGCCATTGAAAGAGAAGAACTATATTTATCAAGATTAATAAGTACATTGTTCAAATCAGTAGCGCATTCATGGGGAAATTGCTATCATTGCTATTTGTAAATATATCAAAGGCAAAGGCAAAGATGTTGGAAATGTAAATATATGAATATGACTTTGAACATCTAAATGGATTTCATTTTATCAGATTTGAATCATTAATTAGATATCAAACATACACGATACGTTAACGTCACGTATCCAGTTTCCACCTGTAAATTTCTTCTCACTTCGTAAACAGTGTCCAAGATTGAAATCACGATACATATTTCAGATCATCCTACATATACCAGCTTGGAGTTGTAGCACAACAAAATATCTCGCATTACTATATATTCAATGAAATCGTCTCTTGGTAGTTGCAAACTGAAAGCATCGAATAGCAAATAAAATGCAATACCTAACCTTTATACGACAAAATATAGTCTTTAGCTTCGTTAAAGAGGGGTATGCTACAATGCCGTTTCGGGGATAAATTACAGTTTCCCATCCTACCAAGAAATGGCACTTCGTAAGGAAAACAAATAAGTTTTCTGTGTATGAGTTATCTATCTTTACCATGTTGAAACTATTTCACAAGTTTAATAAATAATCTTTACGATTTTACAATTTTCGTGATAAATCTTACTTTGACTAAAATATCTAACTTTCGTACAATATTCCATAATAACCGTTGTATTTACATGTATATTAAATCCTAACGAAATTCTGAACGTTTGAGATATTTTTACACTGTAACAACACGAAGGTATGCCCTTGTGCTAACATGAAATAGCATCACCTTTGCTTACAAGGATGGTTTTTTTCCCCTCCTCGCATATGATGTCGCATTGTCTATACAACAAATTTGCAAAAATGATATTGGGTTATACCGGGGAACTTCATATCAAATTGTTATCAAAACTAATAAATTCTGTACTTAGTGACTGAGTTTAGAAAGTGCACAAAGTTTAATAAGACGTAATTCGAACTTCGTATTTTATAACCTTATAACCTTTTACCCTCTGAAAATGAAGGGGATTTCACAAGTATTTCAAATCATAAGTGAATTATTGCTGAATTTCTATTTCGAATTTATCCAAGGTGAACGGTTTTAAAAGTAATTGGATGAATTTTCACGAAACGTTTTCTTATTTTTCCCTCAACATGATTATCGCTCATTACAATCCGCTGATTTTTTTCTTTGAGAGAGTTATTTTGATATTTTCCATAAGACAAATTAATGCCAGTGAATAGACTTTAGATATTGCCTTTCATAATCCAATTTTCGTCGCACCATGTCTTACATAAAGGAAATTTGAAATGAATCAGGAACATCATAACTTTTATATAATCTAGTATTTGAATGTAAGATGTTCTGATTTGTTACAACCTTAGGTGTGGTAAAATACCTCGAGACAGCCCAGGATTAGATTTCATGAAATAGTTATATAATGCCGAAACCATTTACAATTACTTGTAGTCAATTATCAGTTTTATATATATATATATATATATATATATATATATATATATATATATATATATATATAAATGATGTATTTTATATATTCCATGGAGTTTGAAAATTACAACCCCTTTAAACAGTCAGTCATATTTTCAGACTCATGATTTTACAGGACCTAGGTAAGCATTATGAATATCTTTAATTGAGAGCAGATATCAAACTCCGTGAGTTTTATCATGCGAACGATAAAAACGATACCTGGCACCATGGTAAATCTATCGTGCATTTGCAGCCACACAGTCTTTTGAGTTGAACTTATAAGTGGGAATGATAAATCTTATAAAATATAAGATTGTTTACATAAAAAGATATGTAAAGAAATAAGGAACCTATGTGTAAATGAAATTGTTGAATAAAAATCTATGGAGGTGAAGATCAGTTTGAGTTCACAAAAGACGAGTGTCTGCTTGCTGAATGTGTGGAGGTAGACTAATCGGATTATAGAGTCCACCCATCAATGGAAATCAAACCTTATTAAATCTTCACTTTTATGAAGGAACAAATTGCCAGTTTCCATTCCTTTATTTGAATGTTATGAGGGTTTCTCTAAAGTTTCATTCATACGTAGAGGTTTTTACGTAGCATTTTAGACATATTTTTTTTATGTATTCGGCGGTGAGCAAGAGGTTCACCAATTTCAGCTTTGAAAGTGCCAAAGGATTCCAATCATATAGGACGTCGTTATGGTACCAGAATTCATTTATATATTTCTTATATTATGCATGCTTCAAAACGTAGGTAAGTGGATTGAATATATTTAAGCCAGATGAAACCTTCGAACTGTCTCTTTCTTCTTTTTTATACTTTACAAGCAATTTTATTTTTTAAAAATAAATGGTTATTTTAGGTATTTGGCATATTTGTCGTTATCATAAAAATGGTGTGAAAAGATAATTTATTGAAACAATGCTACTTACCGTTTACTCATTTCAATATGTGTACATTTTGTTTTTTGCTAATTTATTTTGATACCATGATATTTTCAGTGATTTGTGCGGAATGTACTTTTTACTCGGGATCGGTATCCTATGTAAGAACGTGTTCCACGGGATGCTGTGAATCAGCATGTTGCACTGATAACTATAAAACGTAGGTAAAAATAAAATCAGAGGGGAATTGTTTAAGGTATTTACCTATACGATCTCATCTATATTAAAGTCGAAAGATCTATATTATATTTCTCCACTTTGAATTACTGGTGCCTTGCTTAAGTTCAAGAGCATAAATTGAATTTTAAACTTCCCAGAATTAATTGATATCGCTTTTAATCTATTATTTAAAATTTATACAGAAAATTCTTGCCCTGTGTGAAATATACTGTCTTTGTGTAAAATCCCGGAATCGCCCACAGGGATATGAAAAAAAAATCTCTATTCCAAAACCCAGTATAATTTAAAGTGAATTATGTTAATTTCAAATCAAATATAGATAATTTCTTCAAGGTTGGCCGTCATCCTCGGCACAGTGTTTGGATGCGTACTGGTTCTCACTGGCTTGATTATTGTAGTGATGTGTTGTATGAAAGACAGGTGGTTAAAAAAAGTCAGCCCAAGAAAAGGTAAGCACTTTTTGATGTATTATCATGCATTCTTTTTTTTTACTTCCAGCCAAATACATCAAACAAAAGGGACTAGATTGTTTAAGGAAATAAGCTTGGATGTGGTTTAGTTTATCATATACAATACTACCACCAAACACACCTTCCAAAATAGTCATTAAACTACTGATTTTGACCACATCCGTACATCATGGGATATTGCTGATACATGCCGTCGGGAACTTCTGCTCCAATTCGATTTCTATAAGCAAGACGGCATGATTTGACGTTTTTTCTGAATTTAATTTTTATACTACTTTCTAGGTGTAAGAAATGAAGACGAGTCGAATCCAGTGCTGACGGATGTCGGAAAGATAAATGGTCGACGATGATGCACTGAAACGTTGACTATAGATATTGATAAAATATTGAGGATTGGGCCGACAACTATGTTGTTTGTTCATTTGTAGTCATGTCATTTATAATCATTACGAATTGTCCAAATTCTTGCATGTGTACTCTTTCACTACTCTGTGCTCTTGACAGGTACTAGGGTTATTTATAAACTGTACCTGACTTACAACTTATCAACAAACGGCATGCAGCCTTCCAGATTGAATTTAAACTACGACGTGACCCTTAGCTACGAATACTGCTTTGATTAATAAGTCTTAGCTGTCAATAAGCGTGTAGTGACCGCGGGCCAAAAGCAGTTTTTCTTTTTTATCTGAATAAAATCATGAAATTTCCTTTTCTTAACGTCGTTTTAGTTTGTAAAAGTAAAACAAATAATAATTTTATGTCATGGTGATATTTTTTTCAGATAGCACAAGATCAGTACCAAGAGCAGGACTGTGCTACATATAAACTTACTGTGGTCACGTTTTCTGATTGCGACAAGAAAATTAATCGGGAGGGGGTGGGGTACCAAATTCAATATAACAGAGAGAAATTTACAAAAATTGCTGAATATTATTTTTGTTAAACAACTGACAAAAATTTAACATCAGTTGGATGATGATGTAAACAGGTTTTCCTCCTATCGAATATAATTTCATACACATTTTAAAATTCATATCCTATCTCATTTAATTAAGTTACATAAATTACATTTCCGTTCATTTATTGGTATAGTTTTCTGTGGGCAATTTGAGATTACAACACGTGAATATACCTAACAATTTGCCTAGCACGGAAATCAGAACAAGCAGAACAATGTCTTTACCTAGTTTGTGACATCATAATTACTCAAACACGCAAGAAAATCCCCCAAAACAGATACAATCTAATCATTGACTGCAGTGTGCAGTGTACATGTATTAGCCATTGGAAATAAAATTAATTCGAATTAATTAATGAATTGGAATCGTGGTAAAATACTGGGATAAATTAGCGCCTACCTGTCCCAAGTGAATAATTTTGAAACGTCGAAGTAAACGTTACGTTGAATTTCAACGAAAATATTTATACTCAATGCTCCTTGACTCTATTGTTTTTATATGGATTTCCTCTCTCTCTCTCTCTCTCTCTCTCTCTCTCTCTCTCTCTCTCTCACTTCATTATAGAATATTACGATATAAAAATGAATTTCTTAAGATTCTGAAAAAATAAAAATATGAAAAAAGATCGTTAACGTATATGAACTATGCTTTAGTGTTAAGCGCAAAGATATTATAAGTGATTGAAAAAAAAGAGGTAGTTTGCAAAAGAAGTTTTTAAAATTGTTTTCGCATTATTTTTAGTACATCTATATCGTGCTGATTGTAATAATAATATATTTGAAACAGCTAAAAGCAGATAAGTAAACATTAGAACTACTTTTTCTACAACTAAGTAATTCGCCATAGATACATGTGTGGTAGTAGCAGACGTTTAATCTAACGCCAACATCCCTAGGCGAGGAATTGTACAAACTCAGCTTCTGTCAACAATCTATCAAATAGGCATTAATTATCTTCAGCACCAATCGTTTGTATCGTGCCTTGTTTTATTGTATACATGTTCAAAATACGACTAAAAACATCCATTTATTTTTCATATAATTTAATGATAAAATGACAAAAAAATAGATAAATAATACAACAATAAAAAAAACTAAATAAATGAACAGGATTTAGTGACTCGGTAATGTTTGGATTTGTACATTGGATAAGTTTGCATTCATTTTTTTCTGCTACCGACAATTTATTAGCAGAGTTTAAAGTTGACAGTTCGTACCTTTCTTCCGGCAAATGCAAGTGGTGAATGGCACTTAACATTGGACAATGGTTTGAGCTGAGGAGCTTTCCGCCGGAGTGTTTTTAAATACTGGGAAAGAACACTGGCTCGACAATCACAGTGTATGGGATTACCCAGGAGGTTAATAAGAACTGGTGTTTTCCCATTCAGATAGGTAGGCAAGTCTTCTGGCACGCTGGTTATGTTGTTATTTGCTAAACTTATGTACAAAGAATTTTGGTTTACATCGGGATGTTCAAAGGAAAATTCACGTATTTCGTTGTTGGAGAGATCTAGCAATCGTAAGGATGGAAAAAACTTGAGCCACCGGGTTAGCTGTCTGGGTATCGTTGGGAGGTAATTTGATGAGAAGTTGAAGATTTTAAGTTTCGGATAAATGGAATGCTCGGTCATGGTATCAAAATGAATCCTAGATACACTTTTACTGCCAGTGTGCTCAAGATGTACAAGATTTTCAAAATGACATGTGAACGGTTGAGTTTTAGATTTCTCAGCCAGGGAATCGAATGCTTCACTTAGACGGTTTAAAGATGGCATTTCCTTGCTAGGAACAAAGGAAAATGTAACGTTCCTTTGGATAAACCGTATATTAGTTTCTTGCCCGCAAGTGCTTGATTTAACTAGTGGATCATTGAGATTCATTTCAATTAACTGATTGATGTCCGTTAGGATTGCGACATCAATAAGAGCCATGTCCTTTGCTGTATTGGGATATTTGGATTCTACATTGAATTCGGAGTAATAGCCATCAATTAAACAGTTTCTTACGTGTATTTTTCGAAGATTTCTCGCTCTGAAAGGCCAGGGTAGGAAGACAGTTCCGCCATCCATACAGGTAAGATCCAGGCTTACATCTCTGATGTGATTATTCGTTTCTTCTAGCCATTTCCTGAACTTCAAAAAGTTCCAATTGTTTGGCACGAGGAAGGAACAATTTCTGTCTCCAAATGTATTCGTCTGACAATTCTTATCAAATTCAGAATAGGTATCAATAACAAAGCATTGATACGTCTGGAATAAAGCGAAACTCGCGATACTGGAAAGAATAAATCGCCTTATTAGCATTTTCAGATTATAAACAGCTAGTTGATTCTCTTTGTTTTCAAACAAGTTGTTGTACCGTGAAATCAGCACTGCTCGTGTCATTAGCTTTGGCACTTTATATATGGTAGAATTGCTTCAAATGAGGTCATTTGGTGTCGGTACTGCGCATGTCAATACGGGAAAGTGGGGAATGGAGGAAAATTCACCTACGATGACGTGATCTTTCACACTGTGTGGGGCTATCGAAAACAAGAAGCTCACGTCACATTGATAATTCCCTTTTTATTGGTATACCTCAAACGTCAGGTCTGTTTCTATATAGAATGTCGCATGAATAAATTATTTATCTCGTCAAATTATCAAATAATACATGTATTTTGCATTTATTACAATATTAGTTAATCACGTTTTGATTCCTACACAAGTAAAACTATGATGTTTTATTAGTAAGTCTGATGATACATCTATATACGTTTTCCTCACGGAAAACGTAAACTCAAGTTAATGGTCATTTTAATGTTTATGGTCTTTTGTTTTAAAAGGAAATGAAACTTACGAAAATGTTCAAATCAAAATTTTAAAGTTGATAACAATGTTAATCAAATTATATATCTAGAATATTGATTGCTTGGATTGCTTCCTTAATTGTGTTGTTAACTAACCACTAAGAAGTCATTTTTACTTCACAAAAGTAAAAAGAAAAAAAATCTACATCGCTTTTTATTAACCTTAACCTGATTAACAAAGATTGAAATAGACGGGTTTCCCCATACAGTGATCACGATCCTATTATTTTCATTTTTTTTTCTTTTGATATAATACATGTATATAAATTATGTAACCAAAAAGCCTTTAATTTACACATCATGCCAAACTAGAAATAGAATCCATTTTCTTTCAAGCAAGGCGGGGAATTTACCAAATCTTAAAAGATCAATTCATCAACTATATCAAAATATTATCATTGGTGTCAATACTATGTAAATACAAGAGTACATATATCAAATCGACAAACTGTGACCTTGAAAAGTAATTATGAAAACATTACATGTATTATCAGTCTTGCTATGTCAGATCAAAATCATTTCTCGGTATTGTATGTGAATGTAGCATGCAGTCATATATTGCAGACCATGTTTTCTATCTGGTATTTTTTCTAAATTCGAGTTTCTGTTGATCAGATGGGAAATTGCACATATTTAAAGAAAAAGTTGTTTTAATCTCAGGACTGATTCAACCCGCGAAGGGATCCGTTTTTGCCATGTTCTCGATTATTTATTCGTAATATTGAATTTATGAGATTGATCACGGTTAATATCTCACCCTTTTCATCATAATTACTGCAATTCGATGTTTCGCAATACATGCTGTTATCTCCTTTCGGGAGCTTAATTATTAAGGCAAACGACAATAAAAATTTAATAAAACAATAAAAAAAAAGTTCCCAACTGTCGTGATATAAAAATTCAAAGTCTGTTGAATTCATGAATTCGTTATTTTAAAAAGGATAAACAAACTAGGCGTATATTCTGACCATCACAAAAATTCAAATTGATGTAATGTTCATTACCACAAGTAGTACTTATAGGTT
Source organism: Ostrea denselamellosa (assembly GCA_024699665.1). Lineage (NCBI taxonomy): Eukaryota > Metazoa > Mollusca > Bivalvia > Ostreida > Ostreidae > Ostrea > Ostrea denselamellosa. Next base: position 20,200,555 of record JAMZEH010000055.1, read on the forward strand.
ACAAGAACATATAATACAATGATAACAAATATGAGATGACATCAGAAAAGTTATAATAACAATTTTAACACGAAATAGAGCATGTGTTTCAAATAGTAAACCACAAGGCCTCTCACCTCTAGTCGGCGCGGGTTCGAATTTCGCTCGCGCCGATATATGTGAGAAAGTTTGCCAGTTTACTTTCGGAAGGTCGGTGGTCTCTTCCAAGGTATATTGTATCTGGGTTCTGTCTTCCACCAATAAAAACTGGATGCCACCAGATAGCTGAAAAATTGTTGAGTGCGGTGGAAGACATCAATCAATCAATCATAATGTCGTAGCCTCTGATTTTAGTTTAAAAGTTTTATATAAAACAGCTTTAAATAAAAATTTCCCAAAATTACACATATCACTTGTGTTTGTACTTGAGTACAGTTGTAATAATTTATACACTGAAGGCTTTTCTTAATAATACTTATCAATATATAATTTTCTTAATTTTAATAATAAAGTACAAAGCAATATATAGGAAGGGGGACCTCGCCCCAGGAGTCTCTCACCAGTGCGCAAGGCAGTCGGCAGACCCCCTACCCTAGATCTCGCTCAGAAATTATACCCAAATTATACCTGCAGTCTCTGACACTTTCAGTTCGACGAGTTACCTGGAGTAAGTTGTGAATAAACAGATTGTCAAAGTGCAGGTGCAACAATATTCAATCATCGAAGGAAGGATCATCGACCATATCATAGTGCATAAGAATAAATCATTGAGAAGAGAAATACTGGAGTATCTATCGTCATCGATGAAAACATGTGATGCATTTTCTTTCTTTAAAATAAGAAGGAATTTGCGTGGCATGACGATAGGTGCATCTATCATGGTATCTGCGGAAGCAACTTGTTTTAATACTTTCCCTGATGATGTTTTGATGATATCATACTACCTGATCATGTTTTGATATTTTCCCTGATGTGTTAGTACTTTCCCTGATGATGTTTTGATGATATTGTAATACCTGATCACGTTTTAATACTTTCCTGATGATGTTTTGATGATATTGTGATACCTGATCACGTTTTAATACTTTCCCCGATGATCTTTTGATACTTTCCTTGATGATGTTTTGATACTTTCCCTGATGATATTTCGATACTTTCCCTGATGATGTTTTGATACTTTCCCCGATGTTGTTTTGATACTTTCCCTGATGATGTTGTCATAATTTCCCTGATGATGTTTTCATAATTTTCCTAACGAGCAGGTGGATTTCATTCTAACGCTGTAAGCTGTAAGAGCAGAGCATTGCGTCCAAATTCAGTTTCAGTTTGTTTGGTCAAATATTAAATTATTTAACGAGTCCTAAATCTATCTGTAAGTATTGCAAATGAAGCAATTTTCAATATCAACGGGTTTTCCAAGGATTTAAATCTCATAAAACATTATTTTCACGACTTAACGACATTTGCTAAAACTTTTCCCCCCAAAAATGATGAAAATGAAAAACTAAATGTATGATTTAGAAGTAAAATGAGTACTCTCTCTCTCTCTCTCTCTCTCTCTCTCTCTCTCTCTCTCTCTCTCTTTGTGTGTGTGTGTGTGTGTGTGTGTGCGCGCGCGCTTAAGATCACTTTTTGAAAACACAATTTTTACTACCTCGAATAATGAAAATTATTTTTACTGTTTTCTAAAACATCTCTCTGACTTAGACTTTGGGGGAAAATCTAATTGACACATTACACAGGCGGTATGAAATGTCATGTCTAGCCCTTGGTACTTCCACACCAGGTGTAGGTGCAGGGGCCCTCCTGAGTTTGACTTCATTTATCGCTGACACAGTATGAATAATATCGGTCTGTCGGGAGCGGAAAATGACGTTCACCTGCAACACCTACATCAAATCCAGTTATCATCTTTAAATCTGAGAATCAGTTTTCATTTATAAAATAGAGATACGTTTCCGACAGATAATTTCTTATCATACACCTTGTAGGGAAAAACAAGTAGCAAACGCGGCTATGTGACTTTTGTAAAGGTATACATGCAACTTTTTATATAGATATTATTGATATTCATATGCTAGAATAGTATTACTGCCGTTTAAACACCCCTTTAATAGGAGAATTATGCAAGTTAAAATTCATAAAGATAATGAGATATGAAGATTGAAGGGAGATATTAATGTACATTGTTAGTAATGAATGGACGCTGATTATAAAGATATGTGAATATTATGGATTGTAAATGTACTTGTGCGAATGAGTAAATTTTATACTTGATGTTATCATATAGGGAATTGAAGAACTTGGTTATATCATATCTGGGATTGAAGGACATCTAATCCCCTAGAATGTTTAGGTTGCCCCCCCCCCCCCCCCCCCCCCCCCTCGGGAGTCCATGGACTCCGGAACTCGAGGTCTCCGGACACATGGATACCGGAACCTTTGAACTCCGGAACTCAAGATCTTCGGAAACATGGATATGTAACCTGTTGCTAAACTTAGTCCGTGTAACCATTTGGTGGTGGTGGTTTTGACAACAAATAGCCAGACTGGATTTTTTCCATGACTTTATTCGGACATTGCTGTTATGGACAATATATTTTCACAATGATTTTAAAAAATCATTATTGCAAGATGATTCATTCATTGAAGGAGTTTGTTAAACTCTTCCTGATTTTCATCAAGTATGCTCGAAATTACATCTTCAAGAGAAACACCTTCCTTATTAGTAGGAGATAGTGTTTCTCTACAATGCACTTCCCATGAGACAGGCGGACAGGTTTAATTGCTTTTGTAAATGCCTAATAATAAGTCTCTGTATTTTTGGTTTTTCAACAATCGTTTCCTTGCCGTGTTTCTAGCTTCTTCAATGGGAACAACTTCTTGGACTAGTTTGGTAATTTGATCTTAAAATAGTATATCATTCTGGTTCCAGACAGTGTTGATCAGCATGTCGAGATCAATCTTATCGTCCTCGTCGTCTGTTTCATTGTCCGTATCCGTATCTACCACCAAATCTTCGTCATAATTACAGTCGCGTTTTTTCAGCGTGACGATCCAGGCGGAAGACGTTGCAAACACGAGTCCGCATTCTAAACAAAAGGGACGAAAAGTTTTATTCTCACTTCGCTTGGTCGTGTATTTGATGGTGTCTTCAGAGTGTGTTCCTATGGTCTGAGTTCTTGTTGAAAATATTGCTATGTAATCTCCGAGATTCGGGGGTGGAGATGTTTTGCTTTAACTCGTCGATGAGGGATCCATAGAGTGTTTCAACGACTTTGTTACAGGGGCCTAGCAGTATGTTAAACTGCCCCTGATACATCTGACGGGTAAGGGTAGAGATCTGTTTGTTGCGTGGATTCTTGAAGAGAACAAAATGTTGAATAATAAGGCTCATAGTCCGGGTTTGATTTTTCGACATTAAATATATTCTGCATGACGCAAACTGTACTCATGTTTCTGTAGAATCTTTCATGAGATCGTCGATAAGTTCTGAAAATCGTTACTGTCTAATTCTTCGGGTATTCCCTGGAAGAATTTGATGGAAGGTGTTTGTCTCTTGAGCTCATCAGGCAGTGGTTTATATCTCTTTTACAGCCATAAAATTTTGTCTGGAGACAGTGAAATGAACCTATTCCTTCTAAATAAGAGTTCTTTCATCCATGCTGACTTTTCGGACATATTGGGATCTGCATGGTAAATGGATGTTGAAGTTTAAACTGCTGTCGTCTATCATTGTCACACATGTGGCGTTGGTATGGATGTTGACTACCATAAGCAGTTTTTCGTGTCTTCTGTTGTGAACGACATGGTGTCCATCGTGTAAATGATTACTGGTCCGCTTCGTAAGATTTATTTATAAATTTATTTATTTATGCTTTGTAATAAAATGTCAGTGTGGAAAGAGAGAGAGAGACAGAGAGAGAAGAGCGGGGGAGAGAGATAAAAATGAAAACAACGTACAGAGCAAACAGGGTAAGCAGCGGGCACATTTTGACTTGTCTACCAGGATGTACAACCCTAGTCAATATGATTATGGAGACAGCAGACAATGTCTGAACTGTCACCACTTATTTCCTGAGAAAGACATTAACCGTTTACATGACATACAAACTTGTATAGATATATATATATAATTTACAGTCTTCAGTTTAATAATACTTATTTCCTTTCCTGAAAGGCAACACCCTTCTGCCCACTAAATTAGAAGTTTTCTTTCATAATGTGCAATTGTTAGTATGAATAAATAAATAAAATATATTTTCTTTCATAATTTGCAAGTTAGGGTTAAAAATAAAATGAAAACATAACCAACATACTAATCCAAAGATATAATTAAAATTGATCGTTGTTATTATCCATATTCTATAGCTAATAAAGGGAAGTATCTGTGGGGTAAGGCAGGGGGTGTAAGGGCCCTCAGTGAGTTCATGGCGGTGATTCGAGGGGACCGAAGTCCCCAAACCT